>JARYGA010061115.1:31465-77705 GCA_030545235.1 Helianthus tuberosus | reverse complement strand
CCTTTGTTGTTAACAAAGATCATTGGTATGCTTCCAAACATACTCTTCGGGAATTGAAGGGCCCACTTGATCATGGAATATTCATTTGTCACAACTCTAGTTCCAGCTTCACGCTTACTTTGATACCCTTTGGCAGGGATCTTTATACTTCATGCATTTTTTGATGCTGACTTGTAACACCAAAAAAAAAGGGTTAACATGAAAATAGGTTAAATAACTAAAAGAATTAACTTAGTTAGTAAAAATATCACAAAAGCTAGTTAAAGGATGGAAAGTGCCAAATTAAAAACATGTAAACTCTATGGAAGTTAAACATGGCCAATAATAAAATAAAGGTATTAGAAAGGGAAAACCCAGAAACACACACATTGTGCGTGTCTGGGGATCGAAAAAGGCAGAGAACAAGGGTGAAAACCCTTGTTTATCAAATTCAATCAATTGGGTAGGAGATTAGAAGAAAATCAACTGCATGAACTCAAATCTACACTCATCTAAACTCGATTTTTAAAGAGGTAAGTCCAATTTCTCGAAATCATGATTTGTAAGAATTGGGACATAACCCAATCTCGAGTTTATGCAAGAAATTGTGTAGATTGGAGTTAGGACTTCTCTATGGAACATGAATCATGTTTGTTTATGTGTGAATTTGATCATTTGAAAAGCTAATTGCATAACCCATTTGATATGAAATATTAAAGATATAGAATGGTGGAAAAAATTAGTAAATTTGATATATGTGATGTTGTAGTACTTGAATCTTAAACAAATGAATGTAGGATAAAAGAATATTATCAACTTGATTGATTGTTGATGAATTTTGAAATGAATTAGTAGGAATTATGCTTTGATAGCTTGTACTTAGTGTCCCACAAATGCGAAACCCGCCAAGTGTTTGATGAAATGCTTGAGAGAATAAATGTATGTAATTTGAGAGATGATGGAATGAAATTTTGTGGTATTAAATGAACGAATGAATGTGTTGATATAGGCGCGAAGGAAGAAGGTTCAAGTACTAGGAAATCGGAAGGCCCGCAAGATCGAGGTATGTTAATTTACACATACATTTTTAGCATGTTGTATTATGATTACTAATCTTTATTGTAACTCGTCATATATGCCAAAAATTGAGTAATGGTACAGAATCAAAATATTAAATTTTGTGAATATGAGTTGTAAAATAAATAGGACTCAATAATTCAACTGAATCAATTCAAGAAATCGATGTCAAACGAATGAGATGAAATGATATAATTTCCAAGGTGACTAGGTTCAAGTCAAAAGAGATATATAATCAATAGATATCTAAATTGAATGTTTACAAGTTGTAAATGACGTTTAGAAACAATAGAATTCATTGTCCAATGAAACTTACTTTGATTGTCAATCGAGGAAGATTTAGAATCAACAAGCTCAAAAAGAAATAGAAGCACGAAAATAAATTGTCAACTATTAAACCATGATATGAGAAAAATTAATGTGTTGACATTTATGGAATTGCAAGGATACACCGAAATACAACAGAGTTAGTGTATCATTGTCTTAATACATAATTGCATTAAGACTATTTTCAATGATGAGTCAAACGAAAGACATACGTGATTTTTAATGATTCGTATGATTATGATTAGCCCAAGCTACAAGTTTATATCGACGCCGCAAGGTGTCGTAATGATTGAAATAGTTCAATAATTACGGTGACCGAACAAATTCACCGTGTAATCAACTGAAAGTTTTAATGGAATAAATTTGGATATTCATTTCGAATAGGATTTTCAATTGATGATGAAAAGACCAAATGAATATTATAGAATTTTCGATCAATGATGAAAGAAACTTTAGAGATACACCAGAATATGATATGAATTTGTGTACTCTTATCTTAACACATAAGTGTATTAAGACTGTTTAAGATAATGAACCAACAGAAATTAAATAAATAAATCCGTACATCAGGTGTGAAAATGAGAATAGCTCAAGCTTCAAATTAAAGAAAACGCCACCACAAGGTGTTGTAACCAATTAAATGATTTGATGAAAGTGAAGACCAAACAAGTCTATTATGGTTCTGAATAGATGAAGTACTTAACAAGATGTGTTTACTTAAAAACTTTTATTTATACTAGGGTTAAATAATAACTTAACTTAGATATTACATATCAGCAATTACGTCTGGAATCATTTCTGCTTCTTGCGTAGTAAGTACGAATGCTCGCGCGTTCTTCTTAGCTCCGTCTGTTGTTCTGGCCTTGTTGTCGGGTGCTTCAGTTTCGGGCAATATGGTTTGATGTGTCCTGTTTCTCCGCAATTGAAACATATATTAGTTTTCCTTCTACATTCTTCCTCTATATGCCTGGTCATCTTACAGAAGTCACAGTAGGGTGTTCTCCTAAAATGACATTTTCCTGAATACTTTTTGTTATAGCTTCTGCAGGTAGGTTGTTCCAGTGATGGTTCAGTTCCTTTCTTCTTGAATTCTTGGAAAATTTTCTGGGCTAACTCTTTCTTCTTGTTTTCTTCTCTTGTGCGGATTAGTCCATCTGTCAGGATGTTAGCTAGTTCGACTGTTTCTTCGATCGTCTGTGGTCTAGCGGCCTTGGCCATGTCTCGGATTACGCTAACTAATCCCCAAATATAACGAGAAATTAGTACGGGTTCTGGCGAAGCCAGAGTTGGTACCATTCTTGCATATTCGAATAACGTTGTCGTATATTCACGACAATTCACGTCTATCATTTTATGATTTAGGAACTTGTTAGCCATTCGTTCCTTTTCATAAGGGGGACAAAATTTCCTTTCTGCCATTTCCTTGAATTTTTCCCAGTTCATGGCATAAGCCATGTCACTTCCTTTTGCTTGAAGAATTGTATTCCACCATTCTAAGGCTTCTTCTTTAAAGAGGTTGGAAGCATACATCACCTTATCTTCTTCGGCACATTTGCTGATTTTAAGAATAGCTTCGGTCTTTTCCAACCATCGCAGAGCAGCCGTGGCGCCTTCACTGCCTGCGAACTCAGTTGGTTTACAAGCTAGAAATTCTTTGTAGGTACACCCGAGAGTCATCACCTTCATTGACACTATGGCTAAAACTATCGTCACGAGAATGCTTGCTACTCACAACTTTGGTGGGTTCTGCGGGGTTTTTAACAGCTTTAATTATTAAAGGTATAGCATTAGCTATTCCTTGGGCTATTATATTTTCTATAGCATTTTTATCCAAATGATTTTCATTATTAGCATGAACTTCTGGATTATGTAATACTTCATTCGACATCTGAATTGTAAACATTTCCAATTATTAATATCAGAGAATAATTAAATCAAAAAAATACTTTCAAGAATCATATGTGCATATATATATTTAAATATACAAAAATAACACATATGTTATTTTGTATTAATTTCCTAACTTTATTGTTTTTAAGTTTAGGTATTAAAAGAACACCTAAATAGCTTAAACAAGTGGCTCTGATACCACCTTCTGTCACAGCCCCCGACCCCACCCAGGGAGCGGGAGCCGCGAGCCAGTCAGATGGTATCGGTGTTTATTAATTACGCAACGGAATTTTTTTTTCATCAGGATCGTAGTTAGGAAATAATTTTAGAGTTTATAAAACACCAAACTTTTAATATTAAACAAATGAGCTAAAACCCATATTTCATTCAATTGTTTTTATAGGGATAAACCCAAATAAATAAAATATAAATTTCTTCTTTTATTCAGGTATTTATAGCCACTTTATTTAAGCCTTCAGTGCTCCATAGCTGGCTTCTATTATCTTTACAGCAAATTACCTGAAACGTGTTTTGAAAACATTTTATCAGTAATAAATACTGGCGAGTTCATTCTATTTTTATAAGACATATCGTTATACTTTACAGCATCAAGGTTTCTATATTTATTTATATTTACCCAACTCAATCAGTATGGTGGCAATTCCGATGTGACCGTGGTCATATCACTTATTGGCTCACTTTCGTCCAATACTGAATTTATCAAGAAATAGATATAAAATATATCTTATTATTATTTAAAGTATCTGTCACTAGGCGATTCTTGTGACGATGGTTATATCACTGTTGATCATTCTTTCAACTAGTGACTGTGGTCATAACACTGTTGATCATTCTCTCAACTAGTGCCGGTGGTCGCATCACTGTTGATCGTTCTCTCAACTAGTGACTTTGGTCCGATCACTGTTGATCATTCTCTCAACTAGTGACTCTGGTCAAATTTCTGGTCATATCACTGTTGATCATTCTTTCAACTAGTGAGTCTGGTCATATCACTGTTGATCATTCTTTCAACTAGTAAGTCTGGTCATATCACTGTTGATCATTCTCTCAACTAGTGACTCTGGACTTAGTAGTGTCCCGTGACATTACTTTGTCAATTATATTTTCTATGACACAAAACCACTTAGCCCAGAAAATGAAAATATATCATTTTCTGTCAAACTAATAGCTAAAACTTATCAAATATAATATATTAATTAAATAATTGTAATATTATTATTATTTAATATATTAACGTGACTAAGACTAAAAATATAATCTTAGTATAGTAGAATATATTATTTTTGACTATTTTATTATGGTATACATTTATTGACTAAACATTATTTTATAATGTAAATAGTAATTTAGGTTTATTAAATATATTTTCTTTAATATATATTTTAATAGTGATTAATAAAACTCTATTTTATATACACACCATTTAGATTTATTTCAATCATACATTAAATTTATTAATGATTTAATGTTAAAATGATATTAGTTATATGCTATGGCTACTGGGGTACAATTCCCCCTGTGATTGTGGTCATGTTACTATTGGCTAACTTTTTGACCAATAGTAACGAGGGTCAAGTAATGTATAAAACCTCCCATACCGGCAGTTATTATAGAATATAATAATTTAATCAATGTAAGTATAACTGATAAATATTTAGGATTTTGGAAAGCATTTTTAAATATAATTGTATAAAAAAAGGTGATAAAAAGGAGAATGACTCACCTTGTAATTTTAGGGTTCAACTAGAAAGCTTCCTGGTAGAATCTTGGGTATAACTTGTGAGTTATTTTAAAAATATATATTTGCACTCGTGTTAAGTATGTAACCCTAATTCAACCTTATCCCTATGTCACGAGATAGAACCCCAACGAACTTAGTCGGGCAGAGCCTTGACATGCGTTATGGGGCTCCAGATCAATCGGAAATGGTAGCGGTGATCGGGAGTTAAAACACTTAAAACGGAGCAGGGCTTTATTATTACTACAGATGAAAAATAAAAAAAATAAAAAGTATAACTCTAGAGAGAGGGGCGACGAAATACTGAATAAACAAAAATGGTGATCTTCTTCTATTTATATGATGTCCAAACAGCTTGGAATGTCCACCTAAGTGGACACGTATAATCTTATCAAAACTTTCATGCCACTCGTCCAACATTCTCAATTTGTAGATTTAAAAATTTAAATATTAATTTTATTATTATATATATTATAATTAATTCAGCTGCTTCACTTATTTGGCGCTTATAACTTCTAAAATATGACGTTTTTAGAAAACAATAAATATGTCATTAGAACGAGAATATTTGTATTTACATTTTGAACCAAGTTTCATTAAAAACGGAGTAAGTCCAAATACAATGTATTTTTATAATTTAATTATTAGACGGTTCCCATGCCCGTCTAGGTGCTTCATATTTCTTACAGTCAACTTACCCGTAATCTACCCGTTTAATTATATAAGTTTTTATATACTTTTATTTTAATAGAAAGGTCACCCATATACAGGCCAATTAATTAGTATAACATTCCAACCAACTATATATATAAAATAGTTTTTAAAACTATTTGTGTCGAATAATTATATTAAAAATAAAACTAGTTACTAGTGGTTAATAAATTTAAACAATCTATAATTCTTATATGGTAAAAAAAAATGGATACGTTACAACGTAGGTGAATTAACACCAAATACGGTGAACGAACAAATGGAAATGGTATATTAAGGTATGGTCATGTATTGACCGAAGCTCGAGAAAAACACGAGAATCATCTCACTTATGTCCGGTCAGGCTAGCAAAAAGGGGTCTAACGATTCTTAAAAGATCGGATCAATATAAGAAAGAAAGACAAGAACGAAAAGTTTAAGCTTACGATTGAATGTAAAACAAACTTAAGAAAGAATGGTGGGAACACCACTAGAAATAGGATGTAGAGTGTCGCGTCGAGACGCGCTACATGAATTAGGTCATGGAATTAAGTGTTAGGACCCAACACTTGAAATTGAATGTAGAAGATTAATACGAAAACTTATAATATGAAATGATATGGTAAATGATACGGCAGAAGAAAGAAAGGTACGGATGAAAATGTTTGAATCTAAGAAATGGATTCAACCAAGGAATGAAAGGTTGAATCCATAAACAAACACGGATCAAACCAGTAAGAATGAAAGGTAATAAATTAAAAGTTCGAATCCGTAAGTGAAGACGGATTAAACAAGTAAGAATAAAAACTAAGAACAAAACTCAAATGAGTCATACGAGTCAAATGGCGATCGCCATTTGAACTCGGTATTTAATGTTCAATTTGCAAGTTTATTACTTATAGGTGAGCATAATGTATGGGCATGCATTATCACAGTTTGGAAAGTATTAACCGTAACGAGTCAAGGGATTTGACTCGCGCCAGGTACGTATAAAAAGATTATATTTCTAACAGGAGCTTAAGGCTCGACTAGAGAATGATGTGACAGAATAGGATAACTGATACACATATGTAAGAATGTATTTACAATTGGACTTCCGAAAAGTCAAACGAAGTAAATGAAGTCCTTGCAAGTATGCAAGTATAATGTACGAACGTGTACCTCGATACGACCACAATAAGTAAGGGGGTGTTAGTCTGACCTTGAAAGGACAAACTGTGAAAGTTGACGAAATGACCAATAAAATGAAGGGATAGTATGTAAGAAATGGAATGTATGATATGTTTTAGCATGTACTTAAGAAAATTGTGAAAGAGACAATAGGCGAACCAACACCATGTAGGACGCAATTATGAAAGGTTATGTGCAAACTATTTATTTATAGATAAATATGATGGAATTCTTAGTGAGATGATAGTAATAAAGCTAGGGGAAGGATGCTCACGTGTTAGACCCTAAAATCGTACATGACAAAAGTCGCAGCGGAAACACGTACCATAAAATTTCTTTCATTGTAAATACCTCAACTTATTTAAAATTTAACTTTAACACAACTCTTTCCCATAAATCCGTCATCCTCTCGTTTACTAGTTAAAAACATAGATTATGTTTACTACATTATGTACATCAACATTCCCGTACAATCTCTCTAGTGACTCGATCTTCGATCTCCAATCCTTGACTATCCTCATGACTGGCACTACCTGCGTTCACCACATACATACATAACATTAGCATACATTAATAAACAAGATTCATTCGTGTATACTTCACATTTCATCATCTTTCAAGCTTTAAGCCTTTCATCTGCGTATCCATTTCCTGGTGACACTTCAATAATGTACCTGCATTACTTATCATTCTCAAGGTACACCATTAATAACGCTAACACTCAATGTGTCTAAATCATGCATACATACGTTCTTACATACAAACATGCATACACATCTACATACATTCATCCTTTCCTACAGCTTTACATACGGGCATATAATCATACATGTCTTTATACACATCCACATACGTACATACCTTTCCTACATCATCACATACATGCATACACTCATACATGTCCTTATACATACATACATACACATCTACGTACATACATACCTTTCCTACATCATCGCATACATGCATACACTCGTACATACCTTTATACATACATACATACACATCTACGTACATACATACCCTTCCTACAACTTTACATACGTGCATACACTCATACATGTCCTTATACGTACATACACACTCATCCACATACGCACATACCTTTCCTAACATCATCACATACATGCATACGCTCGCACATACCTTTATACATACATACATACACATCCACATACGTACGTACCTTAACAAACACGTATTAGATCACGCGTATCTTCATATATACATAAGACAAGGTTAGGGAGCTTTTCGGGAGCTTTACATACTACCGGGTCGTAAACCGAAGCATCAAGACGCGTTACGAGTCAACCGGAAACATAAAACATGAAAAATAAAAGTTCACAAACAGGAGCCCGTCGCTGACGGGCCCCCAAGCCGTCGGCGACGGGTTGTAAAAATGCCCGTCGCGCCAAAATGCCCGTCGCCAGTAAGTTAACCCGTCGGAAGAAAACGGACAAACCAGAGCCCGTCGGCGACGGCCTCCTTGCCCGTCGGCGACGGCCTCCCTAAATAGCATTTTCCTGCAGATCCGTTTAATTGTCCGAACGCACTAAAACGCGCATAACTTTCAAACCGTTTACCCGTTTAACCTCCCGTTTCTTCCTACATGCTTGTAAATTCACATTCTATCATATAAACTTAAAATCCCACATCCGGATTAATGAAATTCTTATCATACGCCCTATCGGCTTATTGTCACATTCTAATTATTCGACCCGTTATGGGTACTTGCGCATTAATTGGTTTATGACATTCCTAGACCATACTTTTCGCTTCCATACTTATTCGAGACATTATACTCATCAAATACTTGTTCCTAAACTGCTTGTTAAGATCGTTTGCCCCAAAATACCCATCAAGGGCATTTTGGTCCACCTTACCTTCATCATTTACGACGAAAGACTTTAACACATATTTGCCTTCATACATCATGTTTAATTCATTAAAACACTATATTACTTACTTGTACTAAGAAGTGACTACGGAAATCACTTACCTTATGCGTCCGTGCTCGTATCCGATTCCTTGCCTCTTCTTGACCCGTTAACACCTCATGCTTGAGTCCGCCTTGACGTGATTCCTATACTTTCATTTCATCGAAATCACGCTCTTATTAGCATACACCTTTGTACATATAACAATCATATCACTCGCATATTTCATACTTAACTTTCATGAGTTATTTCTAACCAACATAACACACATAATCAACTTCGTATCCTTTCAACTCATGTAGTTCATCATGTAATCACCGTTAACGCATATTAACATAACATATACCAAGCGACTTCCTACAATCTCACCTTTACAACAACGAGTCAAGCCGTACTTCATATGCATAGTTGACTTTCAGAAAGTCAACAGTTCATTAATTTTACTTTCAACTTATCATCATATACTCGTAACATCATAATCGACTATACGGGCAACACTATATACATTTCATTATACACTTGATGTGAGTACTACCTTTTAAGCATAACGTACCACTGTTTCATGCACAATTCTTCTAAACTCATACATAACCCATCAAAACCAACTACTAATCATCATGTATCATTCCAAATGAACATTAAACATAACATCATCATATTCCCATACTTTCATCTAACATTAATTCATCATACCCACATAATACATCAATCATTCAACAAGACTTGAACATAGGAGGTGATTCTAGTCATCTTCATCCCCATAGCTAATGGGTTTATCATCTAAACATCAAATTAGCTTAAACCATTCATAATTCATGTTCTAAATGATGATTATAACACATACTCATGCTCAATTCCACTTAAACTCATGGATTAGAACATAACCCACTTCACCCATGATCACCAATCTTAGATTCAAGACATACCTTATGATCCCCTCGTGTTGGTGATCATTAATCCATGCTCGGTTATGGATTTGAGCTTCATCTTGCCTTCCGATTTGAGCATAAAGATGGAACTAGGGTTTGAGGCTCCATGGGAGCCTCCTGCTCTTTCTCTCGAACACACGTATGTGTGTGTTTGTGTGTGTTAGATATTTTATAATGAAACTTTCATTTGTTCCATTTTAGCCCCTCGGGTTTTCTTTTAAAACATAACTGACACTACCTTAATCATTTAAGACTTTTGACCATACCCTTAACTAGGTTAAATAGCCTAGTTATTTATTTCCTGACGTGTCACATAATAACATACAATAAGCATTTACATTCAAATTTTTGGGGCGTTACAAGTCTACCACCCTTAAACAGGGTTTCGTCCCCGAAACCTTTCTCACTTTCATCGAACACACCTTATCTTTTCTTCCAGTCCATCATACGACCACTAGCCCATACTTTCCTGATCATTCTTTCCTATTTCATTTGCATCTTCATTTACTTGACCTGTCAATAACTGGTCATAAACATACTTCTCTGACCTGTAATCACACGTACCTATGTACTTAACTCTAACTTGATCATCCTTCTACGTTTTCTACAATTACTTGTACTATGCATACCTTTACATTACCTTTAAATCATCTCGTTCCTTTCGCATTCTTATTACTTTTACTTCATGCATTACTTAATTTACACATACACATGTGTCATACTAGTTCATATCTATCCAATCATGAGTTAAACATTTTTACTAACCTCTTTTCATTTCGCAAACCAACGATCCGTAACCCAGATCGACCATCTTTTCCTCGAGTACTAGCCATGATAGGCCAGGTTTCATTCATCCTTGTAATGAGTTTTTCGCTCGTGCATATCCTTTCACCAATACGAATGGTTTCATCACATCAATAATCCAACATTATCACCAACAACGTCAGCTGTTAGCATATGTCATTCAAACATTCATTACACTAGGTGATTACCCACCTATAACTCTTCTACAATTTCCTACATACATGCTATAACACATTCCATACTTCATTCCTTACATACAGTTCTTTTACTCTAGTTACTTACTTCGTCACCCTTGCGGTTTGACTCTTCAAGTCCATCTGACATTTCTTACTTATCATAGATGCATCGAGGTACGCGTTCGTGCTTCTTTCCATTCATGCTTACTTGAAAAGACATTCATTACATTATTCTGGTACTCATGACCAAGCTTACCCTTCTTATTCATACTTAACCTATTGTCCAGGTCGTAGCCCGCCTTACATTGTGACTCCCACGAGTCGATTACTAACACATCTAACTCATCATGGTTTCCAAAACTTCTTTCTTTCATTTTAAAAATTTAAAATTTAGGTTTGCGTGCCAATCCTGATCATTCTTTCATCCAGTTACTTTACATTTACTCACAAGATTCATTTGACACAACCACGGTCAAACTATTGACACATCGCGATGTGGGCTATTTTCATCATTTCTATATTTTAACTCGTCCTGCGGACGCAATCATAGCATCCATACCTTTCATTATTTCTATGTTTTGAATCCGTCTAGCGGTTTCGAACATTCCCTTCGTGCATTTCATACCTTGAATCCGTCTAGCGGTTTCGAACATTCCCTTCATGCATTTCATACCTTGAATCCGTCTCACGGATTCAAACATATCATTCATGCCTTTCATCCTTGAATCCGTCTCGCGGATCCAATCATATCATTCATACATTTCATACCTTGAATCCATCTCGTGGATTCAAACATTTCCTTCCTACCTTTCCTTCCTTGAATCCGTCTCGTGGATTCAATCATTTCATACCTTGAATCCATCTCGTGGATTCAAACATTTCATTCCTACCTTTCCTTCCTTGAATCCGTCTCGCGGATTCAATCATTTCATTCATACATTTCATTCCTTGAATCCATCTCGTGGATTCAAACATTTCATTCCTACCTTTCCTTCCTTGAATCCGTCTCGCGGATTCAATCATTTCATTCATACATTTCATTCCTTGAATCCATCTCGTGGATTCAAACATTTCATTCCTTCATAGTACTCTCAATTTCCCGAGAGTCTTAATTCCCATTTCCCCCACACGCCCGCCTGCTACCCCACTCTACCGGACATACCTGTAACAATTATCATAATCTCACGAACGTCATACGTTTCTCGTGTACTGGCCAGGTACACAATCCACATAGTAGTTTCGTGCCTTCATGTAATTGTCACCTTATGTCCGTAGGCTTAGGTTTCGGCGCGTGTATCACTTTCAGTACCTCATTACATACAATCCTTGTCTTTCATTTAAAACTTTTCCTTCCCTTAATGAGTTTTACCATTACTTACGCCCACATATTAAATTTACATACCTGGGGCTCATTTGCCTATTGCCTCTTGACGGTTCTAGTTATTCATCTTAAACTGCATTCACGGATCATCCTCTTGAAACACCTATGCTTACCTTGCACATTCAAAACCGTCAGTCTCTTTATACGTATACATAAGTACATACTTACATTAGCTTCTATCTTTGGATCTTGATCGAGTCTTCGATTGTACGGGTTTCTTATCTCAAGAGCACACAAGTTTGAGTTCAAGTACTTACTTTCTCGTACTTGATTCCCTCAAACCAGGGCTCTGATACCAACTTGTTAGACCCTAAAATCGTACATGACAAAAGTCGCAGCGGAAACACGTACCATAAAATTTCTTTCATTATAAATACCTCAACTTATTTAAAATTTAACTTTAACACAACTCTTTCCCATAAATCCGTCATCCTCTCGTTTACTAGTTAAAAACATAGATTATGTTTACTACATTATGTACATCAACATTCCCGTACAATCTCTCTAGTGACTCGATCTTCGATCTCCAATCCTTGACTATCCTCATGACTGGCACTACCTGCGTTCACCACATACATACATAACATTAGCATACATTAATAAACAAGATTCATTCGTGTATACTTCACATTTCATCATCTTTCAAGCTTTAAGCCTTTCATCTGCGTATCCATTTCCTGGTGACACTTCAATAATGTACCTGCATTACTTATCATTCTCAAGGTACACCATTAATAACGCTAACACTCAATGTGTCTAAATCATGCATACATACGTTCTTACATACAAACATGCATACACATCTACATACATTCATCCTTTCCTACAGCTTTACATACGGGCATATAATCATACATGTCTTTATACACATCCACATACGTACATACCTTTCCTACATCATCACATACATGCATACACTCATACATGTCCTTATACATACATACATACACATCTACGTACATACATACCTTTCCTACATCATCGCATACATGCATACACTCGTACATACCTTTATACATACATACATACACATCTACGTACATACATACCCTTCCTACAACTTTACATACGTGCATACACTCATACATGTCCTTATACGTACATACACACTCATCCACATACGCACATACCTTTCCTAACATCATCACATACATGCATACGCTCGCACATACCTTTATACATACATACATACACATCCACATACGTACGTACCTTAACAAACACGTATTAGATCACGCGTATCTTCATATATACATAAGACAAGGTTAGGGAGCTTTTCGGGAGCTTTACATACTACCGGGTCGTAAACCGAAGCATCAAGACGCGTTACGAGTCAACCGGAAACATAAAACATGAAAAATAAAAGTTCACAAACAGGAGCCCGTCGTTGACGGGCCCCCAAGCCGTCGGCGACGGGTTGTAAAAATGCCCGTCGCGCCAAAATGCCCGTCGCCAGTAAGTTAACCCGTCGGAAGAAAACGGACAAACCAGAGCCCGTCGGCGACGGCCTCCTTGCCCGTCGGCGACGGCCTCCCTAAATAGCATTTTCCTGCAGATCCGTTTAATTGTCCGAACGCACTAAAACGCGCATAACTTTCAAACCGTTTACCCGTTTAACCTCCCGTTTCTTCCTACATGCTTGTAAATTCACATTCTATCATATAAACTTAAAATCCCACATCCGGATTAATGAAATTCTTATCATACGCCCTATCGGCTTATTGTCACATTCTAATTATTCGACCCGTTATGGGTACTTGCGCATTAATTGGTTTATGACATTCCTAGACCATACTTTTCGCTTCCATACTTATTCGAGACATTATACTCATCAAATACTTGTTCCTAAACTGCTTGTTAAGATCGTTTGCCCCAAAATACCCATCAAGGGCATTTTGGTCCACCTTACCTTCATCATTTACGACGAAAGACTTTAACACATATTTGCCTTCATACATCATGTTTAATTCATTAAAACACTATATTACTTACTTGTACTAAGAAGTGACTACGGAAATCACTTACCTTATGCGTCCGTGCTCGTATCCGATTCCTTGCCTCTTCTTGACCCGTTAACACCTCATGCTTGAGTCCGCCTTGACGTGATTCCTATACTTTCATTTCATCGAAATCACGCTCTTATTAGCATACACCTTTGTACATATAACAATCATATCACTCGCATATTTCATACTTAACTTTCATGAGTTATTTCTAACCAACATAACACACATAATCAACTTCGTATCCTTTCAACTCATGTAGTTCATCATGTAATCACCGTTAACGCATATTAACATAACATATACCAAGCGACTTCCTACAATCTCACCTTTACAACAACGAGTCAAGCCGTACTTCATATGCATAGTTGACTTTCAGAAAGTCAACAGTTCATTAATTTTACTTTCAACTTATCATCATATACTCGTAACATCATAATCGACTATACGGGCAACACTATATACATTTCATTATACACTTGATGTGAGTACTACCTTTTAAGCATAACGTACCACTGTTTCATGCATAATTCTTCTAAACTCATACATAACCCATCAAAACCAACTACTAATCATCATGTATCATTCCAAATGAACATTAAACATAACATCATCATATTCCCATACTTTCATCTAACATTAATTCATCATACCCACATAATACATCAATCATTCAACAATACTTGAACATAGGAGGTGATTCTAGTCATCTTCATCCCCATAGCTAATGGGTTTATCATCTAAACATCAAATTAGCTTAAACCATTCATAATTCATGTTCTAAATGATGATTATAACACATACTCATGCTCAATTCCACTTAAACTCATGGATTAGAACATAACCCACTTCACCCATGATCACCAATCTTAGATTCAAGACATACCTTATGATCCCCTCGTGTTGGTGATCATTAATCCATGCTCGGTTATGGATTTGAGCTTCATCTTGCCTTCCGATTTGAGCATAAAGATGGAACTAGGGTTTGAGGCTCCATGGGAGCCTCCTGCTCTTTCTCTCGAACACACGTATGTGTGTGTTTGTGTGTGTTAGATATTTTATAATGAAACTTTCATTTGTTCCATTTTAGCCCCTCGGGTTTTCTTTTAAAACATAACTGACACTACCTTAATCATTTAAGACTTTTGACCATACCCTTAACTAGGTTAAATAGCCTAGTTATTTATTTCCTGACGTGTCACATAATAACATACAATAAGCATTTACATTCAAATTTTTGGGGCGTTACAAGTCTACCACCCTTAAACAGGGTTTCGTCCCCGAAACCTTTCTCACTTTCATCGAACACACCTTATCTTTTCTTCCAGTCCATCATACGACCACTAGCCCATACTTTCCTGATCATTCTTTCCTATTTCATTTGCATCTTCATTTACTTGACCTGTCAATAACTGGTCATAAACATACTTCTCTGACCTGTAATCACACGTACCTATGTACTTAACTCTAACTTGATCATCCTTCTACGTTTTCTACAATTACTTGTACTATGCATACCTTTACATTACCTTTAAATCATCTCGTTCCTTTCGCATTCTTATTACTTTTACTTCATGCATTACTTAATTTACACATACACATGTGTCATACTAGTTCATATCTATCCAATCATGAGTTAAACATTTTTACTAACCTCTTTTCATTTCGCAAACCAACGATCCGTAACCCAGATCGACCATCTTTTCCTCGAGTACTAGCCATGATAGGCCAGGTTTCATTCATCCTTGTAATGAGTTTTTCGCTCGTGCATATCCTTTCACCAATACGAATGGTTTCATCACATCAATAATCCAACATTATCACCAACAACGTCAGCTGTTAGCATATGTCATTCAAACATTCATTACACTAGGTGATTACCCACCTATAACTCTTCTACAATTTCCTACATACATGCTATAACACATTCCATACTTCATTCCTTACATACAGTTCTTTTACTCTAGTTACTTACTTCGTCACCCTTGCGGTTTGACTCTTCAAGTCCATCTGACATTTCTTACTTATCATAGATGCATCGAGGTACGCGTTCGTGCTTCTTTCCATTCATGCTTACTTGAAAAGACATTCATTACATTATTCTGGTACTCATGACCAAGCTTACCCTTCTTATTCATACTTAACCTATTGTCCAGGTCGTAGCCCGCCTTACATTGTGACTCCCACGAGTCGATTACTAACACATCTAACTCATCATGGTTTCCAAAACTTCTTTCTTTCATTTTAAAAATTTAAAATTTAGGTTTGCGTGCCAATCCTGATCATTCTTTCATCCAGTTACTTTACATTTACTCACAAGATTCATTTGACACAACCACGGTCAAACTATTGACACATCGCGATGTGGGCTATTTTCATCATTTCTATATTTTAACTCGTCCTGCGGACGCAATCATAGCATCCATACCTTTCATTATTTCTATGTTTTGAATCCGTCTAGCGGTTTCGAACATTCCCTTCGTGCATTTCATACCTTGAATCCGTCTAGCGGTTTCGAACATTCCCTTCATGCATTTCATACCTTGAATCCGTCTCACGGATTCAAACATATCATTCATGCCTTTCATCCTTGAATCCGTCTCGCGGATCCAATCATATCATTCATACATTTCATACCTTGAATCCATCTCGTGGATTCAAACATTTCCTTCCTACCTTTCCTTCCTTGAATCCGTCTCGTGGATTCAATCATTTCATACCTTGAATCCATCTCGTGGATTCAAACATTTCATTCCTACCTTTCCTTCCTTGAATCCGTCTCGCGGATTCAATCATTTCATTCATACATTTCATTCCTTGAATCCATCTCGTGGATTCAAACATTTCATTCCTACCTTTCCTTCCTTGAATCCGTCTCGCGGATTCAATCATTTCATTCATACATTTCATTCCTTGAATCCATCTCATGGATTCAAACATTTCATTCCTTCATAGTACTCTCAATTTCCCGAGAGTCTTAATTCCCATTTCCCCCACACGCCCGCCTGCTACCCCACTCTACCGGACATACCTGTAACAATTATCATAATCTCACGAACGTCATACGTTTCTCGTGTACTGGCCAGGTACACAATCCACATAGTAGTTTCGTGCCTTCATGTAATTGTCACCTTATGTCCGTAGGCTTAGGTTTCGGCGCGTGTATCACTTTCAGTACCTCATTACATACAATCCTTGTCTTTCATTTAAAACTTTTCCTTCCCTTAATGAGTTTTACCATTACTTACGCCCACATATTAAATTTACATACCTGGGGCTCATTTGCCTATTGCCTCTTGACGGTTCTAGTTATTCATCTTAAACTGCATTCACGGATCATCCTCTTGAAACACCTATGCTTACCTTGCACATTCAAAACCGTCAGTCTCTTTATACGTATACATAAGTACATACTTACATTAGCTTCTATCTTTGGATCTTGATCGAGTCTTCGATTGTACGGGTTTCTTATCTCAAGAGCACACAAGTTTGAGTTCAAGTACTTACTTTCTCGTACTTGATTCCCTCAAACCAGGGCTCTGATACCAACTTGTTAGACCCTAAAATCGTACATGACAAAAGTCGCAGCGGAAACACGTACCATAAAATTTCTTTCATTATAAATACCTCAACTTATTTAAAATTTAACTTTAACACAACTCTTTCCCATAAATCCGTCATCCTCTCGTTTACTAGTTAAAAACATAGATTATGTTTACTACATTATGTACATCAACATTCCCGTACAATCTCTCTAGTGACTCGATCTTCGATCTCCAATCCTTGACTATCCTCATGACTGGCACTACCTGCGTTCACCACATACATACATAACATTAGCATACATTAATAAACAAGATTCATTCGTGTATACTTCACATTTCATCATCTTTCAAGCTTTAAGCCTTTCATCTGCGTATCCATTTCCTGGTGACACTTCAATAATGTACCTGCATTACTTATCATTCTCAAGGTACACCATTAATAACGCTAACACTCAATGTGTCTAAATCATGCATACATACGTTCTTACATACAAACATGCATACACATCTACATACATTCATCCTTTCCTACAGCTTTACATACGGGCATATAATCATACATGTCTTTATACACATCCACATACGTACATACCTTTCCTACATCATCACATACATGCATACACTCATACATGTCCTTATACATACATACATACACATCTACGTACATACATACCTTTCCTACATCATCGCATACATGCATACACTCGTACATACCTTTATACATACATACATACACATCTACGTACATACATACCCTTCCTACAACTTTACATACGTGCATACACTCATACATGTCCTTATACGTACATACACACTCATCCACATACGCACATACCTTTCCTAACATCATCACATACATGCATACGCTCGCACATACCTTTATACATACATACATACACATCCACATACGTACGTACCTTAACAAACACGTATTAGATCACGCGTATCTTCATATATACATAAGACAAGGTTAGGGAGCTTTTCGGGAGCTTTACATACTACCGGGTCGTAAACCGAAGCATCAAGACGCGTTACGAGTCAACCGGAAACATAAAACATGAAAAATAAAAGTTCACAAACAGGAGCCCGTCGCTGACGGGCCCCCAAGCCGTCGGCGACGGGTTGTAAAAATGCCCGTCGCGCCAAAATGCCCGTCGCCAGTAAGTTAACCCGTCGGAAGAAAACGGACAAACCAGAGCCCGTCGGCGACGGCCTCCTTGCCCGTCGGCGACGGCCTCCCTAAATAGCATTTTCCTGCAGATCCGTTTAATTGTCCGAACGCACTAAAACGCGCATAACTTTCAAACCGTTTACCCGTTTAACCTCCCGTTTCTTCCTACATGCTTGTAAATTCACATTCTATCATATAAACTTAAAATCCCACATCCGGATTAATGAAATTCTTATCATACGCCCTATCGGCTTATTGTCACATTCTAATTATTCGACCCGTTATGGGTACTTGCGCATTAATTGGTTTATGACATTCCTAGACCATACTTTTCGCTTCCATACTTATTCGAGACATTATACTCATCAAATACTTGTTCCTAAACTGCTTGTTAAGATCGTTTGCCCCAAAATACCCATCAAGGGCATTTTGGTCCACCTTACCTTCATCATTTACGACGAAAGACTTTAACACATATTTGCCTTCATACATCATGTTTAATTCATTAAAACACTATATTACTTACTTGTACTAAGAAGTGACTACGGAAATCACTTACCTTATGCGTCCGTGCTCGTATCCGATTCCTTGCCTCTTCTTGACCCGTTAACACCTCATGCTTGAGTCCGCCTTGACGTGATTCCTATACTTTCATTTCATCGAAATCACGCTCTTATTAGCATACACCTTTGTACATATAACAATCATATCACTCGCATATTTCATACTTAACTTTCATGAGTTATTTCTAACCAACATAACACACATAATCAACTTCGTATCCTTTCAACTCATGTAGTTCATCATGTAATCACCGTTAACGCATATTAACATAACATATACCAAGCGACTTCCTACAATCTCACCTTTACAACAACGAGTCAAGCCGTACTTCATATGCATAGTTGACTTTCAGAAAGTCAACAGTTCATTAATTTTACTTTCAACTTATCATCATATACTCGTAACATCATAATCGACTATACGGGCAACACTATATACATTTCATTATACACTTGATGTGAGTACTACCTTTTAAGCATAACGTACCACTGTTTCATGCACAATTCTTCTAAACTCATACATAACCCATCAAAACCAACTACTAATCATCATGTATCATTCCAAATGAACATTAAACATAACATCATCATATTCCCATACTTTCATCTAACATTAATTCATCATACCCACATAATACATCAATCATTCAACAAGACTTGAACATAGGAGGTGATTCTAGTCATCTTCATCCCCATAGCTAATGGGTTTATCATCTAAACATCAAATTAGCTTAAACCATTCATAATTCATGTTCTAAATGATGATTATAACACATACTCATGCTCAATTCCACTTAAACTCATGGATTAGAACATAACCCACTTCACCCATGATCACCAATCTTAGATTCAAGACATACCTTATGATCCCCTCGTGTTGGTGATCATTAATCCATGCTCGGTTATGGATTTGAGCTTCATCTTGCCTTCCGATTTGAGCATAAAGATGGAACTAGGGTTTGAGGCTCCATGGGAGCCTCCTGCTCTTTCTCTCGAACACACGTATGTGTGTGTTTGTGTGTGTTAGATATTTTATAATGAAACTTTCATTTGTTCCATTTTAGCCCATCGGGTTTTCTTTTAAAACATAACTGACACTACCTTAATCATTTAAGACTTTTGACCATACCCTTAACTAGGTTAAATAGCCTAGTTATTTATTTCCTGACGTGTCACATAATAACATACAATAAGCATTTACATTCAAATTTTTGGGGCGTTACAAGTCTACCACCCTTAAACAGGGTTTCGTCCCCGAAACCTTTCTCACTTTCATCGAACACACCTTATCTTTTCTTCCAGTCCATCATACGACCACTAGCCCATACTTTCCTGATCATTCTTTCCTATTTCATTTGCATCTTCATTTACTTGACCTGTCAATAACTGGTCATAAACATACTTCTCTGACCTGTAATCACACGTACCTATGTACTTAACTCTAACTTGATCATCCTTCTACGTTTTCTACAATTACTTGTACTATGCATACCTTTACATTACCTTTAAATCATCTCGTTCCTTTCGCATTCTTATTACTTTTACTTCATGCATTACTTAATTTACACATACACATGTGTCATACTAGTTCATATCTATCCAATCATGAGTTAAACATTTTTACTAACCTCTTTTCATTTCGCAAACCAACGATCCGTAACCCAGATCGACCATCTTTTCCTCGAGTACTAGCCATGATAGGCCAGGTTTCATTCATCCTTGTAATGAGTTTTTCGCTCGTGCATATCCTTTCACCAATACGAATGGTTTCATCACATCAATAATCCAACATTATCACCAACAACGTCAGCTGTTAGCATATGTCATTCAAACATTCATTACACTAGGTGATTACCCACCTATAACTCTTCTACAATTTCCTACATACATGCTATAACACATTCCATACTTCATTCCTTACATACAGTTCTTTTACTCTAGTTACTTACTTCGTCACCCTTGCGGTTTGACTCTTCAAGTCCATCTGACATTTCTTACTTATCATAGATGCATCGAGGTACGCGTTCGTGCTTCTTTCCATTCATGCTTACTTGAAAAGACATTCATTACATTATTCTGGTACTCATGACCAAGCTTACCCTTCTTATTCATACTTAACCTATTGTCCAGGTCGTAGCCCGCCTTACATTGTGACTCCCACGAGTCGATTACTAACACATCTAACTCATCATGGTTTCCAAAACTTCTTTCTTTCATTTTAAAAATTTAAAATTTAGGTTTGCGTGCCAATCCTGATCATTCTTTCATCCAGTTACTTTACATTTACTCACAAGATTCATTTGACACAACCACGGTCAAACTATTGACACATCGCGATGTGGGCTATTTTCATCATTTCTATATTTTAACTCGTCCAGCGGACGCAATCATAGCATCCATACCTTTCATTATTTCTATGTTTTGAATCCGTCTAGCGGTTTCGAACATTCCCTTCGTGCATTTCATACTTGTAACACCAAAAAAAAAAAGGGTTAACATGAAAATAGGTTAAATAACTAAAAGAATTAACTTAGTTAGTAAAAATATCACAAAAACTAGTTAAAGGATGGAAAGTGCCAAATTAAAAACATGTTAACTCTATGGGGGTTAAACATGGCCAATAATAAAATAAAGGTATTAGAAAGGGAAAACCCAGAAACACACACATTGTGCGTGTCTGGGGATCGAACAAGGTAGAGAACAAGGGTGAAAACCCTTGTTTATCAAATTCAATCAATTGGGTAGGAGATTAGAAGAAAATCAACTGCATGAACTCAAATCTACACTCATCTAATCTCGATTTTTAAAGAGGTAAGTCCAATTTCTCGAAATCATGATTTGTAGGAATTGGGACATAACCCAATCTCGAGTTTATGCAAGAAATTGTGTAGATTGGAGTTAGGACTTCTCTATGGAACAGGAATCATGTTTGTTTATGTGTGAATTTGATCATTTGAAAAGCTAATTGCATAACCCATTTGATATGAAATATTAGAGATATAGAATGGTGGAAAAAATTAGTAAATTTGATATATGTGATGTTGTAGTACTTGAATCTTAAACAAATGAATGTAGGATAACAAAATATTATGAACTTGATTGATTGTTGATGAATTTTGAAATGAATTAGTAGGAATCATGCTTTGAAAGCTTGTACTTAGTGTCCCACAAATGCGAAACCCGCCAAGTGTTTGATGAAATGCTTGAGAGAATAAATGTATGTAATTTGAGAGATGATGGAATGAAATTTCGTGGTACTAAATGAACGAATGAATGTGTTGATATAGGCGTGAAGGAAGAAGGTTCAAGTACTAGGAAATCGGAAGGCCCGCAAGATCGAGGTATGTTAATTTACACATACATTTTTAGCATGTTGTATTATGATTACTAATCTTTATTGTAACTCGTCATATATGCCAAAAATTGAGTAATGGTAGTTTATGGAAGTTGAGAAGTAAGTAGTATGATCCGTTATGAACGAATGATGTGAAAGGAAGGTTTATGAATAGGGTTGCATCATAACCGATTCATCTTAGTTGAACCGGTTATTGGAAAGTTAAGAAAGAATGTAATGAAGCTTTACTCGATCCGTCATGTACGGGTTGGGGTGCTTGCGAAAGAATGTAAGGATTTGTATTGTTCGTCATAAACGAACCGAATGGGAGTTATGTTATGAATGTTAATATCCGTGATTAACGGGTATGTAAAGAATGAAATGTAATGTTTCTATCGAGACGGGAATGTAGTGAACCGTTCAAAGGGTAGTAAGCGTAAAGAAAAAGAATGTTGTAAAGGCAAGTAATATGTAGACTATTGATTTAAAAATGGTTAATGTGATTATGGATAAATTCTTTCCTTGGTGTTTGATGTATGTAAAGCCTCAATTTAATTGGTTCGGCGACTTGGAACGAGCACCCATATGTAATTCGCCTACAAGCGCTTCCGTTACCTTTTGTAACAAAGTCATGGTCAAATGTATTTTGTTGTAGTTAGTTTTAATTATTAGTTAAACTTTGAAGTTTGACTTGTTTGGTCTTTTGAAATTTCTCTAGATGTCGGTAGTTATCTAAAACTATGTTTTGGATTTGTAAGTCTTTTGAAAGTGTTGTTAATTACTGGAAATTAGGTTTGTCAAAACAGGGATTGTTCATATAGCAAACGGGTCATGCCGAATTTTTCTAAAAATAATTGTTGAATTTATTAAGTTCTAAAGTGAATGAAAATGGGGCGTTATAAGTTGGTATCAGAGCCGAGGTTTGAGGGATTCGAGCACAAGTAGTAGTGCTTGAACCCAAACTGACGGCTCGCTCGAAGGTGTGCTCGCTCCAAGATCGCGTTGAGGTAAAGATTTAAGTTTGTTGTAGATGCAAGTATTTATGATATGTTTATGATATAAATATTTAAGTTAATTATACGGGGAGTAATGTTGGGAGGTTAAACGGGAAGTTCCAGCAACCGTATGGATGAAACGGACTTAGAAAACGAATGAAAAACACCCAAAATGAGAATTGCAGCGATTCGGCAATTCGGAGGCCGTCGCCGACGGGCTGCTCAGCCGTCGCCGATGCCCCCCTTTGGGCCGACGCCCTAATTGACTGTCTATGGACAAAGTGGCCGACGCCACTTTTTAGAGCCCGTCGCCGACGGGATATGAGGCCGTCGCCGACGGCCAGCGGGAGTTTAGTCCGCTGAAATTTTTTGTTTTGTTTGTTTTTCATGTTTAGGGTTCCCGTATGTTCTAAAAGACTATCGGATAATGATATAAAATCCTTATGAGCATAATAATAAGATATTTAAGATCACAAATTGTTATCACAACGAAGTAAAATTTATAAAAGTCGAATGTAATGTATGGAATGGCATGAAATGAATGACGAATGTATAAAGTGGAGTTGGAAACGTATGATAATGAATAATGAAAGAAATAAAGGTAGACTAAAGTACTTGGATATGTGAAGGAATCTGAATTGTTAATAAATGAATATAAAAAGAATGATGAGATTAGTGGTGAAAATAATTTGAAGAATGTGAGTTAGATGGAATTCGTATGAGACTTCGGATAAATGTATGCTTTGATCAGAATTATGCATTAAAGGCTAGTACCCTGTGTTTGGAATGGTGCGATACTTATGTGTATATAATGATTTGCTTTAGTATGACTAAGAGGCGAATATGTGCTAAATGTGAATCATACGAGCTTATTAGTAAAGGATATGTTGAAATTATGTTATATAATTGTTTTGAATGAAAGTTGCAATTTGTAGAATCATGGAGCGTTAGCATGTGAAAGTACGTGTATGTGAATGTATATGTGTATTGTTTAGAGGATCACGTAAATTGTATATGTTATACAATACGAGTATGAAATGCGTAGGATATTAATATTATGACCTACCATATTTAGATGAATACATGTTCAAAAGTTTAAAGTGTGTAAACAAGACAGTTGACTTTCTGAAAGTCAACAGTATAGGGATATCATGGGATGGCCATTAGACACAATTGTTAAAGAAAAGAGTTAATGTGTTATGTACTAGATGAATTACATGTTATGCTTGATGATAGATTAGTTGTATGGATTTGAAATGAGATGACTATTAATGAATGTCTCATTTATAAGTATTTTTACTAACGAAAGTCGATTAACGTATGAATAGAAAGAAAGTGAACAGTCGTAGGTATGCTCACATAAGCTAATGATATTACGAACGTAATGATATGTAAGGATGAAAATCTTGTCAATTGACTTGAGCATGGATGTCAAAGGGTTAAGAGGAAGCAATGAGGTAAGCATGAACGTGGACGCTAAAGGAAGGTGAATTCGCAATCACTTAAAATTTATTTACATGAAGATGTATACGTGTTTGAATATTTGAAATTTAGTGGAACGTATAAATAAATGAGAAAGGTTAAGGTACGTTTTGTTGAAATGGTTGGCATAATGTTAAACCGGTCATAAATTTTAGTTGAGAAGTTTTAATATGGAAATGAGAACTTGGTAATCTTAATGAAAGGTATGGAAAGAATATAAGTTAAGATGTTAGCTAAAGACGTTTTGTAAGTGTGTTCGAATTGAAAGTAAGTACAACACGTACTACAACACTTATATACAAAAAGTACTGGGTGGTGGTTGACTTTAAAAGGTTATATTGTAGAAGTCAGTAAATAATAATTACTTACAAATGTTGGAAGTATTACGTAAGAAATGCAATGTGTAATGTAGGATACTCATTAGTAAGAGACATGTTAGAGGACGTATGTCGCAGCCCCCGACCCCACCCAGGGAGCGGGGGCCGCGAACCAGTCAGATGGTATCGGTGTTTATTAATTACGCAGCGGAATTTTTTTTCATCAGGATCGTAGTTAGGAAATAATTTCAGAGTTTATAAAACACAAAACTTTTAATATTAAACAAATGGGCTAAAACCCATATTTCATTCAATTATTTTTATAGGGATAAACCTAAATAAATAAAATATAAATTTCTTCTTTTATTCAGGTATTTATAGCCACTTTATTTAAGCCTTCAGTGCTCCATAGCTGATTCTATTATCTTTACAGCAAATTACCTGAAACGTGTTTTGAAAACATTTTATCAGTAATAAATACTGGCGAGTTCATTCTATTTTTATAAGACATATCGTTATACTTTACAGCATCAAGGTTTCTATATTTATTTATATTTACCCAACTCAATCAGTATGGTGGCAATTCCGATGCGACCGTGGTCATATCACTTATTGGCTCACTTTCGTCCAATAGCGAATTTATCAAGTAATAGATATAGAATATATCTTATTATTATTTAAAGTATCTGTCACTAGGCGATTCCTGTGAAGATGGTCATATCACTGTTGATCATTCTTTCAACTAGTGACTGTGGTCATAACACTGTTGATCATTCTCTCAACTAGTGCCGGTGGTTGCATCACTTTTGATCGTTCTCTCAACTAGTGACTTTGGTCCGATCACTGTTGATCATTCTCTCAACTAGTGACTCTGGTCAAATTTCTTGTCATATCACTGTTGATCATTCTTTCAACTAGTGAGTCTGGTCATATCACTGTTGATCATTCTTTCAACTAGTAAGTCTGGTCATATCACTGTTGATCATTCTCTCAACTAGTGACCCTGGACTTAGTAGTGTCCCGTGACATTACTTTGTCAATTATATTTTCTATGACACAAAACCACTTAGCCCAGAAAATGAAATATATATCATTTTCTATCAAACTAATAGCTAAAACTTATCAAATATAATATATTAATTAAATAATTGTAATATTATTATTATTATTTAATATATTAACGTGACTAAGACTAAAAATATAATCTTAGTATAGTAGAATATATTATTTTTGACTATTTTATTATGGTATACATTTATGGACTAAACATTATTTTATAATGTAAATAGTAATTTAGGTTTATTAAATATATTTTCTTTAATATATATTTTAATAGTGATTAATAAAACTCTATTTTATATACACACCATTTAGATTTATTTCAATCATACATTAAATTTATTAATGATTTAATGTTAAAATAATATTAGTTATATGCTATGGCTACTGTGGTACAATTCCCCCTGTGATTGTGGTCATGTTACTATTAGCTAACTTTTTGACCAATAGTAACGAGGGTCAAGTAATGTATAAAACCTCCCATACCGGCAGTTATTATAGAATATAAAAATTTAATCACTGTAAGTATAACTGGTAAACATTTAGGATTTTGGAAAGCATTTTTAAATATAATTGTATCACAAAAAGGTGATAAAAAGGAGAATGACTCACCTTGTAATTTTAGGGTTCAACTAGAAAGCTTCCTGGTAGAATCTTGGGTATAACTTGTGAGCTATTTTAAAAATATATATTTGCACTCGTGTTAAGTATAGTAACCCTAATGATCAACCTTATCCCTATGTCACGAGACAGAAACCCAACGAACTTAGTCGGGCAGAGCCTTGACATGTGTTATGGGGCTTCAGATCAATCGGAAAGGGTAGCGGTGATCGGGAGTTAAAACACTTAAAACGGAGCAGGGCTTTAATATTACTACAGATGAAAAATAAAAAAAATAAAAAGTATAACTCTAGAGAGAGGGGCGACGAAATACTGAATAAACAAAAATGGTGATCTTCTTCTATTTATATGATGTCCAAACAGCTTGGAATGTCCACCTAAGTGGACACGTATAATCTTATCAAAACTTTCATGCCACTCGTCCAACATTCTCAATTTGTAGATTTAAAAATTATTTTATTATTATATATATTATAATTAATTCAGCTGCTTCACTTATTTGGCGCTTATAACTTCTAAAACATGACGTTTTTAGAAAACAATAAATATGTCATTAGAACGAGAATATTTGTATCCACATTTTGAACCAAGTTTCATTAAAAACGGAGTAAGTCCAAATACAATGTATTTTTATAATTTAATTATTAGACGGTTCCTAGGCCCGTCTAGGTGCTTCATATTTCTTACAGTCAACTTACCCGTAATCTACCCGTTTAATTATATAAGTTTTTATATACTTTTATTTTAATAGAAAGGTCACCCATATACAGGCCAATTAATTAGTATAACATTACAACCAACTATATATATAAAATAGTTTTTAAAACTATTTGGGTCGAATAATTATATTAAAAATAAAACTAGTTAGTAGTGGTTAATAAATTTAAACAATCTATAATTCTTATATGGTAAAAAAAATGGATACGTTACAACGTAGGTGAATTAACACCAAATACAGTGAACGAACAAATGGAAATGGTATATTAAGGGATGGTCATGTATTGACGAAGCTCGAGAAAAACACGAGAATCATCTCACTTATGTCCGGTCAGGCTAGCAAAAAGGGGTCTAACGATTCTTAAAATATCGGATCAATATAAGAAAGAAAGATAAGAACGAAAAGTTTAAGCTTACGATTGAATGTAAAACAAACTTAAGAAAGAATAGTGGGAACACCACTAGAAATAGGATGTAGGGTGTCGCGTCGAGACGCGCTACATGAATTAGGTCATGGAATTAAGTGTTAGGACCCAACACTTGAAGTTGAATGTAGAAGATTAATACGAAAACGTATCATA
Organism: Helianthus tuberosus; assembly: GCA_030545235.1. Classification (NCBI taxonomy): domain Eukaryota; kingdom Viridiplantae; phylum Streptophyta; class Magnoliopsida; order Asterales; family Asteraceae; genus Helianthus; species Helianthus tuberosus. The sequence goes on along the minus strand of JARYGA010061115.1, from coordinate 49,198 downwards.
AGAAATGATATGGTAAATGATACGGCAGAAGAAAGAAAGGTACGAATGAAAATGTTTGAATCTAAGAAATGGATTCAACCAAGGAATGAAAGGTTGGATCCATAAACAAACCCGGATCAAACCAGTAAGAATGAAAGGTAATAAATTAAAAGTTTGAATCCGTAAGTGAAGACATATTAAACAAGTAAGAATAAAAACTAAGAACAAAACTCAAATGAGTCATACGGGTCAAATGGCGATCGCCATTTGAACTCGGTATTTAATGTTCGATTTGTCAAGTTTATTACTTATAGGTGAGCATAATGTATGGGCATGCATTGTCACAGTTTGGAAAGTATTAACCGTCGCAAAGTATGAATAACGAGTCAAGGGATTTGACCCGCGCCAGGTACGTATAAAAAGATTATATTTCTAACAGGAGCTTAAGGCTCGACTAGAGAATGATGTGACAGAATAGGATAACTGATACACATATGTAAGAATGTATTTACAACTGGCCTTCCAAAAAGTCAAACGAAGTAAATGAAGTCCTTGCAAGTATGCAAGTATAATGTACGAACGTGTACCTCGATACGACCACAATAAGTAAGGGGGTGTTAGTCTGACCTTGAAAGGACAAACTGCGAAAGTTGACGAAATGACCAATAAAATGAAGGGATAGTATGTAAGAAATGGAATGTATGATATGTTAGCATGTACTTAAGAAAATTGTGAAAGAGACAATAGGCGAACCAACACCATGTAGGACGCAATTATGAAAGGTTATGTGCTAACTATTTATTTATAGATAAATATGATGGTATTCTTAGTGAGATGATAGTAATAAAGCTAGGGGAAGGATGCTCACGAGTGGGAGCATATTTCATGAATGAATTAGACCCATTTTGGTACGGAAGGTACATATAAAGAAGCGGATCCATCCGGCACACGGATAACTGATTTATTCAATGAAGGCGAGGTTAGTAAAATGTTTAATTCTTGATTGATGATTAAGAATCCGTAGATTTATTGGTAAGTGTGGGAAAAATGAATGGTAGGATAATTATGGCATGGTATACAATAATCGAACTGTAATGGTCAGCGTGAGAAGGTATGAATGTCATTAAGAAGGAGATCTAAAGGCCTTAAATGAAAATTTGAACTGATTTGGTTAAACGCTCGTATGGTGCTCGTACACAACATACCTGGTTGTTATCATAAGTAGTTCATGCAAGGAGCTAATAATAAAGTGTGCGAATGATTAAATTTGAGGCTAAACTCAAACTTGAAATTAGTTCAAGTGACGGTAGTAACCGTAGAATGATGCTTTATACTCGTATTAAGTATGAAAAAGTAATTAGGAAGTGGGTAGCTTTGTATTAGTACCACTAAGTCGTTAAATGTTTATAGTATACGTATAATGTTATGCTAAGCCGTCATATGAATAAGAAAGTAATTTGATGAACGTTAGTAATGGGATAATGGGGTTTGCTCATGATTACAATAATGAATTATATCGTGCATGATTCGTGAGCGGAATGAAATAAATCGATTTATTTATATTAGAAAATGTATGAATATGTACACTTAATTAGAAAGATAGAAACAAGCCGTAAACATAAGCTTGTACCACCAATAGTATACATTGGAATAAATTTCAAGGAATGAAGTGCTAGTAATGATGTATGCTAGGAACTAGCATTATATAATGAAAACGACACTAATAAGAGCTCTGGATCAGATTCTGACTTATATATGATTATGAAAGTAATTTATTTAAGTTAAGAACGTAGGGACAACGCACACAAGTATGTTTATGCATGATTAAAACTTTTGCCAAGACCCCGAATGCATTTATGTTGTAGTAAGCTTGTGAATGAATAGATGAAAAATTAAGAGTAGAATTGATCTATTTGTTATGTGTCCAGGTTTCGGGGACGAAACCTCTTTTAAGGGGGGTAGACTTGTAACACCAAAAAAAAAAAGGGTTAACATGAAAATAAGTTAAATAACTAAAAGAATTAACTTAGTTAGTAAAAATATCACAAAAGCTAGTTAAAGGATGGAAAGTGCCAAATTAAAAACATGTAAACTCTATGGGGGTTAAACATGGCCAATAATAAAATAAAGGTATTAGAAAGGGAAAACCCAGAAACACACACATTGTGCGTGTCTGGGGATCGAACAAGGCAGAGAACAAGGGTGAAAACCCTTGTTTATCAAATTCAATCAATTGGGTAGGAGATTAGAAGAAAATCAACTGCATGAACTCAAATCTACACTCATCTAAACTCGATTTTTAAAGAGGTAAGTCCAATTTCTCGAAATCATGATTTGTAGGAATTGGGACATAACCCAATCTCGAGTTTATGCAAGAAATTGTGTAGATTGGAGTTAGGACTTCTCTATGGAACAGGAATCATGTTTGTTTATGTGTGAATTTGATCATTTGAAAAGCTAATTGCATAACCCATTTGATATGAAATATTAGAGATATAGAATGGTGGAAAAAATTAGTAAATTTGATATATGTGATGTTGTAGTACTTGAATCTTAAACAAATGAATGTAGGATAACAAAATATTATGAACTTGATTGATTGTTGATGAATTTTGAAATGAATTAGTAGGAATCATGCTTTGAAAGCTTGTACTTAGTGTCCCACAAATGCGAAACCCGCCAAGTGTTTGATGAAATGCTTGAGAGAATAAATGTATGTAATTTGAGAGATGATGGAATGAAATTTCGTGGTACTAAATGAACGAATGAATGTGTTGATATAGGCGTGAAGGAAGAAGGTTCAAGTACTAGGAAATCGGAAGGCCCGCAAGATCGAGGTATGTTAATTTACACATACATTTTTAGCATGTTGTATTATGATTACTAATCTTTATTGTAACTCGTCATATATGCCAAAAATTGAGTAATGGTAGTTTATGGAAGTTGAGAAGTAAGTAGTATGATCCGTTATGAACGAATGATGTGAAAGGAAGGTTTATGAATAGGGTTGCATCATAACCGATTCATCTTAGTTGAACCGGTTATTGGAAAGTTAAGAAAGAATGTAATGAAGCTTTACTCGATCCGTCATGTACGTGTTGGGGTGCTTGCGAAAGAATGTAAGGATTTGTATTGTTCGTCATAAACGAACCGAATGGGAGTTATGTTATGAATGTTAATATCCGTTATTAACGGGTATGTAAAGAATGGAATGTAACGTTTCTATCGAGACGGGAATGTAGTGACCCGTTCAACGGGTAGTAAGCGTAAAGAAAAAGAATGTTGTAAAGGCAAGTAATATGTAGACTATTGATTTAAAAATGGTTAATGTGATTATGGATTAATTCTTTCCTTGGTGTTTGATGTAGGTAAAGCCTCAATTTAATTGGTTCGGCGACTTGGAACGAGCACCCATATGTAATTCGCCTACAAGCGCTTCCGCTACCTTTTGTAACAAAGTCATGGTCAAATGTATTTTGTTGTAGTTAGTTTTAATTATTAGTTAAACTTTGAAGTTTGACTTGTTTGGTCTTTTGAAATTTCTCTAGATGTCGGTAATTATCTAAAACTATGTTTTGGATTTGTAAGTCTTTTGAAAGTGTTGTTAATTACTGGAAATTACGTTTGTCAAAACAGAGATTGTTCATATAGCAAACGGGTCATGCCGAATTTTTCTAAAAATAATTGTTGAATTTATTAAGTTCTAAAGTGAATGAAAATGGGGCGTTATATGACTGGGTTGGGTGTCCAGGTGACCGTCACTCCATAGGGGGATTTGCTATCTATATGGGTTTTAATCTCACATATTGGAACGTCTCTCGGTCATCCACAATTCAAAATACAATGCCTTGGTTGACACGGTTGCTGAATTGGCCTGGTTAGAAGCTCTTCTATACAGAACTTTGAGTAAACACAAAATTTGCCCCTACCCTATAATGTGACAATCTTGGTGTAACATATTGTGTTCCATGCCTGAACAAATCATGTTGAAGTTGACTTTGACTTTGTACGAGAAAAGGTTGTTCAAGGAAATTTGCGTCTACAACTAGTATCTACAGGAGATCAGATTGCGGACATCTTTATGAAACCGTTGTGAACTCGTAGATTTGTGTTTTTACGTTCCAAGCTATAGGCTACCCCCGACTTTAGTTTACGAGGGAATATTAGACACATTGTAATGAGTAATCGTAGAGGTGGATTATGTAAATATGTATATGGTATAAATACCTACGTTTGGAACATAATCAATCACAATTACTAAACATTCCTTTTGTCATTTCTCAATTTGTGGCAACCCGTTAATCTATTAACATGATCAGTTAAACGCGTTACGCGTGTCATAAATGGGTTAAGCAGGTTAAAACCGTTTAGACACACTTCAATAGTGTCTTGAACGTAACTCATGTATGATCCGAAAGCGTTTATCTCAAACACTATCCCGTTAACTTCGTGTCAAATCATACCATATTAGCATTTCATATCATAAATTGCCTGTTCTAGTTGGTATAAACATGAATGAATTCTCTCCAAAAAACAGTTGATGATAACATCTACTTTGGATCTTTCATCATGTTTGGTGTATTATATCTTTCACATTTTCCAATTAAAAGTAGAAAAAAGCTATTAAAAATACCAAACATAATTGTCCAATTATTAAAACTAACAATTTTAAAAATGTTTAAAATTAAAAATACCAAACATAATTGTCCAATTAAAATTTGATTGTTAAATCGACAAAGTTTCTACATGGAACTGACGTCTTGTCTTTTAAAAATGTTGTCTCATAAGTCATGTTGTTGTCTTTTAAGTTGGGCTAGATTTGTTTTTGAGCCTAAATTCAACTTTAATTGAGACTGACTCAAGATGTGTTTGATTGGGCTTGAATTTATGGGCCTATGATCCAAGTATTCAAAATCTTTAGACAATTAGACCCTTTACAAAAACCGTATCTTTATCATGGCATAGATGATCCAACGTGGCAACCACGTGGCATGTTATGTGTTACATAAATTTTTTAACTAAAATTTATTTAATTACTAACAAATGTGTATGCTTAACAGCGCATCGAATATAAGTTGATCATAACAATGCACATGCAACATTACTTTTGTTTGTCTATTTATTTATATTTAGAAAATTATATTAAGTACTTTAACCAAATATATATTCACGGGGTGAAGTACGTAACATGTATAGAAAGTCTTTTCTGTGGGTCTAAGAAATGTTTCACTAATTTGGTTGTCTAAGAAATGTTTCACTAATTTGGTTATTTTTTTGCTTTAAAAATATAAATCTAGCTAGTTATATAATACAATTAAATAGATATATACTCTTTTTACATTTTTTATGATCCCACTATTATATATCTTTTGGAGAAAAATGTTCGAATAGTCCATCTGATTTATCAAAATTTCACCTCTACTCCTTAACTTTCTAAAATTATAGTTATAGTCTTCAAATTATACTCACTCGTTTATCGAATAGTCCCTAATATGGCTGTCTACCAGGTCTCCTCAAATTATAGCCCTAAATGGGTTAACCATTGTTTATTGTGAATGCTTTTAAAGTAACTATTTAACCATTGCTCCAAAGAATATGGTGTGGTGGCAAGGTGTTTTATCTCTATTCAAAAGGTGGATAATTCAAATACTGCAAGGTGTAAGTATATGATTATTTAAAGGTATGTTAGTTTGTCGTTAATAAAAAAAAAGAGTTAAATGCTTGGTTGGTCCCTGTAGTTTGCAAAAATTGCAGACTTGGTCCTAGTGGTTCATTAATTACACGCGTGGTCCCAAAACTTGTCAAAAATGAACTTGGTTGGTCCCCAGCACTAACATTTGTTAAGTTTTCCAGTTAAGTCCATGTTAAATGACCAAAATACCCTTGCTTATTAACAAAACCCAGCTTCTGCATCATCTTCATCACCATCATCATCTTCATCACAGGTCTCTCCATTCTCAAACAAGAAGCACAACCGCCACCATCTCACCTCCGCCACCATCTCACCCAAAACACCAAAACACCGAAACCCACATCCACCACCGGGCAGGTCACCACCACCGCCGATAACCACCACACCAGCTCCCTCCTTCTCAAAACCCCTCTGCTCTTCTTTGATGACAGCCACACACCCACCCCTGATTCCCTCAATTCTCCAGTGACTAGCCGGTTCCGGCCACAACACCAACCATCGGTGCCCCGTTCTTGTTCCGTCAAGCACCCACAACCCCTGCTCATTACCTCTTATTCAACTCCGGAGAACCCGATTCCGGCCGGCCGACGCTGTGAATCCGACAAAGCATACACCCATCTCCTCTCTCAGTTTCTCTCGATCTCTCCTGGGTCCGATCGACGCTGGTCGTCTTTCCGGCGATCCGCCGGTGACGAAATGACGATGATGAGGATGATTAAAGCGATGAGGAAGATGATAGACGCTGATTTTGATGTTTTTGTTGATGATGATGATTAACGCGATGAGGAAGATGATGATTAATTGTTTAAGGGTGATTAAAGCGATGAGGAAGATGGTGGCCTGCCGGTGGTGGATGTGGGTTTAAGTGTTTTGGTGTTTTGGGTGAGATGGTGGCGGAGGTGAGATGGTGGCGATTGTGCTTCTTGTTTGAGAATGGAGAGACCTGTGATGAAGATGATGATGGTGATGAAGATGATGCAGAGGCTGGGTTTTGTTAATAAGCAAGGGTATTTTGGTCATTTAACATGGACTTAACTGGAAAACTTAACAAATGTTAGTGCTAGGGACCAACCGAGTTCATTTTTGACAAGTTTTGGGACCACACGTGTAATTAATAAACCACTAGGACCAAGTCTGCAATTTTTGCAAACCACAGGGACCAACCAAGCATTTAACTCTAAAAAAAAACCTTTAAAGTACGTTTGTATGTGAGGTAACTTTGATAATATGCACGTTTACATTTCGATTACTTATACATTACCAGTCACAACTTGATTTTGAAAAAAAAAATTATATCGAGATGTAAATAAAAATAGGCATGTTGTTACGCCATACTCAAAATTATATAAAATACCATATCTTAACAGTTATAAGAGAAAAACAAAATAAGTTTAAAATTAATAATAATAAAAAAATAAATTCGATAGTTAAAATGAAAATGATAATACTGTTTATGTGACTTTATTTTAATATAGTATCTAATTGTTTTTGTTGTTGCTATTAATTTAATCACAAAATATGCAATCTTATAATACAAAAATTTAAGAGTGTTGTGTTCACTAGGACGGGTTAATCCTAGTACAAACCTGTTTAACTTGGTTTTCTTTTCGCAGTTAATTAAAAAGGCAGAAATGTATACAGAATTATATTTACATTTATACAATCAAACATAAAATACCAAATCAAGCCTTAAACAACTTTTTTTCGACATAAGTTAATATTTACATTTAATCAAAAAGTTGTTTAAAAAGGCATAATACAAACCTGTTTATACCCATTTCCTTTTATCTTTCTTAATTTCGACATAGAATACCAAATCAAGCATTAAACAACTTTTTTATTAAAAAAAATCGAAAAAGAAACAAGTCAATTCGCGAACATGATCCGACTAGCCAAACGTATTCATGAGTAAGTCGAAATGTGACTCAAATCTGTAAATTTTGTGTTAAATTAATGTGGTATCAAAAGTATATATGCATACACTATTTGTTTATTTATTTATCTTTTGTATGTAACTATATATATATATATATATATATAGGTAAAGAGTACTGTACAAATGCTCTTATCGTACATTACGTACGCGCCAATCTCAGCCGTCGGATCTTTTATCGCGCATTGAATTCGCATGTTGGTTTTTTTGTAACAATTTCGCATGTGATAATTTTTGATGAAATCGCATGTTGTTTTTTGTAACAATTTCGCATGTGATAATTTTGATGAAATCGCATGTTAAAAAAACAACATGCGAAATTGTTATAAAAAAAACATGCGATTTCAATGCCGGAAGATGACCTGACGGCTGAGATTGTAGCGTACGTAATGTACGATAAGCGCATTTGTATGATAACCGACCTATATATATATATATATATATATAGGTAGAGGTTCCTGTAAAAAAAAAAAATTTTGTGAGAAAGGTAAGAAAGAATCTATATCATTAGATCTTTGATCTAACGGTTGAGATCATAATGGCAAAATTGTAAATAATGTTTACCATTAAACATATTAATTTTCTAGATTAAGGGTATATAGGTAAATTTAACATTTTTAAATTAAGAAACTAACATTAATGCATATGTAACTTTCCCCCCGTCTTTTTTAAACGTCAACAACTTTTTATACGTAACTTTTTTTTTTAAAAAATTACACCATAATAACGAGCGTTTTTTATCTTTAATATGAGTACCATATTGCTATACTTATATGGAGAAAAAAATATGTTTCGATCAGATGTTTAGTCCATGAATGGTGTTATATACTTACTGAATGGTGTTATATACTTGCTGAATGGTGTTATATACTTACTGAATGATGTTATATACTTGCTGAATGGTGTTATATACTTACTGAATGATGTTATATACTTGCTGAATGGTGTTATATACTTGCTGAATAGTGTTATATACTTACTGATTGGTGTTATATACTTGCTGAATGGTGTTATATACTTACTGATGTTATATACTTACTGAATGGTGTTATATACTTGCTGAATGATGTTATATACTTGCTGAATGGTATTATATACTTGCTGAATGGTGTTTATAGAGATCTTTTAAAAAAAATCCAGTTCCTATAATTAAGGTGGCGATTATGGGAAGTTTTTAATTAATTGAATTAATGATAAAATTACTTGTTTACCCTTTTGAATTAATTTAGATTTAGGACACATGTCATCTCCACAATATTTTTCACATTTCTCACACTTTTAACATTTTTTACAATAACCTTACCCTATATATATATATATATATATATATATATATATATATATTATATGTATGTGTGTGTGTAAGAGTAAGTTACAAGTTTTGTCCTTTATGTATATACGAAATTACAGGCGGTGCCCTTTAACTTTAAAATTGATTGGCTTTGTCTTTAACGTTTCAAAATCCTGCACGTTATGTCCTTTAAGCCGAAGACAGTTAGATTTTTTTGTTAAAGTTAGTCATGTGCCTTTCACATGAGGACATTCTTGTCACTTAACCTCTCCAGGGATTATTAAGTAAATAACTTATATCAAAGGAGTAATTGTGTATAAAAATAAAATATAAATAAAAAAACCTTCTGCACTATCTCTCCCTATAAGCCCTCCATCAGGCAAGTAACCTTCCAGAACGTTCCGACTCAAATTCACTATGTTTAAACTGGAATTTCACAACAAACTTGCCGGAGATTCGATTACTATCTAGGCTTAGCGTAGGCATCGAATCGACTTGTTCCGGAATTGTTCAGAAAAACATGTTTGTTGACAGATCTACCCGAATTACATTAACTTCGTTCAAACAAACAATATGCATAGAAAAAGGTAACGATAAATTACTCGCAATTGCATTTTCTAATCCATCATTAAAGATTTTAGCAAACGCCTCCATTTGCATACTCGGAAAGGACGCTCCAATTTCAAAATCTTGAGTTTTTGTGTACCAGTGACTCGAATCTTCCTTGTCTGTATCCTGAAACCATCATGCCATCTCTCCACATCTTTCAAGATCCCCTCCTTTTTGTTCACCATCATGCCATCTCTCCACCACCACTTGCAATCGCCCAACTCCACCTCCACCGGACCACTGCCGCACCCACCATTTCACCCACCGTCGCCTCTAACCCACCACAATCAACCACCCACCACCGCTAAACCCGCCATCAACATCGCACCCACCACCGTACACCTCCCACCACCGCTATACCCGCCATCACCATCGCACCCACCACAATCAACCACCCACCACCGTACACCTCCATCACCACTAAACCTAATATCTTTTTGCTGCAATTTGATCTTGTTTGGGTAATTAGGGTTTTGTTTCTTATCAGAACAGATTACATGGGTTTTGTAGATAGAGAGAGAGAGAGAGAGCAGAGAGCATTTTGTAGAGAGAGAAAGGGGGAGAGAGTTAGAGAGAGAGAGAGAGTGCAAAAATGAAATTCAGAAACTGTATTTTATATCTTTACTTTTTTTATTTTTACACAATTAGTCCCTTGTTATAAGTCATTTACTCAATAGTCCCTAAGGAGACAAAATGACAAAAGTGCCCTCATGTGCAAGGCACATAACCAACTTTAACAAAAAAATCTAACTAGGTTTGACCAAAAGAACATAATGTCCAGGATTTAGAAATGTTAAGAACAAAAACCAGTCAATTTTAAAGTTAAAAGACACCGTCTGCAATTTGATACACTAATAAATTACAAAACTTCTAATTTACTCTATATGTAATATGTATCCCTTTGAAACTCTGTGCCTTGTTTTACATATTAAGACCATGTAGTTGCATTAGTAGATGAAAAGCAAAACTTTACTTTATAATATTGGAATCTTCCGAAAATATAAAATTACATAGAATTAATCTGCATGGGTATAGTAGGGGTCCTTCATGCATGTGCACTACATATATGTACTCATCTTAGTCTCATCTGTAATTAGATTAAATCAAAATTTTAAATTAAGCTAGGTTAATAAGGAAGTTAGGCCTAAAGACACAAAAAGTTGATTAACATTAACTAAAAAGCTTAATTAACATGTTAAATGTCATCTTAGGCTTCCCCTATAAAACCAACACCATCTTCATTATCTTTCTTCATAAATCAGAAATCTCCTTCCATTCCTCTCTCTCTCTACCTTTCTTTCCTGCACTCTCTCTCTCTCTCTACATTTTAAGAAGAAAAAAAAAAACAAAACATTAGTACATAAATGGAGAAAAAACCTAGCAATTCTTCACAGGATGTTGAAGTTCGAAAAGGACCATGGACAATGGAGGAAGACTTGATTCTTATAAATTATATTGCAAATCATGGTGAAGGTGTTTGGAACTCTCTTGCAAGATCTGCAGGTAACTTTTTATTTATAAATTTTGTGTTTTAGTAACCCTAGTTAGGATATATGATGATGTGGTTGTGTATTCAGGTCTAAAAAGGACCGGAAAAAGTTGTCGGCTTCGATGGTTGAACTATCTCCGGCCGGATGTAAGGAGGGGTAATATTACACCGGAAGAACAACTCTTGATCATGGAGCTTCATGCTAAATGGGGAAACAGGTTTGTAATTCTTTTCATTGGTATATATGGCTTTTTTCTTCTCTATGTGTATACACGCGTCACACGATCAACTGCGTGTATACAGTGTATATGTGTGTATACACGCAGTCGCTCGTATTGATCGTATCTCCTTTTTGTATTATGCTTGGATTTTTAATCCGGAAAATACCATTTTTGCATGATTAATTATGTATTTTGTTTCATTTATGCACAACTTACTAATATTTGTGTTTTCTTGCTAGTGGGAATTTTTTTTTTTGGATAAACTTTTTTAATAGTTCAACTTATGTTTCATCAACGTCTTTCAGTTTCTATAGTGTGACAAATGAGTTAAAGTCGTAAAATGATCCATTCTTGGATAAATGTTAGTTTTACTTTTTTGGTTGATTATTGGAGAAATTAATTTAACAAAAGGAGTAATATTTCGAGATCACGTAATTTGACGGATGGGTGGTATTTTTATCGATGGATTAAGGGTTATTAGATTTTAATAATCATAAGTTTCATCTGTTGGCCGATAATAATCATAACTTTAAAAATTTCCTCCAACCATCCCATCTTATAATAATTTAGCCCCCACTGATCCTATTTTAATTAATTGTGCTTTGTTGTGTTTTCGTAAAAACTATTATTTTTTTTAATTAATTAAACTCATGAACTGAGATATTAAAGATTTTATATAGAGAATAATATAAGGGACATCACCAGCCGGGGCCTAACTTGTGAACACTCAAAAGATCAAAACGACAAATAAAGAGTTTCCATTTTTTGAACCCTTTCCAATCCATCACATGTTTAAGTCTCATTTCATAAACATTAGAAATTGACTGATTCCAGATTGCTTTGGCTCATCAATGTGTGTCCTTTATGTTTAGGGTTCATGACGATAGTACACTCGATTTTAATCATATTTTACGAAAAAAAATTATACTACGTATTTTGCGATTTTAATTATACAGCTTCTTGCCCGTTTACCAACTATCTCGATATAAATTTCAATAATCTAAAATCATATTATGCATCTTGAAATATATTAATCTTTTTCTATGTAAGAAATATTTTTTTCTTGATATAAAGTATATTTTTATTTAAAATATGAATCTAAAAATTCTTGCTTTCTTTGGTTATTAAGAATAGTAAGTTATAAAAAAACAAAAGCTAGGATATGATTTCTGATTTTAAAATTCATAAGTTAAAGAAATTTAAAACAGAAAGGGATTTCATCCGGAAAAGAATGTTTTAGTTTCGTTAACTTACCAAAAAGAAAGTAGTTTTCTCTTGTTAATCACGGCTCACGAACGCATCGATGCTCTTGTCGAATGAATCTTCGGACCATCGACAAGATGAAATTCGGATTCCAAACTCTAGCCGAGAATTTTAAAAAGATGCAACTTCTTTCTTTTTGATCTATTGATATGGTTTTGCCCCATTTGTGAAAAGAAATGAATGAGATGCGAGTTTAGCCTCCTTTAAATATACACCCATTGAAGAAAAAGTAATTTGGATGAATTTGAAACGTGGAACATGATGACTTTGAATTTGCATTGTGGATCATGTTATGTGTTTGGTCTTATATGATTTCATGTGGGCCATAATATCTATCTCAATTTTTGGGAAAAAAAAGTTATATATTGTACATTAATTTTTGAAGTACATTGTACGTTGAATAAAGTTTATTTGAGATTTGAGTTGTTATTATTATTGTTGTCAAAGTATTTAACTTATATTTATATTTAAATTAAATGTTTTATAGATGGTCAAAAATAGCAAAACATCTTCCTGGAAGGACTGATAATGAAATAAAGAATTACTGGAGAACAAGGATTCAAAAGCATATCAAACAAGCAGAAAATTTCAGCGGACAAACATCTACTGATCAAGCCACTGCAAGCTCAACGCAAACATGTAACGCGGTTAATCCGATGGACACATACTCACCGCCTTACGATAACTTTCAGAATTTTTCAGGTCCATTTCCAACTGAAACAAACGAGAACATGTGGAGTATGGAGGATTTATGGTTCATGCAGTTACTAAATAGCGACTAAATTATTATTTTATATAAATTATACAAGTCTTGTAGATCTATATAGATTTACATATATAAAACTATAAGCCACAAAATTTAAAAAAAAATATTGTTTGACATGCGTCTTTGTTTATATGTAGTCAAACAAGAACGATGATTATGATCTATATGTCTTCTGTATCGACTCATGTATCACTATAACAAAGTTACTAAGTCCTTACATTTTCCTATACAATAAAACTGGTGGATTAATTGATGTACACTTTTCTTGTGACAAATACATGATTTTACGTAAGAGCTTGCCTTGATGTTTATTTTTATCTTTCAATAGTAATAATCGAGAGTGCGGGGTGATTCAACCATATACTCTTGGTTGAGGGCCGGGTCGGGTCAGGTTAACATAAAGTTATTTTCTTTGATAATTATGGTTTGAATTTAAGTTGCGACAAAGAATATGGGTTTACTAAGCACGGCGCTTGTGCTAATAAAATATACAAAACAATACTTAAACCGTAGCTATTCGGTTGTATAATTCTTACTAAAAATATCACTATATGATTTCTACTAATCTATTTGATTTGGTTGACGAAAGTACATAAACGTTTAGGAAAAACCATAATCATCAAATTAGCCTTTTTGGTTTAGTTTTGTTTTGTTATCTAACCTCAAAGTAATCACGTTTTTGGTTAATTAATCGGTCATTAATCTTCGGTATTGTTTTATTTGTGCATAAACAGGTACTTAGTTGAAAACTAGATTAACCATATTAAAAAATTATTTTCTTCTTTAATTTTGGCAAATTTAATAAGGCTAATTTTGGCTTAAAATCTAGTTTATCTAAACTACAAATTAAAACATCAATCAAATCAAACCAGTAAGAGAGTGCCACGTGGAAAGATATGGAACAATCTTAAGTTCTATTTTTGGAAATTTCAATTTATGCTTTCTATATTTATCCAAACTAATGCATGAGTTTGTGAGTGTTGATGGGGGACGTAAGCCTAACTTTTTCCCGCTATTTAAGGAAAGTCTTCACATGCATTGATGCCATATTATTCACCCCTTTTACAATATAGAATTTACAAATAAAGTTTTATGTTCATTTACACGTTTGTAAATATATAAAATAGTCAAAACGATATCATTTTGGTGGTTACCATATTGTGTGAAATATTATAGAATCAAACCCTCAAAAGTGACCGTTCAAAAAAAAAAAAAAAAACCTACAAAAGTGTTAGAAAAGTCGAGTGTAGGCAAATCAAAGTGGTAAAGGGAGCGACAAATTTAAAAGAAAAATTAATTAAAGGTACCCAACTTTTTACCGTACATTCATAAAATGGAGAAGGTCAAAGAAACACCTCGATCATTTGTCCCAAGTGGTCACACAAAGAGCGGGAAGGGAACCCTGGATACCGATGAACTTAGTGAAGAGATATAACACCTTAGATTTCAAACAACTTTTTGTGTATATATAAAGATTTTGTACCAAAACATGTTTATAAATATTGATTTAATATAACAACGTTCTGGATATCATACTCCAGTTTAGGAAGGTCAAACTCATCAATTATCCAAGCATAGTAAATTTTTATGTAATTTACATAAATAAGGTCCCCAACATGTTTAAAAAGAATTCAGGGTATGTATAGGTTTATATAACACAAATAATAAAAACATACTTCAAGAATTATGCGAGATATTACTAAATTATGTTATATGTTGTGTTTCATGGTCTACTTGACAAGCCGGTGCAAAACCTTCACTTTTGATATCGATACCTAAGATACGCAATACGTACACGTTAACAAAATAATGCTAAGGAAGTACATGGGTCTAAACCCAAAATTATCTTGAAAGTAGATTACGAACCTTAAAGAAACAACCAAGGAAAACATCAATTTGAACCGCCATATGCCTGTGGTGAAACCATCGTAGGCATATAGTATCTTGTTATGCTTATCTGATTGTATGATGAATGTAGGACAACCAAGAGCCAATTTATCTATCGTAAATCTATGATCATTTATCGTAGCCCTAAAATGCTCATCTACGATGTAATTCAATCTAAATGAAAATGTTTACTAATAACTCAACATACAACTTATGTAAGTTATAAACACGAAAGATCACACAATGCATACGTTGGCAAGAAGTAGTTATGTATTAAACTACCGGAAAATCACACTTTGATGCATGTCTCATTTGGAACATGTTTGTACACTTGCATTGGTCACATAAGCTTTCTTCTAACTCAATTCTTGCTAATTTAGCCCTTACCAACCTAAAGTATGTTATCTCACAACTTAACAACCCAAAATAGGTCTTATGATCAAAATTAATCTTAACATGACCATTTACCAATTAAATCTATACTTCTCAAACTACACTTATTTGGTCATGTTCATGTCATTTTATAGGAACTTAAACACAAATTTACAAAATCATAACATTCTAACCAGAAATGGCCGAGTTGTTATTAAAATCGAATATCTGACTGTTATTTCCCGAGTCTACATATCATGCCAATATAAGCAATCTAACACAAGGTATGTGGCGAATTCTAGTTTTATTTGAACTTGAATTCTATTTTTATATGTAAATACTATGTATACCAACAATTGGGCCACTTCAAATAAAACAACTACTCATCAAACCCGTAATATATGTTCTTTGAAGTGTCTATATCATTTGATATAACCATTTTCAAACGATATTTTTCTGTTAATAAAGAAACATAAAAGGACATATTTTAGTGAACTTTTGGTATGAAACGCAATGTATGATGTCGATCTTAAACTAAAAATAAAAATACATCATTTGTAGCATTGCTATACGTCATTAGAAATGAATAAACTAAACATATATTGGGGTAAATCAATGAGCATGGTGAAGTTATTTGAAAAAAATAAAAGGGAAGTTTGTTGTGGGCCTTTACTATTACTCAATAGGATACGGAAGCAACTCTCATCACATATAGACTTTATTAATTACTTTATGTTATTTTATTATTGCATGTTATGAATCACGTGTTTTAAATGGCAGAATATACACTTTAACAATGTAAGAGTTAAATTTCGTCACGTGGAAGATAAGGTGAAATCACATGTTGGGTCGGTCATCATCCAAACATGCGGTACAAACCTTTTTTACTTTTCATGGTTCGAGAATAATAAAAGTACGAGTTGTGATAGTGTTTCTTAGGTCATTTTATCGAGTGTTTCAGCTTCTTGCTAACCTATATTTCTATATAAATTTTGCTATTAAAATAATACAAAAACCGTGAGGATAAGAAAATAATATTAATTCATATGTGAATACTAATGGAAGTTACATGAGAATCATAAAAATACGAGTTGTGATAGTGTTACTTGGGTCCTTTCATCGAGTGTTTTAGCTTCTTGTTAACCTATTTTTATATATTTCTTTAGAAAAAAAAAAATACGAAAACCGTTAGGATAAAAGAATAATATTAAGTCATATGTGAATACTGATGTCGTTCAAAAAAATATGTGAATACTGATGGAAGTTAAACGAGAATCATAAAATTAATCTTTATTAACATATAATTATATGGTTTCTATTTGAACTTCAACTCATATTTAACTATTAGTTGAATTAAAATCACATTTCATATGAGTTAACATGTAATTTTATGTTCTAATTGTGGTTCTTATATGAACAATTATCACTAGACAATTGGTACTTAGTGACACACAAAAAAAAAAAAAGTGTCACTAAAGTAAAAAAAAGTTGTCAATGTTAAAAAAGAGAGAACAAATAAAAAGTTACGTAGAAAAAGTGATCTAAAAATATGACTAATACCTACAACTATAACATCATTAACATTTACCCTCGCAGTGGACCCATGAATTATTTTTTAAGGGTGTGAACGAGGGTTTAACCAAATTTTCAAAGAGTGCGATCGAGATTTTACCTTATAAAATACACTAAACGGGTAACTAAAAGTCTGTAATGGGCCTTAAGCTTTTTTAAGTGGGACACTGGCCCAGTACCTTCCGATATATGGATCACTTTATGGGTCATTTGATCATATTGACATATTGTTGCACTTTAAACATATTTTATTATTTAATACATTATTTCTTTAGAAAGTTAAATTTGGTCATATTGCTGCACTTTAAACATATTTTATTATCTATGTCAGATCTCATCACAGTTATTATTTTAAATTGGCCTACCTACCAATTGAATTGTCGTTAACATTTCACAAAGTGTTTACTTCAATTTACTAGTTCGGTCGATGCTTTATATCACTCATGAGTGGCCTCGAACACTTTGATGTTTTTAGCCCACGTTCTTTTCATTTTCAAGCATGTTGTGTATTTTGTTTAATTTCAGTAGTGTTTGTTGCAGTTTATAGAAAAAAAATACAAAAAAACTTATTGTTTTAGCGGACTCCCACTTGTGATAAAACTATTATCCTTTGCTAATTCAATTCTAGCATATTGGATGGTGATTTTTGCCCTAATTCA
>JARYGA010061115.1:0-31265 GCA_030545235.1 Helianthus tuberosus | reverse complement strand
CAGGAATCATGTTTGTTTATGTGTGAATTTGATCATTTGAAAAGCTAATTGCATAACCCATTTGATATGAAATATTAGAGATATAGAATGGTGGAAAAAATTAGTAAATTTGATATATGTGATGTTGTAGTACTTGAATCTTAAACAAATGAATGTAGGATAACAAAATATTATGAACTTGATTGATTGTTGATGAATTTTGAAATGAATTAGTAGGAATCATGCTTTGAAAGCTTGTACTTAGTGTCCCACAAATGCGAAACCCGCCAAGTGTTTGATGAAATGCTTGAGAGAATAAATGTATGTAATTTGAGAGATGATGGAATGAAATTTCGTGGTACTAAATGAACGAATGAATGTGTTGATATAGGCGTGAAGGAAGAAGGTTCAAGTACTAGGAAATCGGAAGGCCCGCAAGATCGAGGTATGTTAATTTACACATACATTTTTAGCATGTTGTATTATGATTACTAATCTTTATTGTAACTCGTCATATATGCCAAAAATTGAGTAATGGTAGTTTATGGAAGTTGAGAAGTAAGTAGTATGATCCGTTATGAACGAATGATGTGAAAGGAAGGTTTATGAATAGGGTTGCATCATAACCGATTCATCTTAGTTGAACCGGTTATTGGAAAGTTAAGAAAGAATGTAATGAAGCTTTACTCGATCCGTCATGTACGTGTTGGGGTGCTTGCGAAAGAATGTAAGGATTTGTATTGTTCGTCATAAACGAACCGAATGGGAGTTATGTTATGAATGTTAATATCCGTTATTAACGGGTATGTAAAGAATGGAATGTAACGTTTCTATCGAGACGGGAATGTAGTGACCCGTTCAACGGGTAGTAAGCGTAAAGAAAAAGAATGTTGTAAAGGCAAGTAATATGTAGACTATTGATTTAAAAATGGTTAATGTGATTATGGATTAATTCTTTCCTTGGTGTTTGATGTAGGTAAAGCCTCAATTTAATTGGTTCGGCGACTTGGAACGAGCACCCATATGTAATTCGCCTACAAGCGCTTCCGCTACCTTTTGTAACAAAGTCATGGTCAAATGTATTTTGTTGTAGTTAGTTTTAATTATTAGTTAAACTTTGAAGTTTGACTTGTTTGGTCTTTTGAAATTTCTCTAGATGTCGGTAATTATCTAAAACTATGTTTTGGATTTGTAAGTCTTTTGAAAGTGTTGTTAATTACTGGAAATTACGTTTGTCAAAACAGAGATTGTTCATATAGCAAACGGGTCATGCCGAATTTTTCTAAAAATAATTGTTGAATTTATTAAGTTCTAAAGTGAATGAAAATGGGGCGTTATATGACTGGGTTGGGTGTCCAGGTGACCGTCACTCCATAGGGGGATTTGCTATCTATATGGGTTTTAATCTCACATATTGGAACGTCTCTCGGTCATCCACAATTCAAAATACAATGCCTTGGTTGACACGGTTGCTGAATTGGCCTGGTTAGAAGCTCTTCTATACAGAACTTTGAGTAAACACAAAATTTGCCCCTACCCTATAATGTGACAATCTTGGTGTAACATATTGTGTTCCATGCCTGAACAAATCATGTTGAAGTTGACTTTGACTTTGTACGAGAAAAGGTTGTTCAAGGAAATTTGCGTCTACAACTAGTATCTACAGGAGATCAGATTGCGGACATCTTTATGAAACCGTTGTGAACTCGTAGATTTGTGTTTTTACGTTCCAAGCTATAGGCTACCCCCGACTTTAGTTTACGAGGGAATATTAGACACATTGTAATGAGTAATCGTAGAGGTGGATTATGTAAATATGTATATGGTATAAATACCTACGTTTGGAACATAATCAATCACAATTACTAAACATTCCTTTTGTCATTTCTCAATTTGTGGCAACCCGTTAATCTATTAACATGATCAGTTAAACGCGTTACGCGTGTCATAAATGGGTTAAGCAGGTTAAAACCGTTTAGACACACTTCAATAGTGTCTTGAACGTAACTCATGTATGATCCGAAAGCGTTTATCTCAAACACTATCCCGTTAACTTCGTGTCAAATCATACCATATTAGCATTTCATATCATAAATTGCCTGTTCTAGTTGGTATAAACATGAATGAATTCTCTCCAAAAAACAGTTGATGATAACATCTACTTTGGATCTTTCATCATGTTTGGTGTATTATATCTTTCACATTTTCCAATTAAAAGTAGAAAAAAGCTATTAAAAATACCAAACATAATTGTCCAATTATTAAAACTAACAATTTTAAAAATGTTTAAAATTAAAAATACCAAACATAATTGTCCAATTAAAATTTGATTGTTAAATCGACAAAGTTTCTACATGGAACTGACGTCTTGTCTTTTAAAAATGTTGTCTCATAAGTCATGTTGTTGTCTTTTAAGTTGGGCTAGATTTGTTTTTGAGCCTAAATTCAACTTTAATTGAGACTGACTCAAGATGTGTTTGATTGGGCTTGAATTTATGGGCCTATGATCCAAGTATTCAAAATCTTTAGACAATTAGACCCTTTACAAAAACCGTATCTTTATCATGGCATAGATGATCCAACGTGGCAACCACGTGGCATGTTATGTGTTACATAAATTTTTTAACTAAAATTTATTTAATTACTAACAAATGTGTATGCTTAACAGCGCATCGAATATAAGTTGATCATAACAATGCACATGCAACATTACTTTTGTTTGTCTATTTATTTATATTTAGAAAATTATATTAAGTACTTTAACCAAATATATATTCACGGGGTGAAGTACGTAACATGTATAGAAAGTCTTTTCTGTGGGTCTAAGAAATGTTTCACTAATTTGGTTGTCTAAGAAATGTTTCACTAATTTGGTTATTTTTTTGCTTTAAAAATATAAATCTAGCTAGTTATATAATACAATTAAATAGATATATACTCTTTTTACATTTTTTATGATCCCACTATTATATATCTTTTGGAGAAAAATGTTCGAATAGTCCATCTGATTTATCAAAATTTCACCTCTACTCCTTAACTTTCTAAAATTATAGTTATAGTCTTCAAATTATACTCACTCGTTTATCGAATAGTCCCTAATATGGCTGTCTACCAGGTCTCCTCAAATTATAGCCCTAAATGGGTTAACCATTGTTTATTGTGAATGCTTTTAAAGTAACTATTTAACCATTGCTCCAAAGAATATGGTGTGGTGGCAAGGTGTTTTATCTCTATTCAAAAGGTGGATAATTCAAATACTGCAAGGTGTAAGTATATGATTATTTAAAGGTATGTTAGTTTGTCGTTAATAAAAAAAAAGAGTTAAATGCTTGGTTGGTCCCTGTAGTTTGCAAAAATTGCAGACTTGGTCCTAGTGGTTCATTAATTACACGCGTGGTCCCAAAACTTGTCAAAAATGAACTTGGTTGGTCCCCAGCACTAACATTTGTTAAGTTTTCCAGTTAAGTCCATGTTAAATGACCAAAATACCCTTGCTTATTAACAAAACCCAGCTTCTGCATCATCTTCATCACCATCATCATCTTCATCACAGGTCTCTCCATTCTCAAACAAGAAGCACAACCGCCACCATCTCACCTCCGCCACCATCTCACCCAAAACACCAAAACACCGAAACCCACATCCACCACCGGGCAGGTCACCACCACCGCCGATAACCACCACACCAGCTCCCTCCTTCTCAAAACCCCTCTGCTCTTCTTTGATGACAGCCACACACCCACCCCTGATTCCCTCAATTCTCCAGTGACTAGCCGGTTCCGGCCACAACACCAACCATCGGTGCCCCGTTCTTGTTCCGTCAAGCACCCACAACCCCTGCTCATTACCTCTTATTCAACTCCGGAGAACCCGATTCCGGCCGGCCGACGCTGTGAATCCGACAAAGCATACACCCATCTCCTCTCTCAGTTTCTCTCGATCTCTCCTGGGTCCGATCGACGCTGGTCGTCTTTCCGGCGATCCGCCGGTGACGAAATGACGATGATGAGGATGATTAAAGCGATGAGGAAGATGATAGACGCTGATTTTGATGTTTTTGTTGATGATGATGATTAACGCGATGAGGAAGATGATGATTAATTGTTTAAGGGTGATTAAAGCGATGAGGAAGATGGTGGCCTGCCGGTGGTGGATGTGGGTTTAAGTGTTTTGGTGTTTTGGGTGAGATGGTGGCGGAGGTGAGATGGTGGCGATTGTGCTTCTTGTTTGAGAATGGAGAGACCTGTGATGAAGATGATGATGGTGATGAAGATGATGCAGAGGCTGGGTTTTGTTAATAAGCAAGGGTATTTTGGTCATTTAACATGGACTTAACTGGAAAACTTAACAAATGTTAGTGCTAGGGACCAACCGAGTTCATTTTTGACAAGTTTTGGGACCACACGTGTAATTAATAAACCACTAGGACCAAGTCTGCAATTTTTGCAAACCACAGGGACCAACCAAGCATTTAACTCTAAAAAAAAACCTTTAAAGTACGTTTGTATGTGAGGTAACTTTGATAATATGCACGTTTACATTTCGATTACTTATACATTACCAGTCACAACTTGATTTTGAAAAAAAAAATTATATCGAGATGTAAATAAAAATAGGCATGTTGTTACGCCATACTCAAAATTATATAAAATACCATATCTTAACAGTTATAAGAGAAAAACAAAATAAGTTTAAAATTAATAATAATAAAAAAATAAATTCGATAGTTAAAATGAAAATGATAATACTGTTTATGTGACTTTATTTTAATATAGTATCTAATTGTTTTTGTTGTTGCTATTAATTTAATCACAAAATATGCAATCTTATAATACAAAAATTTAAGAGTGTTGTGTTCACTAGGACGGGTTAATCCTAGTACAAACCTGTTTAACTTGGTTTTCTTTTCGCAGTTAATTAAAAAGGCAGAAATGTATACAGAATTATATTTACATTTATACAATCAAACATAAAATACCAAATCAAGCCTTAAACAACTTTTTTTCGACATAAGTTAATATTTACATTTAATCAAAAAGTTGTTTAAAAAGGCATAATACAAACCTGTTTATACCCATTTCCTTTTATCTTTCTTAATTTCGACATAGAATACCAAATCAAGCATTAAACAACTTTTTTATTAAAAAAAATCGAAAAAGAAACAAGTCAATTCGCGAACATGATCCGACTAGCCAAACGTATTCATGAGTAAGTCGAAATGTGACTCAAATCTGTAAATTTTGTGTTAAATTAATGTGGTATCAAAAGTATATATGCATACACTATTTGTTTATTTATTTATCTTTTGTATGTAACTATATATATATATATATATATATAGGTAAAGAGTACTGTACAAATGCTCTTATCGTACATTACGTACGCGCCAATCTCAGCCGTCGGATCTTTTATCGCGCATTGAATTCGCATGTTGGTTTTTTTGTAACAATTTCGCATGTGATAATTTTTGATGAAATCGCATGTTGTTTTTTGTAACAATTTCGCATGTGATAATTTTGATGAAATCGCATGTTAAAAAAACAACATGCGAAATTGTTATAAAAAAAACATGCGATTTCAATGCCGGAAGATGACCTGACGGCTGAGATTGTAGCGTACGTAATGTACGATAAGCGCATTTGTATGATAACCGACCTATATATATATATATATATATATAGGTAGAGGTTCCTGTAAAAAAAAAAAATTTTGTGAGAAAGGTAAGAAAGAATCTATATCATTAGATCTTTGATCTAACGGTTGAGATCATAATGGCAAAATTGTAAATAATGTTTACCATTAAACATATTAATTTTCTAGATTAAGGGTATATAGGTAAATTTAACATTTTTAAATTAAGAAACTAACATTAATGCATATGTAACTTTCCCCCCGTCTTTTTTAAACGTCAACAACTTTTTATACGTAACTTTTTTTTTTAAAAAATTACACCATAATAACGAGCGTTTTTTATCTTTAATATGAGTACCATATTGCTATACTTATATGGAGAAAAAAATATGTTTCGATCAGATGTTTAGTCCATGAATGGTGTTATATACTTACTGAATGGTGTTATATACTTGCTGAATGGTGTTATATACTTACTGAATGATGTTATATACTTGCTGAATGGTGTTATATACTTACTGAATGATGTTATATACTTGCTGAATGGTGTTATATACTTGCTGAATAGTGTTATATACTTACTGATTGGTGTTATATACTTGCTGAATGGTGTTATATACTTACTGATGTTATATACTTACTGAATGGTGTTATATACTTGCTGAATGATGTTATATACTTGCTGAATGGTATTATATACTTGCTGAATGGTGTTTATAGAGATCTTTTAAAAAAAATCCAGTTCCTATAATTAAGGTGGCGATTATGGGAAGTTTTTAATTAATTGAATTAATGATAAAATTACTTGTTTACCCTTTTGAATTAATTTAGATTTAGGACACATGTCATCTCCACAATATTTTTCACATTTCTCACACTTTTAACATTTTTTACAATAACCTTACCCTATATATATATATATATATATATATATATATATATATATTATATGTATGTGTGTGTGTAAGAGTAAGTTACAAGTTTTGTCCTTTATGTATATACGAAATTACAGGCGGTGCCCTTTAACTTTAAAATTGATTGGCTTTGTCTTTAACGTTTCAAAATCCTGCACGTTATGTCCTTTAAGCCGAAGACAGTTAGATTTTTTTGTTAAAGTTAGTCATGTGCCTTTCACATGAGGACATTCTTGTCACTTAACCTCTCCAGGGATTATTAAGTAAATAACTTATATCAAAGGAGTAATTGTGTATAAAAATAAAATATAAATAAAAAAACCTTCTGCACTATCTCTCCCTATAAGCCCTCCATCAGGCAAGTAACCTTCCAGAACGTTCCGACTCAAATTCACTATGTTTAAACTGGAATTTCACAACAAACTTGCCGGAGATTCGATTACTATCTAGGCTTAGCGTAGGCATCGAATCGACTTGTTCCGGAATTGTTCAGAAAAACATGTTTGTTGACAGATCTACCCGAATTACATTAACTTCGTTCAAACAAACAATATGCATAGAAAAAGGTAACGATAAATTACTCGCAATTGCATTTTCTAATCCATCATTAAAGATTTTAGCAAACGCCTCCATTTGCATACTCGGAAAGGACGCTCCAATTTCAAAATCTTGAGTTTTTGTGTACCAGTGACTCGAATCTTCCTTGTCTGTATCCTGAAACCATCATGCCATCTCTCCACATCTTTCAAGATCCCCTCCTTTTTGTTCACCATCATGCCATCTCTCCACCACCACTTGCAATCGCCCAACTCCACCTCCACCGGACCACTGCCGCACCCACCATTTCACCCACCGTCGCCTCTAACCCACCACAATCAACCACCCACCACCGCTAAACCCGCCATCAACATCGCACCCACCACCGTACACCTCCCACCACCGCTATACCCGCCATCACCATCGCACCCACCACAATCAACCACCCACCACCGTACACCTCCATCACCACTAAACCTAATATCTTTTTGCTGCAATTTGATCTTGTTTGGGTAATTAGGGTTTTGTTTCTTATCAGAACAGATTACATGGGTTTTGTAGATAGAGAGAGAGAGAGAGAGCAGAGAGCATTTTGTAGAGAGAGAAAGGGGGAGAGAGTTAGAGAGAGAGAGAGAGTGCAAAAATGAAATTCAGAAACTGTATTTTATATCTTTACTTTTTTTATTTTTACACAATTAGTCCCTTGTTATAAGTCATTTACTCAATAGTCCCTAAGGAGACAAAATGACAAAAGTGCCCTCATGTGCAAGGCACATAACCAACTTTAACAAAAAAATCTAACTAGGTTTGACCAAAAGAACATAATGTCCAGGATTTAGAAATGTTAAGAACAAAAACCAGTCAATTTTAAAGTTAAAAGACACCGTCTGCAATTTGATACACTAATAAATTACAAAACTTCTAATTTACTCTATATGTAATATGTATCCCTTTGAAACTCTGTGCCTTGTTTTACATATTAAGACCATGTAGTTGCATTAGTAGATGAAAAGCAAAACTTTACTTTATAATATTGGAATCTTCCGAAAATATAAAATTACATAGAATTAATCTGCATGGGTATAGTAGGGGTCCTTCATGCATGTGCACTACATATATGTACTCATCTTAGTCTCATCTGTAATTAGATTAAATCAAAATTTTAAATTAAGCTAGGTTAATAAGGAAGTTAGGCCTAAAGACACAAAAAGTTGATTAACATTAACTAAAAAGCTTAATTAACATGTTAAATGTCATCTTAGGCTTCCCCTATAAAACCAACACCATCTTCATTATCTTTCTTCATAAATCAGAAATCTCCTTCCATTCCTCTCTCTCTCTACCTTTCTTTCCTGCACTCTCTCTCTCTCTCTACATTTTAAGAAGAAAAAAAAAAACAAAACATTAGTACATAAATGGAGAAAAAACCTAGCAATTCTTCACAGGATGTTGAAGTTCGAAAAGGACCATGGACAATGGAGGAAGACTTGATTCTTATAAATTATATTGCAAATCATGGTGAAGGTGTTTGGAACTCTCTTGCAAGATCTGCAGGTAACTTTTTATTTATAAATTTTGTGTTTTAGTAACCCTAGTTAGGATATATGATGATGTGGTTGTGTATTCAGGTCTAAAAAGGACCGGAAAAAGTTGTCGGCTTCGATGGTTGAACTATCTCCGGCCGGATGTAAGGAGGGGTAATATTACACCGGAAGAACAACTCTTGATCATGGAGCTTCATGCTAAATGGGGAAACAGGTTTGTAATTCTTTTCATTGGTATATATGGCTTTTTTCTTCTCTATGTGTATACACGCGTCACACGATCAACTGCGTGTATACAGTGTATATGTGTGTATACACGCAGTCGCTCGTATTGATCGTATCTCCTTTTTGTATTATGCTTGGATTTTTAATCCGGAAAATACCATTTTTGCATGATTAATTATGTATTTTGTTTCATTTATGCACAACTTACTAATATTTGTGTTTTCTTGCTAGTGGGAATTTTTTTTTTTGGATAAACTTTTTTAATAGTTCAACTTATGTTTCATCAACGTCTTTCAGTTTCTATAGTGTGACAAATGAGTTAAAGTCGTAAAATGATCCATTCTTGGATAAATGTTAGTTTTACTTTTTTGGTTGATTATTGGAGAAATTAATTTAACAAAAGGAGTAATATTTCGAGATCACGTAATTTGACGGATGGGTGGTATTTTTATCGATGGATTAAGGGTTATTAGATTTTAATAATCATAAGTTTCATCTGTTGGCCGATAATAATCATAACTTTAAAAATTTCCTCCAACCATCCCATCTTATAATAATTTAGCCCCCACTGATCCTATTTTAATTAATTGTGCTTTGTTGTGTTTTCGTAAAAACTATTATTTTTTTTAATTAATTAAACTCATGAACTGAGATATTAAAGATTTTATATAGAGAATAATATAAGGGACATCACCAGCCGGGGCCTAACTTGTGAACACTCAAAAGATCAAAACGACAAATAAAGAGTTTCCATTTTTTGAACCCTTTCCAATCCATCACATGTTTAAGTCTCATTTCATAAACATTAGAAATTGACTGATTCCAGATTGCTTTGGCTCATCAATGTGTGTCCTTTATGTTTAGGGTTCATGACGATAGTACACTCGATTTTAATCATATTTTACGAAAAAAAATTATACTACGTATTTTGCGATTTTAATTATACAGCTTCTTGCCCGTTTACCAACTATCTCGATATAAATTTCAATAATCTAAAATCATATTATGCATCTTGAAATATATTAATCTTTTTCTATGTAAGAAATATTTTTTTCTTGATATAAAGTATATTTTTATTTAAAATATGAATCTAAAAATTCTTGCTTTCTTTGGTTATTAAGAATAGTAAGTTATAAAAAAACAAAAGCTAGGATATGATTTCTGATTTTAAAATTCATAAGTTAAAGAAATTTAAAACAGAAAGGGATTTCATCCGGAAAAGAATGTTTTAGTTTCGTTAACTTACCAAAAAGAAAGTAGTTTTCTCTTGTTAATCACGGCTCACGAACGCATCGATGCTCTTGTCGAATGAATCTTCGGACCATCGACAAGATGAAATTCGGATTCCAAACTCTAGCCGAGAATTTTAAAAAGATGCAACTTCTTTCTTTTTGATCTATTGATATGGTTTTGCCCCATTTGTGAAAAGAAATGAATGAGATGCGAGTTTAGCCTCCTTTAAATATACACCCATTGAAGAAAAAGTAATTTGGATGAATTTGAAACGTGGAACATGATGACTTTGAATTTGCATTGTGGATCATGTTATGTGTTTGGTCTTATATGATTTCATGTGGGCCATAATATCTATCTCAATTTTTGGGAAAAAAAAGTTATATATTGTACATTAATTTTTGAAGTACATTGTACGTTGAATAAAGTTTATTTGAGATTTGAGTTGTTATTATTATTGTTGTCAAAGTATTTAACTTATATTTATATTTAAATTAAATGTTTTATAGATGGTCAAAAATAGCAAAACATCTTCCTGGAAGGACTGATAATGAAATAAAGAATTACTGGAGAACAAGGATTCAAAAGCATATCAAACAAGCAGAAAATTTCAGCGGACAAACATCTACTGATCAAGCCACTGCAAGCTCAACGCAAACATGTAACGCGGTTAATCCGATGGACACATACTCACCGCCTTACGATAACTTTCAGAATTTTTCAGGTCCATTTCCAACTGAAACAAACGAGAACATGTGGAGTATGGAGGATTTATGGTTCATGCAGTTACTAAATAGCGACTAAATTATTATTTTATATAAATTATACAAGTCTTGTAGATCTATATAGATTTACATATATAAAACTATAAGCCACAAAATTTAAAAAAAAATATTGTTTGACATGCGTCTTTGTTTATATGTAGTCAAACAAGAACGATGATTATGATCTATATGTCTTCTGTATCGACTCATGTATCACTATAACAAAGTTACTAAGTCCTTACATTTTCCTATACAATAAAACTGGTGGATTAATTGATGTACACTTTTCTTGTGACAAATACATGATTTTACGTAAGAGCTTGCCTTGATGTTTATTTTTATCTTTCAATAGTAATAATCGAGAGTGCGGGGTGATTCAACCATATACTCTTGGTTGAGGGCCGGGTCGGGTCAGGTTAACATAAAGTTATTTTCTTTGATAATTATGGTTTGAATTTAAGTTGCGACAAAGAATATGGGTTTACTAAGCACGGCGCTTGTGCTAATAAAATATACAAAACAATACTTAAACCGTAGCTATTCGGTTGTATAATTCTTACTAAAAATATCACTATATGATTTCTACTAATCTATTTGATTTGGTTGACGAAAGTACATAAACGTTTAGGAAAAACCATAATCATCAAATTAGCCTTTTTGGTTTAGTTTTGTTTTGTTATCTAACCTCAAAGTAATCACGTTTTTGGTTAATTAATCGGTCATTAATCTTCGGTATTGTTTTATTTGTGCATAAACAGGTACTTAGTTGAAAACTAGATTAACCATATTAAAAAATTATTTTCTTCTTTAATTTTGGCAAATTTAATAAGGCTAATTTTGGCTTAAAATCTAGTTTATCTAAACTACAAATTAAAACATCAATCAAATCAAACCAGTAAGAGAGTGCCACGTGGAAAGATATGGAACAATCTTAAGTTCTATTTTTGGAAATTTCAATTTATGCTTTCTATATTTATCCAAACTAATGCATGAGTTTGTGAGTGTTGATGGGGGACGTAAGCCTAACTTTTTCCCGCTATTTAAGGAAAGTCTTCACATGCATTGATGCCATATTATTCACCCCTTTTACAATATAGAATTTACAAATAAAGTTTTATGTTCATTTACACGTTTGTAAATATATAAAATAGTCAAAACGATATCATTTTGGTGGTTACCATATTGTGTGAAATATTATAGAATCAAACCCTCAAAAGTGACCGTTCAAAAAAAAAAAAAAAAACCTACAAAAGTGTTAGAAAAGTCGAGTGTAGGCAAATCAAAGTGGTAAAGGGAGCGACAAATTTAAAAGAAAAATTAATTAAAGGTACCCAACTTTTTACCGTACATTCATAAAATGGAGAAGGTCAAAGAAACACCTCGATCATTTGTCCCAAGTGGTCACACAAAGAGCGGGAAGGGAACCCTGGATACCGATGAACTTAGTGAAGAGATATAACACCTTAGATTTCAAACAACTTTTTGTGTATATATAAAGATTTTGTACCAAAACATGTTTATAAATATTGATTTAATATAACAACGTTCTGGATATCATACTCCAGTTTAGGAAGGTCAAACTCATCAATTATCCAAGCATAGTAAATTTTTATGTAATTTACATAAATAAGGTCCCCAACATGTTTAAAAAGAATTCAGGGTATGTATAGGTTTATATAACACAAATAATAAAAACATACTTCAAGAATTATGCGAGATATTACTAAATTATGTTATATGTTGTGTTTCATGGTCTACTTGACAAGCCGGTGCAAAACCTTCACTTTTGATATCGATACCTAAGATACGCAATACGTACACGTTAACAAAATAATGCTAAGGAAGTACATGGGTCTAAACCCAAAATTATCTTGAAAGTAGATTACGAACCTTAAAGAAACAACCAAGGAAAACATCAATTTGAACCGCCATATGCCTGTGGTGAAACCATCGTAGGCATATAGTATCTTGTTATGCTTATCTGATTGTATGATGAATGTAGGACAACCAAGAGCCAATTTATCTATCGTAAATCTATGATCATTTATCGTAGCCCTAAAATGCTCATCTACGATGTAATTCAATCTAAATGAAAATGTTTACTAATAACTCAACATACAACTTATGTAAGTTATAAACACGAAAGATCACACAATGCATACGTTGGCAAGAAGTAGTTATGTATTAAACTACCGGAAAATCACACTTTGATGCATGTCTCATTTGGAACATGTTTGTACACTTGCATTGGTCACATAAGCTTTCTTCTAACTCAATTCTTGCTAATTTAGCCCTTACCAACCTAAAGTATGTTATCTCACAACTTAACAACCCAAAATAGGTCTTATGATCAAAATTAATCTTAACATGACCATTTACCAATTAAATCTATACTTCTCAAACTACACTTATTTGGTCATGTTCATGTCATTTTATAGGAACTTAAACACAAATTTACAAAATCATAACATTCTAACCAGAAATGGCCGAGTTGTTATTAAAATCGAATATCTGACTGTTATTTCCCGAGTCTACATATCATGCCAATATAAGCAATCTAACACAAGGTATGTGGCGAATTCTAGTTTTATTTGAACTTGAATTCTATTTTTATATGTAAATACTATGTATACCAACAATTGGGCCACTTCAAATAAAACAACTACTCATCAAACCCGTAATATATGTTCTTTGAAGTGTCTATATCATTTGATATAACCATTTTCAAACGATATTTTTCTGTTAATAAAGAAACATAAAAGGACATATTTTAGTGAACTTTTGGTATGAAACGCAATGTATGATGTCGATCTTAAACTAAAAATAAAAATACATCATTTGTAGCATTGCTATACGTCATTAGAAATGAATAAACTAAACATATATTGGGGTAAATCAATGAGCATGGTGAAGTTATTTGAAAAAAATAAAAGGGAAGTTTGTTGTGGGCCTTTACTATTACTCAATAGGATACGGAAGCAACTCTCATCACATATAGACTTTATTAATTACTTTATGTTATTTTATTATTGCATGTTATGAATCACGTGTTTTAAATGGCAGAATATACACTTTAACAATGTAAGAGTTAAATTTCGTCACGTGGAAGATAAGGTGAAATCACATGTTGGGTCGGTCATCATCCAAACATGCGGTACAAACCTTTTTTACTTTTCATGGTTCGAGAATAATAAAAGTACGAGTTGTGATAGTGTTTCTTAGGTCATTTTATCGAGTGTTTCAGCTTCTTGCTAACCTATATTTCTATATAAATTTTGCTATTAAAATAATACAAAAACCGTGAGGATAAGAAAATAATATTAATTCATATGTGAATACTAATGGAAGTTACATGAGAATCATAAAAATACGAGTTGTGATAGTGTTACTTGGGTCCTTTCATCGAGTGTTTTAGCTTCTTGTTAACCTATTTTTATATATTTCTTTAGAAAAAAAAAAATACGAAAACCGTTAGGATAAAAGAATAATATTAAGTCATATGTGAATACTGATGTCGTTCAAAAAAATATGTGAATACTGATGGAAGTTAAACGAGAATCATAAAATTAATCTTTATTAACATATAATTATATGGTTTCTATTTGAACTTCAACTCATATTTAACTATTAGTTGAATTAAAATCACATTTCATATGAGTTAACATGTAATTTTATGTTCTAATTGTGGTTCTTATATGAACAATTATCACTAGACAATTGGTACTTAGTGACACACAAAAAAAAAAAAAGTGTCACTAAAGTAAAAAAAAGTTGTCAATGTTAAAAAAGAGAGAACAAATAAAAAGTTACGTAGAAAAAGTGATCTAAAAATATGACTAATACCTACAACTATAACATCATTAACATTTACCCTCGCAGTGGACCCATGAATTATTTTTTAAGGGTGTGAACGAGGGTTTAACCAAATTTTCAAAGAGTGCGATCGAGATTTTACCTTATAAAATACACTAAACGGGTAACTAAAAGTCTGTAATGGGCCTTAAGCTTTTTTAAGTGGGACACTGGCCCAGTACCTTCCGATATATGGATCACTTTATGGGTCATTTGATCATATTGACATATTGTTGCACTTTAAACATATTTTATTATTTAATACATTATTTCTTTAGAAAGTTAAATTTGGTCATATTGCTGCACTTTAAACATATTTTATTATCTATGTCAGATCTCATCACAGTTATTATTTTAAATTGGCCTACCTACCAATTGAATTGTCGTTAACATTTCACAAAGTGTTTACTTCAATTTACTAGTTCGGTCGATGCTTTATATCACTCATGAGTGGCCTCGAACACTTTGATGTTTTTAGCCCACGTTCTTTTCATTTTCAAGCATGTTGTGTATTTTGTTTAATTTCAGTAGTGTTTGTTGCAGTTTATAGAAAAAAAATACAAAAAAACTTATTGTTTTAGCGGACTCCCACTTGTGATAAAACTATTATCCTTTGCTAATTCAATTCTAGCATATTGGATGGTGATTTTTGCCCTAATTCAGTCTAAGTGGTGTGCTTTATCTTAGATTGAACTTGGATACTGTCCTATGAGCTAGTTAGAGTGGTGTATCTGTGCGTACCCACTCACAAAGGAAGGGGGTGGCCGTCCCCCTGAAAAAAATGTTATTTTTAAGCAAAATCCTGATTGATTGTCTTAAAATTATAGTTAAGCACCAGATTGCCCTTATGAAAAAGAAGTATGGGTCTACCACTATTTTTTTTAACGGCAAGAACTTCTATATAAATATAGAAACTGCGCCAGCAATAAACTGTAACCCAAATAGTTACAAGATTACATCCTGGACATTAAAATTACACCAACGACCCCAATTCAATACATTAAATTTAGATAATACCTGCAAAATTGGAACTAGTAAGACGAGGGCTGCATAATGTTGAGGCGAGATGTGGGAGATGCTACATGGAAGATGAATTAGTTACGCACATGGCAATCACTTGTTGTTTCGCTAAGGCCGTCTGGTGGAATATTATGGTATGGTTGAAACTTCCTATACCTCTCTCGGGCTTATCTTGGCATGCTATCCTGGATACTTCTAACAATTTGAGGGGATCGAACTCGTGGAAAAAAGTCATTGGGGCCGTCTTTCTCAATACATTTTGGCAAATTTGGAAGGCTAGGAACGCGCAAGAATTCAAGAATCGTTTCATCCTGGTTAATAGTATTGTAGATGACATTAAGGAAGAGTCGTTTATTTGACTTAGATGTAGATCTAAATTTAATGTATTGAATTAGGGTCGTTGGTGTGATTTTAATGTCCGGGATGTAATCTTGTAACTTTTTGGGTTACAGTTTCTTGCAGGCCCAATTTCTATATTTATATAGAAGTTCTCGCCATTAAAAAAAAAGATAGTGGTAGACCCATGATTCTTTTTCATAGGGGAATCTGTGGCTTAACTTTAACTTTAAGATGGTCGATCAGGATTTTGCTTAAAAATCACATTTTTTTTCAAGGGGCGGCCACCCCCTTCCTTTGTGAGTGGGTACGTCCCTAGATATAGATATAAATACAAATACACCACTCTAACTAGTTCATATGACAGTATCCAAGTTCAATCAAAGATAAAGCACACCGCTTAGACTGAATTAGGACAAAAATCATCATCCAATATGCTAGAATTGAATTAGCAAAGGATAATAGTTTTATCACAAGTGGGAGGCCTGTAAACAAAGAAGTTGTGGGATAATATCTATGGTTACTCATAGCTGTTATCTATTCCCTACTGACCCAGTGTAGTATAGTTGTGTTCTTTTTTTTTTTAACGGCCAATGAATTCTTCAAATGGGCTATTGGCGAAATTCACCACATCGGGATACACTCGCCTCCGAACTGGGGAAAACCCTCACCTAGGGCTGAAGTCCGTGAACACTCGCCTAAAGGCACGACAGTGCGGTGAGGTAAAACCCGCTCAGTTCAAGGATCGAACTAGCAATATCCACCTATTCGCCTAGTCTCCCATCATCACCAGGTGCCGCAGAAAATAATAGGGAGAGCAGGAATCGAACCTGAGTCCCTTAGAACACCAAGTGTCTCCCTTACCACTCCACCACCACCTCATTAGCTAGAATAGTTGTGTTCTTGTGAGATTAAATATATAAATGTAATATTTAATCTTGTAGCCTATATAATCATTTATATTATATTAGATCAAAATATATTATTAACCTATTAATAATTAGTTGGTAATTGTTGATGGACCGTATTACCCTTATTAACTAATTAGGTTTCCTCTTTGGTGTATAAATAAGGGGCTTATTAGAGAGTTAAAGGGTTAGACACATTACACAATCACAAACCCTCATAACATCAATTCGTATCTCTCTCCCTATAACCGATTCTTCCCTAGTATCGGTTTCATCACCATCATAACTTTACACCCTAAGGAGGAACCGGATCACCCTGACAAAGATGTCGAACTCTATGATGAGATCTCTGACTGGATTCTCTACTGCTTTGAATGCAATAACAGGTATGTGTTTTATGTTTTCCATCATGTTTAAACAGAACTGATCAACATGTGGTATCAGAGCATATGTTGATAAATCAGTTCTGTTTTTTGTATCCATTATTCTAGGATCAAAAATCTGGAAAACGGAAGTTTTTTAAAGCCTTAAAATCAAAACTGTTTTCGAGTTCATTGTGGCCGAAATCCCTGTTTTCGGAAACTGTTAATTGATAAATCGACTCGAAATAATAAAGGGTTAAACTTATTGTCACGAAATCCATTACAAAACCATTAAAATCAGGTTTCGGATTTCCAGATTGTGTTTTTTATTTTTTAGGGTTCATCATAATGTTCTAAGAAAACTCGAAAATTCCATAAATTTTGGAATGTAATTTGGATTAGTGGGTGTTTTAATGATTTTGATCTTAATTTTATCTATTAGAAATTTCGAAAACTGTTATTGAATTTCAGTTATTATTTTCGAAATATCTGATAAGTTTAGATCAAAGATAAAATAGGAAATACTATCCCAAAATCCCTTAAATTTCGAGTTTCAGTTATTATCACAATAAGCAGCTGTTAACAGAGGATTCGAGACCATCAGACTACGACTCGAGACCACAAGGTCTCGACTCGAAATCATAAAGGTCATCAAACCATTACAACTCGAGACCATCAGGCCTCGACTCGAGACTACAAGGTCTCGACTCGAGATCATAACGGCTCAAAACTTCACAACTCGAGACAACAGTCTCGACTCGAGATCTCATAAAACACTTAAAGTCGAGACCATGATTACGACTCGAGACCGAGGTTGCGACTCGAGATCTCATAACTTAGTCGAGACCCAATTCGAAATCTCATTATTTTTTAAGCTATTTAATGTGACAAAGGTCTCGACTCGAGACCATAAAGTCACAACTCGAGACCACTGAGATTTCGACAAAGGGCTTCAATCTTCACAACTCGAGACCGTGGTTGCAACTTGAGACCTCATTATGACTCGAGATCTCATAAAATACAGTAGTCGAGAACATGGTTCTGACTCGAGACAAAGGTTGCGACTCGAGATCTCATAACTCAGTCGAGACCTAACTCGAGACCTCACTCGATACCTCATTATTTTAGGCTGTTTCATGTGAACTAAAATTTAGCTCAGCGAACTCACCGCGGAGTTCGATCCGCGCTAACAGGTGGTTTGCTATTAAATACTTGGTTTTGTTTATACTTAATTAATTAATAAGGATCAAATAATGTTTTACAAAACCAAACTAGCTTAACTTGAATGAGCTTCTGATGTATTAATTCTGGCCAAAGCTGATTTAATACATCTATTTATTGTTCAAGTATTATAAAAAGCTATGTTAAGTATGCATTACAAACGTGAAATGTCTTAATTCTGGCCAAAGCTGATTTAATTCATTTATGTTTAGCATGCTTGACAAGTGCATAACTAAAGTGATTGTCTCATTTCTGGCCAAAGCTGATTTGTCACGATTACTTTGCACACATACTTAAATGATTACACTTCTGGCCAAAGCTGATTTGTCTTTGTTTAAGTAGAATTTTACTAAGTCTATTATTTTGATGTTAGTAATAGACATATCACAATCTCTTCACATAATGATCCTTATATTAATGATCCTTAATTAATTTTATGATCATTTCGTCTGTCTTATTCTTAGTACCCATAATTTTACTCACTATAATTTTCTTCTACATATATCTCATCCACTCTAATTCCTAAACCTAAAATGTTTGCTTTATTTAAAGTTTCTTTTAGAATTAGCTCTTAAATTAAATCCTTGATTATTTCTTAAGACACGATAATCCTATTGCTCTCTTCTGATAAAGATTATAAAGAAGAAAATTAGAGCATGATGATTAGGACAAATCGAACATGATGTCTCTTATAATAATCAAGAACTCTCTAACATAATGCTATCACTAAAGTTATTCCAGATTAAGTTTTTCCTGAGACTAATCTTTATTTACGGAATAATCACTAGAACTCCTAAGATGCATGCCTTAATTTGAAACTCTAAACTATAAAGTTAAGTGGTATATGTGAATACATTATAATGTACAAAACCATGACCCATAAAGTTAAGGGCTTACGCATGGAAATAAGTACATTTTCCAGTACATTACATATTAAGATTTTCACTTGTACATTTTGATGCCTTATAAATCAACTATAACACTCAAAATACCAAAGTATAACGAGTGTGTTGATAAGCAACATATGTACAAAGAAATAAATGTTTGAAGCTGGAAAAATAAGTTGTTACTCACCTTACAACCACTAAAACCTTAAAAGAGGATTGTTCTAAGGTCCATAGACAAATTACAACTATTAATTCCATCTCTAAGGTTCTTCAAGGGAAAATCTCACTACATCATTATGTCATTAGACTAGACATAAGCAACGAGACTATCCATTATTCTAAAGAACAGTTGGATAAATTCATTAGATAGTCACTTATTAAAGATATTTAAGTCTACTAATTATAATATTCCTATTAACACATGATTAGTTGACTCTAGTTTTTTTTTTTAAACGTTTCCTTACCAGAAGTTAACAAATAACTAACATGAAAGTTAGTGACTAAATTAAATGTTAAGACTATAAAAACCATAATAAGCAGTCTTCTAACAACGTTTTTCGATACCATACATATATTCTGAGTATTAATCAGAATATAGTATCATAATTAAGCAATGTTATGAAGGTTGTGAGGCTTGCATAGTCAACATAAAGTCACACTTACCTTAAACTCTCATTTTATTTGTTCTAAATATCTGGATTGAAACATTATTAAGATAAAACTAGATGATACCTTACACGTTCACAACTTTTGTCATCATGCAAATGAAAAATTTGACAAAAGGAAAATGAGACTTACAAATTTCATCCATTATAACCAAAATTCATGGTTAATGAGGATGATTTCTTATCTAATCTCATTCTAAGTGATTTTAAATCATGACGTTATAGCCCTAAATATTACTTGGCTCAAGGAATAAGTATGGGTACATCATAAGTCATTCATTGACATTCGTGGAACTCATTCCAAATGGAATATTCAGACATAATTCATTTATCATTTAAAGACTATCTACTTGTATCTAAATTTTGTCGTATATGGCCCACGGTCTTATAAGAAATTTATTCATATATGTACTTAATAAGATTTCTATTAGATATGTCCCTAAAGTTTCTTATGATATTTGGACATTAAAGAAATCAAATAAAGTTTAACGTATATGTGATAGGTTCCCACGTCACGTAGCTCATTGAAACTTCTCTTGTAGCATTCTAGAGATATTAAAGATCAGTGGGAGCATTAAGTGTCTTAGTAATAACTTGCAATAGTTGCAAGAGGTGGGGGAGTGAAAACTTTATATTACTTCAATTTACACCTCTTGTACAAGACACTGCTCCATCTTGACATTGTTCTATCATAACTTGTCTCCTTAAAATCTAAAGCTACTTTTACAAAAGTCTCATTGTTGCTTAATTGTGGGCACACTTAGATTTCTTATCTAAACTAACATAATCCTCAACAAGAGAAACTACAATGACTAACGTCATTAATA
This sequence comes from Helianthus tuberosus, assembly GCA_030545235.1. Lineage (NCBI taxonomy): Eukaryota > Viridiplantae > Streptophyta > Magnoliopsida > Asterales > Asteraceae > Helianthus > Helianthus tuberosus. Next base: position 10,360 of record JARYGA010061115.1, on the reverse strand, counting down.
TGCTCATTAATATGTTTTCTCTATTAGAAGTTTGTTTGGTCGTTAAATATATGACCCTAAGCATGCTGAGTTCATAAAAGTTTTCTAAGGTCAGTGGGAGCAGTCAAAGTCCTTATCATGACTTGCAAGGCATACAAGAGGCGGGGGGAAGAGTGTCATTAAATTTTACTCTGAATTTAACTCCGATTACACCTCTTGTACACCATACTGCACCAACTCTTACAAACTTAGAATCTTGAAAATGATAGAAACCTAATCAAGAGCTAATCCATAAAACTGAAACTTCTAATAAACCCAATAATCAACTCAGGAGGTCATCTAGGTTTAAAAACCTACTAACTTTGATGATTACATAACCTCCCTAATTTGGAGTTGAAATGGATTTTGGAAAAGTTTATTGATCCTATCTCTCCTAATTAAGCCATTAGCATCAATTAATCTTCTAAATAGAATAAAACTGTTTTCTAGCAAAACTGATTTTATGTGTTCGCATAACGTTTGGGATTTGATTGAATAACCTAAGAGTGTTCATAACTAAACCAAATCCTGATATAAACGTTAAGACACAAAGAAGCATGATTGATTGTCAAAGGTTGTACTCAGGAAGAGATAAATTATTAAAGAATCTTTCTTACATATCTAACAAAAGATTTCTTTCAGGATCATCACTATTCTAGTAGCTTATAATAGTTTTGAGCTACATTAGATGAACATTAAAACAATTTTCCCTAACAACTGGCTGACATATTTACATGTTCATAAAACAACCTGAAAGTTCTAAACTTAAGGTTAAAGAACAGTTTGTCTATAAGCCAATAAAATCCATGTATGGGTTAATGCAAACATCATAATGTGATGAGATCTTAACGCAATTATTTTCATCAACAACCAAGTGGAATAATATACCTACCTCAAGATGAGTGGGAGCAACTAAGATAAACTTGTCTATGTAGATGATATTCTTTTGACAAGTAGATGTTACATAAGTCAAATCGTTAACACAAACTTTGATATAATAGATCTCAGAGATATCTCTTACATAATAGATATCATAACATGTTGAGATAGACCAAATGGGACATTACTTCCGTTCCATAAGTTTAACATTAAATTGGTCCTTACAAATGTAACAAACATTAATGCTCTCATTTAGAGGATAATATGATAAATGAGATTATTTCTTACGCTTCATTAATTAGAAGCCTTATGTAAGTTTAAGTCTATACTCGTTTAGATATTACTCACATTGCAACACACTAGATATGTCTAGATTAATGTGAAGCATTTAATAGAGTATTACAATATCTTTAAAAGAAACGAGAGGCTATAATTTAAAGAAGAAGTGAGAACTCAAACCGGTTTATTATTACTCTAACTTTGTAATATTCAAAGATGACAAAATGTATTTTCGGGTATATCTTTATGTCAACAGACAAAACCTATCTCATGGAGGAGTCATAATAGACTGATATCAACAACATTTATAACGACATAATATAGTCACTAAATGTTGTTGGAAATTTATCAGTGGACTCATGACTTTATTAACTCCATATAATTAATATATTGAAGACTTGTTGTGATAAAGTCAGCTACCATGTCTCCTTGAACAGTAACAGTTCGAGAGGTGTTGCATTAAATTTCGATACGCAATTAATTATTCGTTTATGAACGAATTGAGGAAACTAAATCTTTGTATCGAATGCATTCGTGATATGCTTAAGGATCCTATAACTAAAGGTCTATTACCCATAAGTCTTATTAAGAGTGCTCATAAAAGATACGGGTTTTAATTGATGACCATGTACAATTGCATATCGTACTATGAATGACTAACCATTAATCAATTTTCCTCATCAGTTTGATTTTGTATGTCTCTAACATATGTTCTGCCGGTGTAATGACATATAGACAAATATAAATACAAATCAGACGCTAAAGGGCTTATGTATTTTGATCGTAACTGTTAGGTTTTAAATTAAGGCTATAGTATGATTAATGGGGGTCTTGAGTCGCATAATGATTCAACGGCTGTATTTTTCTGCTATAGTACTTGTTTAAGGCTAAAATGAGTGTTAACTCCTGATCAGGCTTACCTAATACTCATGATAAATGATTACTTGGCTAAGTGGGAGAATGTGAGATTAAATATATAAATGTAATATTTAATCTTGTAGCCTATATAATCATTTATATTATATTAGATCAAAATATATTATTAACCTATTAATAATTAGTTGGTAATTGTTGATGGACCGTATTACCCTTATTAACTAATTAGGTTTCCTCTTTGGTGTATAAATAAGGGGCGTATTAGAGAGTTAAAGGGTTAGACACATTACACAATCACAAACCCTCATAACATCAATTCGTATCTCTCTCCCTATAACCGATTCTTCCCTAGTATCGGTTTCATCACCATCATAAGTTTACACCCTAAGGAGGAACCGGATCACCCTGACAAAGATGTCGAACTCTATGATGAGATCTCTGACTGGATTCTCTACTGCTTTGAATGCAATAACAGGTATGTGTTTTATGTTTTCCATCATGTTTAAAAAGAACTGATCAACAGTTCTAACTTCTAAGCAATCACACAACACATTAGTGCTTGGGGTACTGAAATTTGTTTGATGTGAAATCGATTATTTAGAGACATGATGTCGTAATAATTGGTTTTAAGTTTTTTTATAAAATGCTTCTAAGGCTAGTCGTCGTTGGTTCACTAGCAACCTATTTACGATGCCACATAGGCTGTTGGTAACAGTTAACTCATGTCGGCTAGTTAACGGCGGCCATGAACGGGGAAATAGTTATGTGTCAGCTATGTTAAGGCCGGAGGGTATGGAGGGCGCCATCCCTCCACCTCATCCATGTATAGCGCCAGAGGCTCCATCACCACACCTAGGTTTTTAAGAGGGGGGCGCCATCCCTTCTCCGCTACCATGGTAACGAGAAGAATGAGATGTTCAGGTGGGGCCCAGTTGATTTAATCCAATGGAATCTTTTTTTTTTATTTTGTTTAGTATGGGGCTTTATACCATACCATGCAAGTTAATGGAGTGCGTGATAAAGGCCCCATGGCTGACGTGGATCCTACGTGGCGCTGACGTATCATGATAAAGCCCCTAGGGGGTCCATCCCACACCCTCCAACCTAATGGGAAGAATGTTGGGATGATGGTGGGGCCCATGGATGTGGGAACCAATCACATGACAACCCTTTTTTTTAGTTATCGGTAATAACTCATTCCATTCCGCCTCTCAAATAACCAATTTTGGATAATTGGCATCAATATGCTTTATGCACTACTTATTGTTCATATTTTTCAGTAAAAAGATACTAATTGTTGAAATTTTTATATAAAGTTTATTAAAAAAAATTAATGCAAGTATTATTTTAAATGATCAAGTAAATTGTTATATTTTAGATTCTTTTCACGATATATAATTATTTGCTTTTGGTCGTTTTTCTTTAGCTACTTGAGAATATAAATATAAATATATAATTTACCAAACACTATTATCTGAAAATTCTCAGTATAACATGTCTTGAAAAGGACAACCAGCATTTCCACACTCATATGTTCATATTCCACTTGATGGGAATTCTATTGATATTATGATAGATGTGTATAATAAGGACAGAGGGTGTGGTATACCGCTTCTAGCCAACTCAGTTTCGTTAGCGCCCCATAACGCTCCCGTGCCATCCCCTGTGCGCCAAAGGGGGCGCCATTGAAGGTTCGCCGGCCCAGTAACGAGCGCTAAAGAGAGGGGCTGGTGGGATCCATTGTTTTCAACCAATCAATTTTTTTCTCTTTATTTTTGTTTTCTGTATTTTGTTTAGTAGGGGGGCTTTAAACCATTGCATGCAAGTTAAAGGGGGGGGGGGGGGGGGGGGCTTTAAAGCCCTCTAGCTATGTGACATGGCGCTCATGTGAATCCGACGTGGCGTAATAAAGCTCATAGAGGCTTTAAACCACACCCCTAGCCTAAGCTCATTTAGGTTTTATGCTTTGACACTTGAATAGATTTGTTACATTTGTATAGTCTGATCAAATGTTGAAAACATATCATTTAGCTAATGCAACCAAACTAGTGAACTACTAAATTAAAATGTGTACACGTGAAAATGTCATTGTTATTGGAGGTGGTTAGATTAGACTCCAATGTGTGATAAACAAAAACTTTGTTTTCATGGTGTTTGTAAGGTTGTATTCGTTGCTGTTGAATATTGATGCAATATCGTAGGTTAAAACATTGTTGTGTTAAAAATAAATTATATCTAATAAAGACTGCAAGTTTACATCCTTCGGGCATTTGGTCTAGTGGTATGATTCTCGCTTTGGGTGCGAGAGGTCCCGAGTTCGATTCTCGGAATGCCCCAAAGTTTTAATCTTTTGTCATGGATGTGTGGGCTATTCGGTTTTTTTTGGCTATTAGATCTTTTTTGACTGAATATTTTCTGTAACATTAACACGTATTGAAGAAAATTGTGGATTTCACACCATTTATATTATCCATTTGATAAAACACTCAATTGTTTTGTTATTTCATAAATGTCCTAGTGGATTTCACACCATTTATATTTGGTTTTGTATCCAAATTAGGTCAATCTAAAACCTTGATGTATTTGAAAACCGACCATCTCTATTTTAAAGCTCCTAGAACCGGGAGAATGAACTGGCCGAATCGAGAACGGTCCAGTTAAGTCTAGTTAAATCGATCTCGTAGTAGTTGGACCGAGTTTTGAATTTTTATATTTGTACTTTACGAATATCGTTTACCAATCCGCTTACTACTTCAGACTTCATATTTGTTGTATCGTATACATTATGTTTTCTTAGCATTGCAAATGCAAACCAAACAAATAAAACAGTTTCATATAATTTATTGGGTTATTGGATTTTATCACCCCGAACTATCGGCCTTTGGCCGTTGCCACCCCCAACTAACACTTTGACACCCGACACCCCCAACTTGACTTTTAGTTTGTGCTGGCACCACTCAGTTAAATCTTTGTTAACTGAGTTTGTTTTTTATCCTACGTGGCACAGACTTGATGAGATGACATGGTGAACCTTGATGACGTGGCATTATATTATAATGGGGACAAGTCCTTTGTATGTGTTTACAGACGTTTTCAGCAAGATCCAAATCGAGTCAGATGTTGCAGGAGGAACATTTGCGTTGTATTCATTGATGAAGGTAACAATTAGATTTACAATAATACGATGCACATTGACTTTGTAAGAACTTGGTTTGACTTTGACCCTTTTGAAGATAGATAATTTTCTTGCTGATAGATGATCTAATGTTGCAGGAGGAACATTTGCGTTGTTTTCATTGATCTGCAGATATGCAAAAATCAATCTTCTACCAAATCGCCAACAAGCTGATGAACGTATATCGAGTTATCGGCTGAAAGTGCCGACCCCAGAACTTGAAAGGGCTCTGAAAATCAAAGAAAAATTAGAACACAATTCTTTTATAAAACTCTGCTTTTGTTACTCATTCTAATGGGCATATAAAACCTGGCCTGAGTCTCCTTATACAGTAGTCTTCTTCTTCATACACAACACGACACAACCCCAAAACCCTAACTTGATTAAAACCCAAAATTCGAAACACATTATCATCTACAACGGTTAATAGCTTAGGGGTTTTGTTTTATGTTGAAAACTGAATAGGAAGACGTGCGATTATACCATCGGTTGGCGTTGAACGACGAGATACAAGGAGTTCCGGCGAAGACAATTTTCCGGCGAAGCGTTTCGGAGCAAGACAGTGTTTCTATGCATCGGAATGGTAAACAGCTGATTGTTTGTCTGTGTCCAGTTTCATGATTCGCTTCACTCTGCCTGCCGGAAAACTCGATTGAAGTGTTTCCGTGTTGATTTCGTCACTCTCCGCCATTGTTGATTACTTGTAAGCAGCTGATTGTTTTTGGCGGGTTGTGAATGAATTGAACTCCCCTAATTTTATATATACGTATAGTTTAGATGGAGATTTTGGTGTTCAAAATTAGACCTGCAGCAACTTAGGGCATGTTTGGGTAAGCTTTTAGAAACAACTTATTGACTTATTGGCTTCTTGGAAAAGTCAGGATTTTGTGACTTATTGACTTATTGGCTTTTTCCCCTCACATACACCCTCTTTGCCAAACATCATTTTAGAGCTTATGACTTTTCAAAAAGCCAATAAGTCAATAAGTTGTTTCAAAAAGCTTACCCAAACATGCCCTTAGATGGTGGAAATGTCTAGAAACAAATGCCAGTTGTACTATAATGCCACGTCATCAAGATTCGCCATGTCATTATGTCCACCTCATCAAATCTGTGCCACGTAGGATCAAAAACAAACTCAGTTAGTAAATATTTAACTGAGTGGTGTCAGCACAATCTAAAAGTCAAGTTGGGGGTGCCGGGTGTCAAAGTGTTAGTTGGGGGTGGCAATGGGCAAAGGCCGATAGTTGGGGGTGATAAAATCCAATAACCCTAATTTATTTTATATTAGTTATAAAATATACATTATATGTTGTTTATCCGGTTTTCAGAATCAGTCCAACTAATGAGCAGATAACACAACCGATTCCATAACCGCTACGACGATTATGAAGAGTAGATATATTCAACTTATGAAGAGTAGATATCTATATTCAGCTTTTAATTAATACGAGTGGTGCATTTTCTTTACTTTGATTATGAAGAGTAGATAAATTCAAGTTTTAATTAATACCGAATGGTGCATTTTCTTTACTTACCAAAGTAAGTTGGTTTCTGGTAGGTATCTCTCTTGATTTATGACGGGTGTGGTCGGTGGTTGCTATTTTGATTTTTTAGTCAATATAAAGCAGCCATCTTAGCCCTACCTTTATTTCATTATTTGTTTGTTTTTGCTGGAAGGTTTCAAAGTGTGTGTACTCGACACCATAACATATATATTATTCAGTTTAAAATGAACATTATTTTATTTTAGTGTGATTCAAGTCGGAATGGCTGCTACTTGTTTTTAAATCATCCATTTATAAATTCTTTATGGTAAGGGTCTGATTGGGGAGTTCAAACACTTTTTTTTAATCCATTTTCTCAGCTTTAAAAATAACTTAGAATAAGTTGTTTAAAAAAAAAACAAAAGTTAACTAGAATGGCAATTCGGCCATATAAAACGACCGAATTGCCCTTCTTGTTAAAAGAAAAAACGGATGAAGTTAATCCAGTGTACTAAACTAGCAACGGTGAAACCTTTTTGGACCCATAGACAAAAAATGAAACTTTTGGACTAAATTGGCAAAATGACCCAAACCACAGGGACTAAAACGGCATTTAACTCTATCGTTTTAAAATGTTGCATGTTATGTCCTTTGGCCTTAACTCAGTTTGTTTTTAACGTTAAATGAGATCATGTATACGTCACATGAGGGTATTTTTGTAATTTTACCCATTCAATTAAAACATATGTTAATTAAAAACTAATATATATATATAGGGTAGGGATCCTAAGAGAAGTCCACCCTATTTGAGAAACTTGAGAAGCAATCTGAACCACACATTTTCCCTAAGCAAAAAATGCAAAAAAAATGTGAAAAAAATGCAAATTATTTATTTATTTATTTATTTATTTGGAAAAATCGCAGCTTTTTCTTTAAGGATTAAATTTTTTTTTTTAATTTTTTTTTTTTATTTATACACATGTGTATATTGTTGATCTTTTAACTATACATATATGTATATTGTCAGTTATACATATATGTATATACATGTTTAAAATTGAAAAAATATGTGTTATAAATCCTAAACCTTAAACCATAAACACTAAAGCTAAATCTTAAACCATAAACACTAAAGCTAAATCTTAATGCTAAACCCTAAACCCTAAAGCTAAACCCTAATTCTAAACCCTAAAGCTAAACCCTAATGCTAAACCCTAAAGCTAAAACTAAACCCTAAAGTTAAACCCTTAATGCTAAACCCTAATGCAAACCCTAAAGATAAAGCTAAACCCAAAAGTTAAAGCTAAACCCTAATGCTAAACCCAAAAGCTAAACCCTAAATACTATCGCTAAACCCTAATGCTAAACCCTAAAGCTAAACCCTAAACCATAAAGCTAAACCCTAAACCCTAATGCTAAACCCTAAATACTAATGCTAAACCCTAAATAACACTTATTTTTCAATTTTAAACATGTATATACATATATGTATAATTGACAATATACATATATGTATAGTTAAAAGATTAACAATATACACATGTGTATAAATCTCAAAAAAAAAAAAAAATTTAAATCCTTAAAGAAAAAGCTGCGATTTTTCCAAAAAAAAAAAATTGCATTTTTTTTACCTTTTTTTTTTTGCATTTTTTTGCTTAGGAAAAATGTGTAGTCCAAAATGCTTCTCAAGTTTCTCAATTAGCCTACTACTTCTCACATGATCCTTATCCTATATATATATATATATATATATATATATATATGGTGGGGTTCTATAGTGAACACTAGTGTATTTGCGAAATGAGTGAACAAATCCTGGCTATTGATTTACACACGTAGGCTAGGATTTCATCATCAAATCCTGACCATTCATTTACACACGTGTATGTCAAGAATTAGTTCGCTCAGCTCGCAAATACACTATTGTTCACTCTAGAACCTAATCCTATATATATATAAATGGGATCAGGAGAAAACGCCTAAAAGTGTGAAAATGGTGAGAACGGATCCTGGTCGAACACGTGGCACACGATATAATCAGGGCGAAGGGACCTTTTTGTCTTTTTATCTTTTTTTCCGATGCGTGTGTCACAATACAACTTCATTTTTGGCGTCTAATATTCTTTTTGGCGTGTAGTTAGATTCAATAACTACCTGGCATTTTATTGGTCTTTTTTAGATCTGCCTCGTTTAATTAATCGGTTTTGTGTTGCATAGTAAATATTTTGGCATTTATGGCGTTCCCAAATTTATTAAAACTAATTAATAATTCTAACATCTTGGCGTCCATAATGTTACCAAATTCAATATATACCTTTAATAATTTGAACTTTACAATTTTTTTGGTGTTTTTGTAGATTTCACCAGTTGAATTAATCTCATATATGCTATAAAGGTAATTTTTTTTGGCGTTCATGGGGTTCTTAATAATTCACTAATAATTCAAAAGATTACAATAAGAAGAAATCAAAACAGACTAATAGTCTTTTGTGTATGGGATTACATCAGAGATGTACCTGTTATGGGTGGTTTTCTACTCATATATCCTGGATAATATTCTGACTGTGTTATTTTTATTGTGGTCAGGATACCGGATCAGGATATTGGTAACATCCTGATGCAGTATCCTGATAATAACTAATTAGTTCACGTGCAGATTAACAAGGCAAGCTTATAACGTTCGAGTGGACCAGTTCTTCCAAAGACTCGGACTAATCAGTTGAAAAGGAGACGTTGAAGCCGGAAGAAGTGGTCTACAACATTCAAAAAGGGAATATTCGTCGTATCCCGGTTTTATAGGCTAGTTTGTTATTTCCTTTTGCTATATATAGGAATGATCGGATCAGATAGAACACACACAATCTTTTCACACACTCTCGCTTTCTACTAGCTGCAATCACTCACAAACACTTACACTTGTACTCGCATCGCATTGTAACACTTAGTTGATCCGTATCATATCCTGCACTTTATCCTGACATTTGAAGTAATAAGAAGAACAAGGCAGCTGTGATTGTCAGCTCCCGATATTTTATGCCGGCGATCTAGATTGATCAAGGGCTTTCCTTGTACATCTCGTGTCACCCTTTACTTTTTTGCTCATTGTTGGATTGTAGATATAGCTCGATATCCTGAGCTATATCCTGAAAACTGTTTTTGTTAACAAGTTGATCAACATATTTTCCACAAATACATCTAGCACATTACCTCACTTAACTAATTTGATCACTTAATTACTTAGGTAATTTTTTACCAAAACAATTTGGCGCCCACCGTGGGGCAAGTGGTGCTATTTCTACTAAAAGTTTTCGTAAAATCATTACTTGGTTTTCTGTTTTCAAAACTTTTTGCTACACTATTTTCAATGGCCTCAAAATCAAACATGAGCTCTTCTACAGTGTCTGCTACAACCTCTGCAACAATTGGTTCGGTGCTTCCACCACCTCCAAGGACGCAAGCATCTTCACAGCCTCAGGATCTTCCAAGAAGGACCGAAACTCATGTGGCTCGGGATATTTTCCCCACTCGGAATGTTCAAGGATCTGCTACCTCAGGGAGAACTCCTATTATGGCTTCTAATGATGAAATTCTAACTTTGTTTGGTAGTTTACAGGATCAGATGAAGCAACAGCAGGAGACCAACCAA
>JARYGA010061114.1:33790-78833 GCA_030545235.1 Helianthus tuberosus | reverse complement strand
TGCTTGACTCAGGTAGAGCGCCATTACTTCTCCTTTGGCTTCGTATTGCCCGTTGATTTGTCCGGCCACTAACATGGAGTCCACATGTGCTTCGATGTGTCTAACTCCCATTTTGATTTCCAATCTTAAGCCGGCGAGGAAAGCTTCATATTCGGCTTCGTTGTTCGTGCTCTTGAAATCCAAACGTATGGCGTAAGTGAATTCATGTTTGTCAGGGCTCACCAGCCGAAGCCCTGCGCCTGCGCCGTCTTCGTTAGACGCGCCGTCTGTGTATAACAACCGCGGTTCCTCTACTTGCTATTTTTCGGCCTTTTCCATTGCTTTACATTCCCGATCCTTGTCGTCAGGCACTTCTGTCATGAAGTCTGCTAGCACTTGGCCCTTAATTGCTGGTCTCGGCCTGAAGACCACATTATGGCCCCCGAGTTCTATCGCCCACTTTGCTAGTCTTCCTGAAATCTCTGGCCTTGCGAGGATGTTGCCAATGTTGTAGTTTGTTAACACGTGGATGACGTGATTGGCAAAGTACCTGCGCAACCGTCTTGATGCGTGGATCAATGCGAGTACTAGTTTCTCCATGATGGCATACCGGGTTTCTGGGTCGATCAATGTTCGTGACACATAGTAAACTGGTGTTTGGACACCTTGTCGATCAACAAGTAGCACTGCTCCTACTGCTCTGTCGGAGGCTGACAAGTATAGCACCAAAGGTTCTCCCTTGACTGGTGCAGTTAATGTTGGCAACTTGATGAGGCAATCTTTCATCTCGCGGAATGCGCTTTCGAATTCCAGAGTCCACTGAAATTGGCTTTTCTTCATGCAGTTACGGAGTGTTTTGATAAATGGAAAAGACTTAGCTGCATGATTGGCCAGGAAACGGTTGAGTGCTGCCAACCGCCCTGCCAGTTTCTGCATCTCCTTGATCGTCGATGGTGAGGGCATGCGTTCGAATGCTTGTATCTTATCAGGATTTACCTTGAAGCCATCTTTTGTGACGATGAAACCTAGGAATTTTCCCTCTTCCATGCCGAACGAACATTTCGCTGGGTTCAGCTTGATACTTACTCCGCGCAAGGTGTCAAATGTTTTCTGGATGTTCAACAGCATTGTGTTCTCTTCTTTGCTCATAATGACTAGGTCATCCATATACACTTCGATGTATTTGCCGATAGCATCGTGGAATGTTTCATTCATCAGCCTCTGGTAGGTCGCGCCCGCATTCTTTAATCCGAAAGGCATCTTGGTGTAGCAGTATAGCCATGTCGGCGTTCGGAATGCGGTTTTGTCTTCATCTTGCACAGCCATCTGTACCTGGTGGTACCCTTTGTAACAGTCAAGGAAACATTTCCATCGGAATGTTGCCAATGAGTCAATCTTTTCATCAATGTCTGGTAGGGCGTAACATTCGCGCGGACATGACTTGTTTAGATCTTTGTAATCTACACACATTCTCCAACTACCATTTTGCTTCTGTACCATTACTGGGCTCGCCACCCATGTTTGGTATCTGACTTCTCTGATGATTCCCGCATTTAACAGCTCCATTACCTGCTCTTTCATGGCGTCGTGTTTTATGTCTCCCAAATGGCATTTGGCATGTACCACCGGCTTTGCTTCTTCTGAGACGTTTAATCGATGTTCAGCTATGTGCCGTGGAACACCCACCATGTCTGCTGGTGTCCAGGCAAACACATCCATGTTTTGAAACAACAGCTTCTTTAGCGCCGCGCGCGTTAAATCAGACATTGCAGGTCCTAAGGTAACTGTCTGTTTCGGGTATGCGCTGTTCAACACCCATTTTTCCGCTTCCGCGCGTGGTGCTGGTTTACTTGCTTTTGCCGGTCTGAGTTCATCTGTTGCTAAGACTTCCTTGCTTGCGTATATTATTGCTACTCCCGTTTCTGTTGGGAATCCCACAGCTGAATGTGGACCGGAGCAGATCGTACTGAAGTCTCCTTGGGATTCTCTTCCCAGCAGAATGTCATGTCTTGAATGTGCGGGTAGCACCATGAAGGTAACATCTTCTGTTCTTGAATTCCTTCCATCCGAGAGTAACACCGGGAACGATATCTGTCCGAGGGGAAAGACGGCTTCGTTGCAGAAACCAGTGAGTGGGTAATCAACTGGTTCCAAGCGCGCCTTATCCTCTTGATCAAATTGATTGAAACATTGTTCGTATATGATATCTGCGGTGCTTCCTGGATCAATGAAAATGTAATCGGTTTGGTAGTGACCGATCACGCCCGAGATGACGATGGGCCTTCTTTCTCTTGGGCCTCCTCTTACAATAGGAAAAACAACCTGCCTTTCACGCCACGTGTCATCTTGTGTGCGCTTGTTGTAGTTTTTCATTTGCCTTCGCTGACCTCCTTGAATCATGTGGGTTTCTAATTTCCGGAGTTTTTTGTTATTTGGTCCTTTTTCTCTCCTTTGAATTTGGCGGTAGTCGCGCTTTCCGCCCTTTATCAAATGAGTGAGCTTTCCATCTCTTAAGGCCCTTTCTATTTCTTGCTTTAAACTGAAACAATCGTCCGTTAAGTAACCCGTGTCTTTGTGAAACTCGCAGAAAAGATTAGGATCTTGGACCCTCTTGTTTCGCATTTGTAGGGGTGGTTTGAACTGGTGATTTTCAGTGGCCAAGACCTCGGAAGGGGTCTTTGTTAGTGGTGTCCACTGTTTCTCCCTGTTTTCTCTTTTTACCTCTTTCCGGTGGGCTATCTGATTGATTGTGTGGCGCGCATCCTCCCTTGCTGGGCTTCTCTCTCTATGACCGGACGCTTTCCATGGTTGGCCTCTGCCCTTTTTGTTGTGCCGGTCATTGTGGTTATATCCTCACTGACGGTGGTCATCACCGGTCAACTGTCTGTCGGACTGCGCAATGGTTTTTGCTGCTTCAATGAAGGTTTCCCAATCTTTGGGTCCTCCGTCTCTTCCCTTTACGCGTTTGCTTAGATCATCACACTTGACTGCCCTCATGAAGTGTGCGCGCATCATCTTTTCGCCTACGTCTCCTATTTCCAGACATTCTTTGTTGTACCTAGTGATGAAGTCTTCCACGCTCTCGTGGTCTCTGCGCCATATATTCAAACAATCAGCTGGGTCTCTGGTGTGTCTACGTTGCTGAGATAAGTGTGCAAGGAACTTCTCTCGGAAATCGACCCATGACTTGATTTTTCCTGCCGGTAGGCTGTCAAACCAAACGCGCGCTGCGCCGACGAAGGTTTGAGCGAAGAGATGGCACCATGTCGGTAAGTTCCATCCACCTGTTGCTCCAGCACCATTAAAAACTTGGAGGTGATCATCTGGGTCTGTCAACCCGTTGTATTTGCCCACATTGTGTGGCAATTTCGTTTTATCGATAGCGGCCGTGGCGATCTCTCTAATGAATTTCGAATTCTCAGCCATGTCGTCTGGACGATAGCTCAAGGTGTAATCATGCTCTGCTTTTGGGTTATAACCTGCGCGCTTGCGAGGTTTGTATGCTTCATGCTCTGGCGGCAACCTGCTGAACACTGTACTTTCTTTGTATGTCTCGTCTTCTTCTTCTTCTTCTTCGTAGTTATCGAGCTCGTCGTTTATGTTGCGCGGACCCAAACGACTTTGTATTGGCTTTCTTGGTGGGTGAGAATACTGCACATAATTGCTTTCTGTTTCACCATATGTATCGCGCGTGTCGTGTGCGCTTGGCCTTCTGATGTTTGGTGCTGGTACTGATTCAGGGCGTAAGTTGAATGCATTGGCCTGTTGAGGTATGGGAGTGTTCAAAGGCCTTTGCGGTGGGGTAACAAATGTTGACTGGTTGGCTTGTGCTTGGAGCAGAGCTTGCTGCGCGCTGAGCTGTGTGTAGACAAGGTTTATAGACGCCATTTGTTCGGCATACCAGGAAGCCAGAGTTTTTCCTTCGGGTAGCCCTAGTAGTGCAGAGAAGTTCAGTTGAGTTTGATCCGATGGAGCTGAGGGGCCAGCTCCATGGCTCTGTGTTTGCACAGGTGGAGGTGTTTGCTGGACTACCCCGGACGGAGGTTGGAAAGTGGCTCCGTTTGTAGTTTGGGTGATGATCCTAGGTGGAGTTTGGAAGGTAGCACCAGTTGTGTTTTGGCTAACGACCCTGGATGCACTCCCAAAGATACTAGGAAAATCGTTGTTCATCGGCCCTTCTTGGATAATTTCGTTCCTTTGACCCCTTTGGACGTGTCCATTGTCCAAAACGAGTTCAAAAGAAGAAACGTCTCCATCTACCGGGTGAGAAGGGTTTTGATCAGCCATTTTGACGAGTTTTTTTTCGAAAAGAAAAGAGATGAGAATGGTTTCTGCTAAAAGCGGATGGCGCCAATGATGAAACACAGGTTAACACCAGGGTAAATCTGTGGGGTTATTTCTTCTGTGGGTTCAATCTCCTTTCTTCCTCGTCAGAACGACCTGGGTCCTGCAAAACAGCAACACCGTTAGTCTCGTTAAGAGGGGAATATGGGGGTTTCCCTCTTAACCAGGCTCCGGCGTGAGAATAAGTACTGTTCTGAGGGAGAATAAACAGTGTGTGTTGAGTGTGTGAGTATAGAGAGCAAGATGATTCAACCTGGATGACGAAGAGTCCTATTTATAGCCGGAGGGTGAAGGAGGGAGGAGCAACAGTGCCAGCTGTGGTTGCGCGCCAGCTGTCCGACCAAGGGGAATATCCTTTTGGTCTCCTCTGCCGTGGTCAGTGTAGTGGTACACGTGGCGCGCTTACATTTGCCTATTTTGAAGACGTCGTACTGGTACTGTCGGACTGCTCCTTGATTCGTCGCAGGCCTACCTGGCGCTTGATAACTGGTGACACTTGTTGTCCTTTTGTCGGATGGAGCATCTTTGTTGCCACCATGATGTTTTCCAGAAGCTTCTAGAAACTTCTGGATGATCTTGTTGATGTCAGCGCCACATAGGATGGAAAAAGTGGTGTGGTCTTTGCCATGTGGGCAAGGAATTGGGACCATACCTCTTCAACGGTCTTATCATCCTTTTAGTTTGATTGAGAATTATTCGCCCATCGCCCCACAACGCGGGCAGGGCATCGACTAGTATTGTACAAACATAACTTTATCTATATAATTATATGATGGAGTAGAGTTGAAAACACAACCACCATTATCGACGTGACAGTTTTTGAGTGGATATCCAAGGAAGCCCGTTTATTTGGGCTTTGAAAGTAGGCCCAGACCGACCGACATGTTGATGAAACTTGTGTGGTGTTAACAGCTGGTAAGAGACACGACTACTAACTTAATCTACAAGTTAACCGACCACTGACCTCACTTCCTAACCATCCTTGACTGACTGACATGGTTAAATATGGTCTATAACCTTAATTTCCGAGTCTTTTCAACTTTTTCCAACGTTGTGTTAAAAAATAAGCGATTTTGACCTTCCCTAACCGACTTTTTGGATAATATTACAGATGCCATTAGCTCATTTGGAGTGTTAGGTCGGCAGTTTTAACAGAAACAAACCGTTAATAAAAAAGTAGAAGAAAATAGACACGTTTGAGCAGGGCTGACCCTGAGAATTCATGTACCCTGTTCGAGCTCGAAAAAACGTGCCCTTAGTCCTCAACGAAATTGGGTATTGGGAGGTCTAAACCTAATGACAATAGGCTAATAACTAATCCAAAATTTAAAAATAGTTCTGTAAGTGGGCCTATGTGGTGTTTGTATGGGTATACCCGATTAATCTATTTTTTTACATATGCATATCAATTTTTTAAATAATGTGCCCTTCGAAATATCGAGCCCTGGCCGGTGGTCCTCCCCGCCCACCCTCAGGGCCGGCCATGCGTTTGAGAACCCAATACTTTTGGGTTTTTTTTAATCTTCTCTATGCACTTTATATATTTATTTATTTTTTTGAACGGCAAATTTGGATCACTGACGGACCACTGGAGTAACATCGTGTCACCAGCGAAACCACCCGATCATATCCATCTCCACTAGGCATAATGCCTATACACCAATTCAGGAGGAAACCCAATAAATATGGGAAAACCCCCTTGTGGGAATCGAACCCAGGACCTATTGGTCTCAAAGCTTTATCCCACCCCTAAGATGCCACTAGGCTATAAAGCCATGGGCCACTTTATACTTTTTTATTTGGCCACTTATACTGGTAACTTCCACCATCTTCGTGTCATAATGCCAAGTCTCTTGTTTAATTTAAAGAAAAAAGCTCGAACTCCAGGGAAAACTTGTTTAGAAATTTATTTCTAAAGCTCGAGCATTTTTTTGTTATTTGTTAAAGCTTTATTTTAAAGCATGAGCGTGGTAATTTTTCAAGATCCGTTTGGCACGGACTCGACTTCAGGGGCGTACCAGGGTTGTGCGGGAGGGCGTCCCTATTAAAAAGAAAATTTTAGTGTATTTTATAGGCTAGAATCCCGATTGAAATTTTGGTTGAACCCCTCGTTCGCACCCCCACAAATAATTTTGGGTCCGCCATTGCTCGACTTATTTATATTTATTATTTATATGCATAGTGATTTTTATATACACATGAGAGGAATAGTAGTATTGGCAACGTGAAGTGAAGAGAGAGAAATATAAGAAAAAAATGTGATATAAAAGAGGGTGCATACATAGATTTTTTTTGGTGTCGTCTAGGTGCTTGTAAGTCCGTCCCATAATATTGTTGTTATTGTTACTGCCATTTGCAATCTCTGGCAAAGGAGATAAGGGCGAGGGACCGAACATGTTCTATCCCCAACCTCTGTCCGTCATTAGTAATCTCATTTCGCTTTTCCCCTCATTAGTAGTCTCATTTCACTTTTCCTATTCACTAGTACAATGTGCGACACAACTAGGAGCCCCTTACTGGTAAGGGAAAAGGCTAACACACTAGGGCTAATGACTTGTTAGGAGTCTTGTGCTTTGAACGTATAAGCATTATTATTGTTATCATTATTGTTATTATCATTGTTATTCTAGAGAATATAAAGTCTTGTGTTATGAGCGTATAAGCGTTGTTGTTGTTGGTGGTGGTGGTGGTGATGGTGGTGGTGGTGGTGATGTTGGTGTTGGTGTTGGTGGTGGTGTTGTTATTGTTGCTGCTGTTGTTGTATATCAAAGTTAGCTTACAATGTAGTGTGTTTTAAATTTTGAACAAACCATTGTAATGGGCTTATTTTTATTCATGTTTCAATAAAAAAAAATTTGTTTTAAATCTAAGCGGGTTAAATATAATTATTTTTTATTCATTATCGTTACAAATCGATACTATGCGATCAATCTTGGTAGTATTGCTTATTATGGTTTTCGGCATAACTTATATTGAAAAGAGAGTTGTGTTCGTGATAGGATATCTTTTTTTATCATAAATTATAGCGGATGTCAACATTATACCAGGTTCGTCACGACCTGAACTAATATTGTCACACTAATAGCGTTACCACGTCCATTCTGACCGTACAACATCGGTATTGGTATCGGTAATTGGAGTTGTTAATGATATTCGTGTTTATGGCATTCGATCGATGTGAAACACGTGTCAGTATCGTTATGGGCATATCACGACTTGTGTGTTTGGGTGTTTGCTTCCAAGTAATACTAAGTTACGGTACCATACTAATACGGTAATAAAACGAACTGATAAAGACGAATTTCCACAGCAACCTGCAAGGGAATTACACTAAGTTTCTCTTAGGTCGTTTTTTTGCTTAACATATACCGAAAGTTAAAAAATATTATTGTGAGTAACTTGTCAAAAATATTAACAATTGTATATATACTTAAAGAGTATGCCAGGGAATAGTGCTGGCACTTCATTGGCTTGAAAAAATTACGATTCTACCCCAGTTCAGAATTACGATTTTGCCCCAATTCAAAATTATAATTTTGGCCCTAATTTAAAATTAAAATTTTCTCATCGTTGTTGTCACACCCCAACCGATGGCCGAATCATCGGGGCACGGCACTGAGTGAAACAGATTGTCCAGGAGAAATCCACAACAACTAAAATTATCAGATATTTAACGTTACATTCCATACCATAACATATCAAATAAAGTAGTTATTACAGACATCGTTATCTCAAAGACAAATAAATTGTTCCGACAGCTCAGATTTTATTTAGTTTGTTTCTAGACTTCCCTAGCTCAATTCCACAGAGGTCAGCAAATAACGCAAGCCTCCTAAACACCTGTCACATACGTTAAAATAAAGTCAATACACATAGTGTAAATGTGAGCATACAAGTGTAATAGTATAATAGTAGCGAAAGCGATTTACGCATAACCAACATGTAACACGTAGTAATGCGAAGCAAGTAAGTTGTCGACAATGAAATATGCACATACTTGACTGCGAGTTGTAGAATGCGCAACACATATCACCACTGTGATACATGAAGAAAAGCCCTTAACAACCCCTGTCCACGACAGGTGCTAAGTCCAAACTATAGTACTATCGTTGCTAAGGTGTCAGGCAACAATCACTGTGTAAACATAACATACAAGCAGTGGTGATAGTATAATAGTAGTAATGCGAAGCAAGTAAGTTGTCGACAATGAAATATGCGAAGCAAGTGTAATAGTATAATAGTAGCGAAAGCGATTTACGCATAACCAACATGTAACACGTAGTAATGCGAAGCAAGTAAGTTGTCGACAATGAAATATGCACATACTTGACTGCGAGTTGTAGAATGCGCAACACATATCACCACTGTGATACATGAAGAAAAGCCCTTAACAACCCCTGTCCACGACAGGTGCTAAGTCCAAACTATAGTACTATCGTTGCTAAGGTGTCAGGCAACAATCACTGTGTAAACATAACATACAAGCATTCATCGAGTTACACGTATAACATGCGAGAGCGGTTAGCGTATATAAAGTGTTTGCGTTGTGTGATCGATGTGATTTGATATAGGTAACGTATGGAACACCCAAAAGTGCTTAAAGAAAAAATGGATCGAGTATACTCACAGATCGTGTTTAACGAATAAACACAGTCTTGGATTGAAGGGAGCGCTGGAGAGTTATCCTGAACATAGTACGACAGTATAAGCGTTGAACAGTGCGTGAAACGGTGCGTCGAAAAGTTGCGGGACGGATTGTGATCCGATCGGATAACCGTCCGGACGGATGACCATTCGGTCAGAGGGTTGTCCGTTTGGGTTGGATATGTTTGTCTATGAACTTTGGAGTTTTCGTTTTAGCATTTTATAAAATGATAAGTGATCCTACCATTCAGGTCATCCTACCGGATGGTCATCTGGACGGATGACCGTTTGGTCGGATGGCGAATCGTTGGAGCTAATACAAATTTAGAAAATTGATTAAGTGTTTAAAACCACAAGCCACCTGGTTGAATAGTCGTTCGATCAGAAGGCTATCCGATGGGATGGCCATTCGTTCGGGTGACTGTTTTGGGGTAAAAACCTCTTAAAATTTTAGCTAAGTTAAAAGATTTTATCGAGACGGTGTGACCACATGTTAAACAACAGAAACCCTATCAGGTCCAACTCATCCGATCGGATGGGAATCACCCCCTCGATCCGAACCAGCTGTTCGTGACGGTGTTCCATGTTCAATCCCGTGAATCGGTTGTCTCCTTGATAGTAATCCATTCTCAGACCGACACTTCACTAGAGAATGAGTAGAAGGTCTGACCAAGCTCGGATTCCATCGGTCTAGAGTGAAAAGTAAAGAAAGTTTGAAGAAAAGCTTAAAACACTTTGATTATGTTTAGATTTAGGTGAAATCAATGTAGAAATTTGTTGGATCTGAGTTGTTCTTGGTGGAATGAGGTCACACTTTGGTGTTCATAAGAACCCATGATGACATCACCCTAAAACAACCCAAATTCATAGATTTCATGGTGAAAAGTTGAGATTTGATGGAGAAAATGATGAAAAATTGTATGTAGATCAATGAAGTACAAGATTTGGAGTGGAAACTTACACGAATCGCGAGAAATCGAGAGAAATGTGGCTGAGAAGGCGAAGGGTTGGAGGAGAGCTGTCACATCATGAACAGTGATGTGACTGGGGAGTATTTATAGGCGAGAGAGGGGAAAGGCGGTGTGGTGTAATGGATCGGAGGGCCTTCCGATCGGATGGCCATCTGATCGGATGGTTTTTGCCAGTTGGTTTCTGACTTTTTGTTTCGTGCGTTGAGCGTTGCGTTGCGTTGTGAGTAAGTGATGCAATAGTATTACACATTAGTTACACAAATAACATAACTACTAATAACCATAAAAGTAAAACTTGTTATTCGAGTCCGGGATTGCGTTGTGATAGAGTTGTGATCGCGTTTGCGATTGTCAACCCAAAACAAATATAAACATGCCCAAGTAACACATAATGGCACACACACACGTAAAACAATATCCATTACCTGTATTTCGAGTTGCGATGCGATAGCGATGTGATTAGCGTTTAATTGCGTTTATCACATTGTTACTCCACATAATACAACTAAGATAGCATAGACTAAAGTATTGATTATCGGGATTCAAGAGTACAAGTGATAATTAAGTAAGGAATGATAGATCTAATTAGCAATCTTTTCTTCCTTTGACTTCGACTTTGACTTTGACTTGTACTTTGACTTCAAAAAGTCGGGTTGTTACAGTTGTATCTTTTGACAAATTACGATTTTACCCCTGTCAAAATTACGATTTTGCCCCCAGTTCAAAATTACATTCTTGCCATCGTTTTAGTATTTTTAGCAAACCTATGGTAGTGTTCTATTTTAATTGGTTAAGTCGATGCGAATTTTATTTGTGCTCGGTAGCTGCCTAGCACTCGCTCGTTGGTCTTAACAAATTACAGTTTTTTCCTCAGCTCAAAATCACAGTCTTGTCATCGTTTTAGGGTTTTTGCTGGCAAAACTATAGTAGTGTTTTGTTTTAATTGGTTGAGAAATATTTTTCCTAGCGCCCCACAATGTTTTCTTATTATTTTGATGTTTAGAGACGAGTTCGACACAAATAATGTAACGCATTTATATATGATCTTACAAATTTATTCATTTGTTGTCATGGTGCCACACGTCATGAATTTCAATCACGTCCCTGCGCAACAAGCGGCTAACTACGACCCTAGGTAGTTATTATGTAAGTATATACTTAAAAAGGAGCTCGTTTATTAAAAAAACTCTAATATATGCTTGAGCTCGGGCTTATTTAAGCACGGTTTCATTCGATCTTTTGATGACCCGATCTTGAGCAGCTAACAAACGCCTATCGACAACCCTCTACACCCGGTTTCTTAATCAAAAGCCATGTCTTCATTGACAACCCTCTAAACCCGTTCTTGTTTTAATCAAACAGCCAATTATACGATTTTATGTTAACGCCTCTAAATTACTATGTAAAATTGTCTTGATAAGATTATCAGTAAAAAGCATAAACATCCTTACTAAATAAACACATACTTTTAAATATAAAGCATATGTTGGAATAAAAGATTGGTTTTAGTGTTAGAAACATGTTTCATGCATCTATGTGGGATGAAAGGGATCGTAGATCGATGATATCAAGATGTTTATTAAGATATAGTCCATATCAAGTGGTAAGAGTTCAAATCTTATTGTGAATAAATTAAAATATTTAAATGTGTGTATGCGTGGATTTATTTGGGAACCACAAAAAATGGTTTATCATGTGTTTTATATGTAAAAAAAATCATTTTCACACAATATATTTTGAAGCTTTTTCATATAAACACATTTAAACTATAAACCCTGAATATTAAACACAAAGCTAAACTCTAAAGTTGTACCTAAAATTTAAACTATAAATCTAAAAGCGAAACCCCGAAGGCTGTATGTGTATATTTAGGGTTCAATGATCAGTTTCAACGCTACTAGAAAGAGCTCAATCGGAGTTCGTTTGAGCCAGTTCTCCACTTTCTCTAAGTTCCCCAATGAACCTCCACCTAAGATTCCTCCTATAGTTAAGTTTAGGGGAGCGGGTTAATCGAAATGATTTATAAAAATAACTCTATGTTTCACGTATTATATTTATTATTATGTATTTAGTACTCGTAGTTATGTATTTCGTATGAACAAATGTTGTAGGTAGTTAACGGTTAATCCAACAACCACCTAATAATTGGTTTTTTGAATATGTTCCAATCAGTACTGATGACGTGGGTAGCTCAAGCTTAATAAACTAACTAGAGCAAATATAGCTTAAAGGGTTAAAGGGTTCAGAAACACTAGATCCATTTTGATTCACATAATTAATCTTTTGATACAAACCAAATACCACAGAACCATCAACTTTATCATACGTTTCTTTCAAATCATTCCATACTTCAGAAGCAAGTTGTGAATAAACTTGACCAACAAACAATTCATCAGAAATAGAATTTAGAATCCAAGTCAACACAATGGAATTACATCTATCCCACTGTCTACCTAGAACATCATCAGTTTTTGACTTTAGACAAGTACCATCAACGAATCCTAATTTATTTTTAGCCATTAAAGCAAGTTTCATAGCATTTGACCAAACTATATAATTCTCAGTTCCTTTTAATTTGATATTAACAATAGTAAGACCACTTGAATCACTAGCATGCAGGTACAGAGGGTCACTAGCATCCAACTTGCTTATCAAAGTAACAGAAGATCCAGTCTTATCACCCATATTGAACAATAAAACCTAACAGTCAAAACAAAGAAACAAACAAACAGACACATGTAACAAGAAGTAAACAGAATCACAGATTCAACCCGTAACAGAGAAAAAACCAATATAAGAAATAGAGTATCAAAAAACAAACAATAGTCACAAACTCAAAACAAGAGCCAAACACGAACAAAAACAAGGGCGAAACTACACCAGTGTTCTAGATCATTGGTTCGTCACTCAAAAGGTGCCAACGCATGTCTTAGTGTAAAAGCCAACTACCTTACTACACAAAAAAAGGACATATCTCACCGAGGGATTTTCCCAAGTTAGGGTTCTCCGAAAATAAATTCACAGTTGTAACCTTCACTTAGGGTTACAAACTGTGAGGCAAAGAAGACAGTGAAATGCTCCAAATAATGAACATCGCCTCCCTTGATCCGGATCTACGCCTCGAACAACAGAAAACCCTAGATCTGACTTCAGATCTAGAAACCCCAAACCAAGAGCTCAACACAAACCGATTAACAAGGATTGTTAATCAATCTTCAACAACAGCGGAAGAGCACCAAGAACACCGATTCAACCTTTGAGCTCTGATACCATGTCAGAAACTCAAGATTTAACAAGAACCTTGTAATACTTTGACTAATAATCAAACACTTCGGTACAAAAGATTCAGTCAGACCAAACGATTGACTGAACCAAACACAAGAATATCATCAACGAGATGATCTCAAAACCAAGAAACCGTAGATCTCTCGAAGTACATGGGAGATCGGAAAAGAAAGATGCAAATACTGATGTGTAGCGTGAAAGAATGATCAAGACACCTTTGCCCTAGCATACCATCAAATATATATGCAGGCTAGTCAGCAACGGTCACCTATTAATCATCAGCCCAACAGCTACAAGCCCATTAGAACCTCAGACCTCCAGCCTAAATACGAGCATAACAACGATAACATGCACCATAAAAAAAGAATAAGGAAAAATATAAAGGGTAACAAAGTATTAAAACTGAGATAAACGTTAATATCTTTAACAAACAGCCTAAATCACCTTGTTGTCGTTTAAAACTGGACCGAGAACTATATCCTGATGTTTCCCTTGGATCCTTTTACAAATCCGACTTGAACCAAACTGATCAAGCTTTTTCTCTCTAAACCCTCTCCTTTCTTTCTCTAATTTGAAACTTTTTTTTGAAAGGTAAACTTCATTAAAACACAGAACACCTCTGCCAAAAAAAAAAAAAAAAAAAAAAAAAAAAAAAAAAAACAAAGCGGCCCTAATACATACAAAATTTACATAAGATTGAACTTACACCATTTTTTTGAAAGGTTAACTTCATGTGTGTGACAAATTAACTAAAATACTCTCATTGGGACTTTCCTTTTTAAACATAGGCTTTGAAGAAAATTAAAACTTTCTTTGTAATTTCATATTGTTTAAATTTTGGGATGTTACAAGTCTATCCCCTTAGATTAGGTTTCCTCCTCGATTTGTTCAAAAACCATTGAAACCTACGACTTGTTATAATAAAGCTGGCTTGTTTGTAAACCGTTGAAACCTATTCTAAACCTAAGTGAGTCGGTCGCTTTGGCCAGTTTTAGATCCAAACACCCCGGTTTTTTACAGTTTAGCGGTTTGGTTCCGTTTAAAACTTGGAATTGAACGTGTAAACCAGATGACCGTTTAAACTTTATTATATATATATATATAGGGAGCCGCTAGAATGAGAACCACCACGAGTTATGAGAATCGCGAGAACCAAGTGCCACGGAGGGCCGTTGACCACGAAATTTTTTTTACACCTAGATCCGTATATTTTAAGACCGGGTGTAAATTTTGGGTTCAAACGGCGCGCCCGAGGGGGTAGTTTTTTACGCCCAAAGTTTGGTTAAAAAAAAAAAGAAAAATTAAAAAAATTAAAAAAACCCAAACTTTGGGCGTAAAAAACTACCCCCTCGGGCGCGCCGTTTGAACCCAAAATTTACACACGGCCTTAAAATATACGGATCTAGGTGTAAAAAAAATTTCGTGGTCAACGGCCCTCCGTGGCACTTGGTTCTCGCGGTTCTCATAACTCGTGGTGGTTCTCATTCTAGCGGCCCCCTATATATATATATTTGAAATAAGTAGTTATGTATATGTATTGTAACCATAAATCGTCTTTATCATTTAGGTTTTTTAAACAAACCAACAACATTAGAAAATATTATAAAGAATTGGTTCAAACGTCAAAAGGCCAAGATTAAGCTGTTAAACCACCAAAACCAGTAAAATCGCCCAATTTGGTTTGATGTTTACGAAAACCGTTGTAAATGACTTGATCCAACCTTTTTAATTAAAATTGCTTAAATCGAACTGTAAACACCCTATCTAATGGCACTATCCAGTATACGATATCCCCATAACAATGCTCCAGTGGTAAGGATGTGAGAATATGTTGTGTAGGTTTGGGGATCAAGTCATTAAACCCCAATACCACACCACTTAATTTATTTTGAGACACATGATTTATCTTCACCGGTAAGTAGGGAATGTTTAGTGGTAGCATTATCCTTATATTAAAAAACCAACGAAATGAACAGTAATATATAATAAATATTAAAAAGAGAATGAATTAACAGTAATAAAAATAGAAATGAATTAATAGTATCGGGTATTGGTACCGATATCAAATTTACCAAACTGTGTGTATTTTCGGTATCCGTTCGGCACCGGTATTCATCGGGTTTTACCCTCAAATATCGGTGTCGTACCAGTACCGACCATATCAAGCCGTACTGTACTAGGTATATTCGGTATCGGTACCCACTTTTGCGGATTTTGGTAACGGTATTTTCGGTACCGGTTGGTACCAAGCTCATCAAATCCTGTAGCAACGTAGCAATGCAAGTAATTGCACAGTTTAGATTACTTTTCATACACACAGTAAGTAAACTGTGTTTCGTTTTATAACAACCCTCCAAAATATTTTTCCGACGCCCTAATATATTAAAATATTCCAATATGTCCTAAAATATACCCCGTATGTGAAAACTGAGCCCAAATACCTTTATTTTTATAAAAATTAATTAAAAACAAAATTTTATGGGCGCTCGCGGGCCGCGTAGCCTTTGCCTACTGTTTACGCGGGCCGCGACAGCTTCGAGTCAGGGTTGCACCCAGTGCCGCCACGTGTCAGGCGCGTGTCGAAGCTACGTGTCGACACAGTAAGGCTAGGGCCTATCCTAGCTGCCCTCGCGGGCCACGTAGCCCCTGGCTACACCTTACGCGGGCCGCGTAAAACTCGAAATCAGCCCCTATAAAGTGGAAGCTCGGGCCTTCAGTCAATTCGTTCATCTCTCGACTTTCTCTCTCGAATTTCTTTATAGTAGGCATAATTCTCGGGTATAATATCCCCCTAAATAACGAAGTTCTGCTCTGTTGTAAGTATTATAACCCCGGTTACGTATTAGATACGCTGCCCGATTGATCCAGGGTTTCGTAACGGCTGTCGTGGTTCTGCTCGACGTAGTCGTTGGAATGTCATCTCGGGGAGGGTATCCTTAATATAAATAATGGGTTATTATACTAACACGTGTGCATTTGTGTAAATTATAGATAATCACCAGGAAACCCTTAAAAGAAACCTAAGACAGCAATGTGAGTAATCCTCTTTTTATGTAAACCTTTTTGTGAGTAATCTCCTTTTTGTAAACTGTTTTTACAACACCTTAAATATTTTACAATGTGATTAAGCAGTGATTGAGTCTTTGTAATTCTTCAATTACTGTCGGTATTATGGGGTTTTGTATACATTACTTGATAACCTTCACAATTGGACAACGAGTTAGCCAATGTGTGATATGACCATAGCCACAGATACGGTCGAGTGACAAGTACTGAATGAATAATTGTGTAGATATAAACATTGTAATCGCTCTCAATACTGTGTTAATTGATAAAACTCTTCTTGATTAAACTGGGATTCACTCACCAGTATTTTCCACTGACAAAATATTTTTAAACGCGTTTCAGTTAACAAAATGTGAAAGTCAACTAGAAGCCAGCTGGACAGTACTGAAGGCTTGGATAAAGTGGCTATAAAAGTTACCTAAATAAAAGAAGATGTTTTATTAAATAAAATATAGTTTATCTCTATAAATCAGTTTGTAATGAAAACTTGAGTTTTATCCCAATATGTTTAATATTATAAAAGTGTGGTATTTACTCTGATAAAATATTTCCTAACTACAGTCCTGATGTAAATTCCGCTGCCAAAATGATAAACATCGATACCACCAATACTGAGTTCGCGGCCGCCCATTCCCGGGACAGATAAGGGGGCGGGGGTTGCAACACGTTTGAATGAGGTTTTATATACACAACAACTTATTTTGCTTTATTTTTTGTCTTTTTACGTAGTGAATGAATTGTAGCATGTAAAATAAACTTGGATATTTAGATTATTGATGAGCAAATCGTATCAAATCCTGTAATCAAACCGGTATCGTATCGGTACCAAATTTACTATACCAAATCGTTTTCGGTACCAATTTGGTACCCACCTTTTGGTGTTTTCAGAATCGTTACTTTCGGTTCGACACCGGTCTAGCACCATACCTATATTTATTGATTTTTACCTTCAAATACCATACCGTATTGTACCGAGCATTTTCGGTGCCGGTACCTAATTTCGATGATTTTCGGAATCGGTACTTTCAGTGCCGTTACCGGTACCAAGCTCATCTATATTTTAACGTGTTTGCACCGTAATAACTGAACTGAAAACAACCGAATTTCCAACGTGTAGGACGTGTGGGTCCTATTATTATTATTATTATTATTATTATTATTATTATATATTAGGTTATTTAAAATCGTTTTTTTAATGGATTGACTATCCTTTTCACGACATTTTTATTTATGTTTTGATATTCGGTATCTGCTTGCCGTTACTGACACGCGTTTTGCAGTCATTGGGTCCTCGCCGCAACGCGCGGGCGGAAATTTAACTAGTTATTATACATATGAATTTAAAGTTATGATGAATAGTTTTCAAAATATATAAGTATTTATTTTAATTTTTTATCTAATAATATTAAGTAGTCTTTTTAATTTTTATAATATTTTGTTCATCATTTCATTCAATTTTTCAATAACCTATGTACATTAACTTTTTTTTTTTAATTTAACCATGCATCTATGTTTATTTTTTATCCAGCTATGGATATCGTGCCGCTATCATATCAAATCGAGCAGAAACGTTGAATAATAAATTATTTTTTGGTATTCAAAACAAGGTATTTTTGTGTATCGTAAACTATACGAGTGCCGGTAACAATACTACAAACGTATCTTTTTGTATCGTAAACTATACGAGTATCTATACGTGACGAACCATACCGATTTTGACCAAACAACATTGGTACCTAACATTGGTAGTATCGGAACCGGTATTCGTTTTTATGGTGTTCCTTGATGTAAAACACATGACGATATCCGTTTAGACATATCACGACTTTATTTTTTAGTTTTCCTTTTCAGTTGCTATAGTGAGTTTCAGTACCAGAACGAACAGAGCCGATACCAACTAAATTTCCGCTCCATAGCAAGGAGGAAACAACTACTACACCATTATTTCAATCCTGTATACGAGAGTGAGGCAAAAGAAAGTGTATAGTGGGAAAACCCAACCACCACTAACTAACCATAAAGTGAAGGCATTTATTTGGGCTTTGTAAGTAGGCCCAGACTAGAGGTGTTCAAAATAACCGGTTTTTTAACCGAAACCGGTTTTTAACCGGAACCGAAACCGGTTTTTAACCGGTATCTCAATAACCGGTTTGGGTTTTTGAATAACCGCCGGTTCGTAACCGGTTTTTGATCATTTCGTAGTAACCGATTTATAACCGGTTATTAATAACCGGTTTTTTTAACAAGATAATAACCGGTTAACCGGTCTGATTTTGGGAAAACACAACCAGAAGGCTGCAGACCTGTTTTGTGATCGTTGGGGGCTGAAAAAATGTATTGGATATTTTCATGTCTTCTAATGTAATGTTTACTTGAAAAACTATTAAAATAAAAAAAAAAACGTATTTTTTTTGTCCGTTTGTGCGTTTAAACAAGTTTTTAAATTTTTCCAGCCTTTTTTTTAATTTCTGCAGCTATTTTTTTATTTCTGCAGCTATTTTTTTATTTCTGCAGCTTGTTTTAATATTTCTGCAGCTTTTTTTATTTTTCTGCAGTTTTTTTATAATTCTGCAGGTTTTTTTTTTATAATTCTGCAGATATTTTTATATTTCTGCAGTTTTTTTATAGTTCTGCAGGGTTTTTTTTATATTTCTGCACCTATTTTGTTAATTCTGCATGTGTTTTAATAATTCTGCAGGTTTTATAGAAATTCTGCAGGTTTTGTTTAAAATAACCGAAAAAAACCGGTTTTTTTTTAACCGATTCATAGGTTAACCGGTTTATTTTAACCGGCCGGTTATTATCGGTTAATATTTTTCAGTTTGAAAACCGGTTATTAACCGGTCGGTTATTAACCGTAACCGGTTTTTTTTTTTTGGCCCAATAACTCCTACAACCGGTTAACCGGTTTAGGTTATGAAAAAAACCGGTTTGAGCACCTCTAGCCCAGACCACTGATATTGGTTGAAACTTGTGTGGTGTTAACTAATCTGGAGCCGACCACTGACCACCAATCGTTGACTTGGTTAGCCCACATGGGCTTGTCTACCCTCAATTCTCGGGCATTATCAGTTTTCAATTTATGTGACGATTTGCTACTTTATATAATTATAAATCATTAAAACATCAACGATTATGACCTTCCCTAACCGACTTTTAGTATAAAGTATGCCATTTGGAGCTTTCGATCTGCAATTTTAAATCAAACCGTTAATGTCAATGTCGGGGAAAACAACAGTTTGGGACCTTGGCTTTTTTATTTTAATCTTTCTTTATGCTTTTTTTTTTAATCAAAAGAGTGAATGACTTATTACAATCTTCTTCTTTTTTTCCCCTACTCATAAATGTTCTCACAAATAAAGATAGACACTTAAAAATAGATATAGTAGTGTTGTAATCAAGGATTGATTTAAGTGTTGATGTAACTTTATATGTACACGGGTATCTTTTAGCTATATGCACATGTGCAATATAATAAAATCTGAAAATGTATTTGATAGATATGCATAGAGGTGGCAAAATGGATGGGTTGGATTGGATTGGTTGTTGGGTCAGGATGGGTTTGGGTTAGAATGAGTTTGGGTTAAGATGGGTAAAAGAAAGAAGAAGGTCAGGATGGGTTTGGGTCAGGATGAGTTCGGGTCAGGATGAGTTCGGGTCAGGATGGGTTGAGAATAAATTAATAATAATAAAAACTGAAAAAATTATAAAAAAATTAAAAAAACGAAAAAAATTTAAAAAAAACGAAAAAACTAAAAAAAATTAAAAAAATAAAAAAAAAACGAAAAAATTTAAAAAATTTTAAAAAAATTAAAAAAAAATTAAAAAATTTAAAAAAAAATTAAAAAAACGAAAAAAATTTAAAAAAATTATAAACGTGCAGAACAGGTTGTCTTTTACGAAGCTGAACAGAAATCGTTTTTGGTACGATCCCACGTGTTTACGAAGCCACCGCTTCGTACGAACTCAGAACAGTCGACTTAATCTGTTTTACAGATCTGTTTTAAAAAAAATTAAACAAACGTGCAGAACAGGTCCGTGCACTGCAGAATCAGATCTGTTTTAGCCGATATAATCTGTTTTACGGATCTGCAAATCAGTCGACTTAATCTGTTTTACAGATCTGTTTTAAAAAAAATTAAACAAACGTGCAGAACAGGTCCGTGCACTGCAGAATCGGATCTGTTTTAGCCGATATAATCTGTTTTACGGATCTGCAATTAACATAGTATTTGCTACCTACACATGTACAACATGATAAGATTTGTCGTCCTACATGCACTAGTTATGAAATCTTCTAAATTTCTTACATGCTCATAGTAAGCAGCTCAAGTGCTACATAAGTGTATTTGGTGGTTCTAATATTTCATATGATGTTATTAACACTTGCTATATTGGATGGATGATACTTCATATAAGAGTACGAATGTGATATGTTCACAACTGCCCATTCAATAAGGTTAGATCTTATTATGGGTATCGTATCTACACATGTGGATGGATGGTGT
This sequence comes from Helianthus tuberosus, assembly GCA_030545235.1. Lineage (NCBI taxonomy): Eukaryota > Viridiplantae > Streptophyta > Magnoliopsida > Asterales > Asteraceae > Helianthus > Helianthus tuberosus. The sequence goes on along the minus strand of JARYGA010061114.1, from coordinate 58,036 downwards.
TTGGAAGATGGTGTAGAAGAGGATTTAAATGCAATAAGGTTAGATCTTATTGTGGGTATCAAATTGCTTAGTGAAGGGTATGTGCGGGCCGGCCCATTGGGCTTTCCAACCTAGGCACAGGCCTAAGGCCACTAAAAATCAAGGGCCTACGATTCTTAGTAAGTTCTATATATTGTATATGAATTAGCCTCAAATAAAAGCAAAACTAAACGAGTTTTTTGTTATTAAAAAAGCCCCACATAAAAAATATTTAGGAAAAAAAGGCCCGCATTCAAGGCCCAGTTTCGAAATTAAACTACAGACATAAATGCATCAACCATCGACCATTCGACTCCATCCCAATTCAACGAACCGGCACATAAAATGGCTAAAATAGAGCCGCCATCATCATTCCCACATCCCATCGCAACGTGTTTGTCAATTTTCTAGGCTATCGGCTATCACTAACATCACTCATGGCGACGGGTCCGTCGGTATTGGAGGAGAATTTATTGGCGAAATTAGGGCTAATTACTCAAGGTAGGTTAACTTTAATGGCTAATTTTAATCTCTATATATTTTTATGATATTCAAGAAATTTGTCATTCTGAAATCCGAAATCGTGTGTATTACATATTACAATCACTATTTTGCAAAAGGGCCTCCACTTCGTAGTTGGGTTTCCAAAAACGTTGGAACGACACTGCCTATTTGGGATAAACTCATGAGTACTTATGCATCTCTATGAAACTCAAATAAGAGGTAATCTACATGATCGTTGGTCGCCTAATGTTAATGAGTTTATCATTGACGAAAACTGAAGAACAAACCTTGTTGAAGTTGTCGTCATTACTCAAATCCCACAAACTGTGTGTACACTACGCTTACATTGACGTCACTTTGACACTTGAAGATGTACTTAAAGCGTTGAGGGATAACGATGAGTGTTAGTTTCTCGGGTGAGGAGAAATTACTAGTTACATAGGATCCTAAAAGTGGAAGAAGGTTATACCTTAGTAACTAGAGAGGTATTTGAAGTTTCAAGTTAGAGGAGATTGAAACATGAGTAATTTCAAATGCTACTATTGCAGGGAGAAAAGTCATATGAAGGTACATAACCTTTATAATTACAATGATTTAAGGAGTTACGATATTCAAAAGGATATAGGAAGGTTGATGATTATGCGAAGAATGCAGTTCCAACTTGTGATTATGATTTTAAGACATAAAGTTCATCAAGTGAATTTTTGAAAGAAGAATTAAAAAAATTAGGTGCAAGAATTTTGCAACTTTGATACGCAATTGAAGTCTTCGAGCCATGTTGATACATTTATATATGGGAAATGTATTTGTTACTGCATACATAGGATATATCTTTATTTTTTATCGTTTGATTTGAACTGATGAATTGGGGTTTTACTCCTATCATCTTCACTTACCAACTTTCAAACAATGATTGATATCTTGATACTTTTATATGCCTAAGACCAATGTTTCAAAACAGGATACATACATGTTTGATTGAGTTTTGAGCTTTATTGTGTTAAATCTTCAAACACTAATTGTAAAGTTCTGTGACGCCAATGAGTATATTTAGTTAACATTCACCTCAACCCCTGGATAGCCCCTTGATGGAGATAAACATGTTATTTTCGTTTTTTTCTTGGTTTACATAAAAGTCTTGCAAGTTTGTCGAGATTTTTCTTCACTAAAGACTTCTAGTTAAGCCCGATACAGATTATCATCACATCGTTTCACTAGTTAGATAGTGACAACCACTTCTCGGCCAGTAATGACTAAAATGTTTCACTAAAAAATGTAGTTATCATAATGCAATCTTATTCTACATTGTGAAGACTTGACCTCATGAATCTTGCCATCTTGAAGCTTGTACATATTTTTTACTAATCTTGAACATCAATATTGAATCTTGATCATCCTTCTTAGATATGATGAGCAATGTTTAAGGGTTTATTTGGCTAAAATGTATCTTGTTTTCTTATCCAAAAGCATCTAAACAAACTTGGCATTTATCTACACTAATCCACTTTATGTGGCCACAGCCATTTTCAATCTAGAGTTGTCTACTTGTCTTTGCTAGGAAGTCTCTTTCAACTGGTAGGGATCATTATTAGTTTTTTTAGAACGGTTACTTTCTTGTATTAAGATACATACACTAATCGGTCTTTGTCTCGATTGCTGAGTATTATATGCCTTATGTCTAAGGCTTGATACGAAACTACTATCAAGCCGGGGGTCTAACTGGAAGCAGCCTCTCTATTCCTACAGGGTAGAGATAAGGTTGTCTACATCTTACCATCCTCAGACCCTACCTTAGCTTTGTTATTGGTGGGATTTACTGAGTATGATGATGATGATGACGACGACTTTCTTGTATTAGGCTACCGCACTCCCCAAATTGAAGAGCCTTGTTGCCCCACTCCGGCCAGACTATGTTGTCTTAACCGGGCCCATGCTAGCTTCAGAGTTTGGCTTGAGCGTTCCCCCCGAAAAACCATACCGCCAACCGCTAAATCTCACTAATAAGACAGTGATTGCCTCATCTCACTAATCCCGGTATCAATGACCAACTTGTCTTACAAATATCTGTAGTGACTAACCCATCTCACTGGGACGGTGATTATCAACAACACAAAATAATTGTTCACAAGTATAAAGATCACTTTGAACTTTTTTTTTTTCAATTGGATGTCATTTTTTTAACCTTTTGCATAATCTTGTAAGATTTTTGTACATTTATCCCTTTTCAAAAATGGTGGAATGAACCAAACCACATCAAAGTAACTCGGCAGTCGTGGGTTCCTTTTCTTTGCTACAACACACATTTATTATGTTACAAGTTACACACACATCTAGTAAAATGAAAATCTAGCTGGCAGTGGCTCTCATCAGACATATTAACTTCTTCTATACACTTTACCTCATCAAGGACAAGGAGTGACTGCTTGCTTCTTTTGAAACACCTAGTGCTGACTAGATAACAGAAAACAATCTATCAGATAGAAAGATATGGTGGCAAAATGGTCAAAACAGATAAGTCCTTTAGTACATGTCGAAACAGATCGGATCAGGTTGGGTTGGGTTGGCCCGCAAGCACTTTAAAGTTTAAATCTTATTTACAAAAAAACTATCTTTTTACGATAACATAATTTAAAAGGTTGTAGGCATTCAAAATATATTTTGGGGTCATTAGACACGTTTGGCCGATTTCTGTTCAACTGCATTTTTGTATTTGGTCAGTTTGAGATAGAACAGAACACGGGTCGGCCCATTTATAAAGGAAGCAAGGGGGTGTTTCACAATTACCATATTAAGAAGACGCATGGCAGCAGGCCGAGTGAATTTCCTAGCAAAAAGAAAGCAAGGGGCTGGTTTTCCCTTGCTGGTGCACCATTCTCTTCGGTATTCTGTCTCATAGTAGATATTGTCGATGTCCTGAAATTTAGAATGTTAAGATTAACATACAGACAGCAAAGTATAAATACCAAAAGCTAAGGTATTCTTCCCTCTTTTTAAGTATAGCATTATATCACAATTGAACATACTTGATTCTGTTTTCATATTCATGTTTATGGATCATGAGCCAATCAACCATATTTCACCAATGCAGAATGACTTTTAAACACATAAGTGAAATAACAAAAAGTGGTCTTTGTTTTATTAATAAAAGGTGTGAAACAGTTTGCGAATTATATAACTCACCTTGATAGATTGAACAAGCATGGGAGTAGCATCAGCCAATTTGTAGGTGACGGGATGCCATCCTTGCCTCTCGCGACCTTTGCTTGATGAAATATCCCATGACGTGTGAGTTAAACTCCTCCTTGTCAGTTCTCCTTCAAGCCCTTTATGCTGTTTATTGGAATCCAAAATTTAGAAACCATTAACAAAAATATAAATGGAGCTTAGTTGTTTTTTTAAACAAAAGGCTAAAGATATTTGGAAATAATCATGTAGCACAAACTTACAGCCAGTAATGTTGCTACATAATGTTCATCAGGTATACAATTATGCTCCTTGGAATTATCAGCCGGCTGCAAACAAACAAAAAAGACCAGTTTGCCATAATCTTCACTAAATTGGCACTGAAACAAGTTTCTTTTTATTTGCTGTTCTGTAAAGAAAACTCATCAAAACCGCTCTTTTGCAGTTGACAAGATTGCTACAAATACGTTAATAAAGCATCAACAGAATGGGATCATAGAATAAATTAATAAACAAAACAAACAAATAGTTAAATAAATAGACTAAAGCATATACTCACAACAGGACGATCCCTCCAAAACTCAGGTAGTGATTTCCTCTGTAGGCATGAAAGAAAAGTCGATAATTAACACAGGTAGGGATGTGAATTTTTTACCTGACACGAACCTAAAATTCGCGGGCTTGGGTTTAGTCTAAACAGGTTCGGGTCAGTTTCAGGTTGAACCCGCTAACCTGTTTAGCTAAACGGGTCGGGTTCATGTCAAACCGGTTGGGTTGGCGGGTTGACTTGTTTAACCCATTTATATTATATATTTTTTACAATATATGTTGTGCCATAATTATAACTAAAAAGAGAAATTGATAAAATATTTTATAATTAAAATGTAACTGATTATATACATGTTTTTTGTGGTAAAATTTTAATTTTAATATATTATTAATATGCAAAAAAATAAAAAATTTTGGGTCGAACGGGTCGTGTTCGGGTTCATATGTACGACACGTTTTTTGGTTCGGGTTGAACCCGCCAACCCGTGAACACCACCCGTTTAGCACCCCTAAACACAGGCAATCGAAGGCAGTTTCATATGCAAGTTTCATATATGGGTTAGTAAAAACGAAAGAACACCATCAACGATTGCAAATGGTACCACTTGCCTGACAATGCCGCTGAAACATAGGAAAGACAACCTCATCCGTTACAATAATCTCCGCATGCTTTCTGGTCAGAATCACCCACTGAAATTAGGTAATACGGGTATAAAAAAGAGTTACTTAGATCGCAAGTTAATCACCATCACATTAAAATACATGTGGGTTGGTTTTGTAGGCAGCAGTTTTACCTGTGATCCTTTTCTCCAGTCGCTAACCGGAATAACCGGATCCATTTTAGGGTTGTAGCGGCCTTCCTTTGTGTCAGCAAAGCTGGAAATTATTAAACTTATGTTAAACCAACATTTTATAATGAATTATTTCTCGACATCTATGTATGTAACCAACAAAAAGTATCGCGTTTACCTGTCCACAAAGCTAGTTGATGCTGACATTATGTAATCGTATGTGTAGCTAAAGTTGTACAAAGGAATACAGCTGGAAAACAAGTATAATCGATAGGCTAATCAATAAAAGTTATAACCTTTTAATATTATAGTAAATGACTAGATTATTTCACCTGTCTGAAAGGAAAGCAAATCGTTCATTAAAAGGATCCATAAGTGCGTGTTGAAGCAAAATAATCTCTGCCTGTATCATACTTGCTTCTCCCCAATATATCTACAACGAGGCATATTGGTTACATATTGTTAGTCACTAAGATCTGAGTATAATATGAAGTCTATGGAACCCTAAGAGTAGCCATGAGATGGAAACCAATCGTCAAAATGTGAAAACAAGAAGCTCCAACATTGAATTCAGGAAAAGATAAGACTAACCTGTACGCTATTATTAACTTGACGGTCCAAAAAATATTTAGATCTTGTTGTCAACCTGTTAAGCAGGAAACCAGGCCTTGAATGTACGTATATTGAAAACCGATTTTCATTCTCTCCCTGCAAAACAAGGAGATTCTCTTTAATGTAAGAACATACATTTCAATTATATGACATTATCAATAGTAAAAGACTCGTGTCATGACACACGTACAAACTATCTTACAAACAAAACTTGATCTGGCATGTCTGGAACTTTCTTTCATAATTCTTAATTAGCATTTGTGTGATTATATCCTAATTGCTAAGCCCCTATAGCACCCTTAAACACTCACAAAAAAGTTTATATTAATAAACTATGAATAAACAGATCATTTACATCATCCTAGGCAGTTTTCATGGGTGTGCACATCTGATTTGATCCAATTGAGACAAAATCTGCCATAAATATTCTAAAAATAGAAATCCTATACTCAACAATTACCACCTGTGTTTGCAATTTTTATCTTAAATCCATGATAGCTAGTACCAAGCAAATGCACATACTCACATAGTTGCCACATACAAACAAACTCATGAATCTAAGGACAAATATCTGTCTCACACAGTACAGATGTCATTTGTTCATAACATTCACTAGATTATATACATTTATTTTTCAAATGCATTTGTTTTTCAAGCTCTATGCAATTAATATCGGTGATATATCGGTTATATCGGTCCCTAGGTAAAATATCGGTCTCAAATATCGGTATCGATAATATCGGCCATATTGACCGATATTTGACCGATATATCACCGATATTTGACTGATAAAACCGATATATCACTGAATTATCAGTGTTAAATTGTTATAACATACTGAATAACAATTACCTGAAAGAATTGATCCCAAAGGAGGTCTAGCGGAAGCCGATTTCGTGCAAGAAATAAGAAAGCAATTTTAGGTTTCTGAGGAAGGATAGAAGACGCACCAATCCTCCTGTACTGTGCCTCCATTAACAAAAACGTAGAGAAACAAAACCCTAACAAAACCAACACAAACACCTTCGTCTTCCATTTATGCCGTAACAAAACCTTCCGCTTCATCATTCAAATTGTCAACTCAGTCAAACGTCTTCTCTCACCATTTCAAAAACACCACAAGTTTCGAAATTCTAACAAGATCGAGATCCACCTGCTCAATTTCACAGTTGAAATGCGTGAATAATGGCACCAATGGCGGCGGATAACGAGATCACGACTTGTGAATGGAGGAGTCAATGAGGAGGACCAGTGGACGCCATTAATGGAAGCTAACGGAGGTCATGTGCGGGTGACCCGGTTTAGTGGAGGATCCGAAATCGGTTTAAGGTTAAAAAAAGGACAAAGCATTGGGGTTGTTAAGTGGGTGGTATGTCAGGGTACTTTTCGGTATAATTGTTTTATTAAATTATAAGCTTGTTTATGATTATTATAATATGTTTGTTTTTCCATCCGACATGTTACCTTGATGACAAATTATGTATTTTTTTTTATGTTTTACAAATATTATCGTGAGAGTTAGAAATAGAGACGATTATGCAGTTTTATAAATGTTTAATGTTTCATTGTTAAACATCAAAGACAAACATACATGAAACCAAAATCAACAATGCTAGTTTTATTTATTTATTTATTTTGTTTTTGTATAACTAATAATATTCAATATCAAACTATTAGTATGGTACTTTACTTAAATCATATAGAAATTGTTACTGTTTTGTATTTATTCTTGCTATAAAAATGATTTTGTTATGTTGCAACTTTAAAATAAAAAATAAATAAATATATACTTCAAGACTAAATGATTCACGTCCGCTTGCAGTATGCGCATATAATGTATATATGTGTGGGCCCTCGGGGGCCAAAAGTGAAAGTGCACTAATTTTAACGTTATTTTACTAATTTCGTGAAAATAACGTTAAAAATCCAGGGACGGTTAATCATGCATCATGTGGTGGCGTTAATAACCGAAAGACAAGTGGGTACATGCACTAATCGGTTTTTGTCCTAATTGCTGAGTGTTATGTGTCTTATGTCCAAGGTTGGATGCAAAACTATTATCGAGCCAGTGGTCTCCCTGGCAAGGGCGCAGCTTCCTTGGGGCGGGAGAAGCCCCCCCCCCCCCCCCCCCCCCGGAATTAGGAAAAATCAACCCCCAAACTTCGCCAATGCTCACTGGAAGCAACATATCTATTCCTACGGGGTAGATGTAAGACGGTCTACATCTTACTCTCCTCAGACCCTGTATTGACTTTGCTATTGGTGGGATTTACTGAGTATAATGATGACGACTTTAAGACGAAATGATTAACGTTTAAAATAAATCATTTCCTACCGGAGTTTGTTGATGAACAACCTCTTGGGACCTTGCATCTTTCTTCCAAGCATAATCCTTTTGATTTAAGCTAGGTTTTTTTAATGTTGTTTTATACATAGAACTTATTAATAACATAAGTTATACTTACTTTTGTGTATAATTTTATATTACTGCTCGTAGATGACAAAATATATTTGAGGGACAAGACTATTTGTTTGTTTCTTTTAAGGGATCAAACAATCAACTAAGTAGTTATATATGTGTGTTTCTGAATCATTAGGCATTTAAAAGTTGTTTGAAGACTTCTGATTGCTTTGCTTTATATTCAAGTTAATCGCAGGTGTCATGTGATTTAGTCAAGCCATAATCGTGTTTGTCAAAAAGTTAAATAGTTTGATGCACATGAAGATGTCTTAAAGAGGTTCAATAATCAGGGGCGGACCTATGTGGACACAAGGGGGAGCGCCCGCTACCGCTTGGCGGGGAAAAATTTGACGTTTTTAGTGTAAATTTTGAAAAAATTTGACGTTTTTTTTATTTCGTTACCGCTTTTCTTATAAAACGTTCCTGCTTGGCGTGAATCATAGATCCGCCACTGTCAATAATTTAGGGTAAACCCTACTATGTGGTGGTTGATGTGGCACTTTACTTTTTATTCTGGAATTATTATTATGCAAGAAAAAACTAATGTAATGAAACTATTATAAAGTTTACTACTTTTTTTTTTAAATTTCATATTTTTGTTAACTTCTAGAAGTGGTTAGGATATATTACAATGCAAGTTAAATCGAAACTTTTGATAAATGAAGGGTCTTCTGGTCGTTTTAGCAAAGATGGAAGTCAAAAATGTCAAATAACAAAAGAAAATATTACTAAGTAGTAAGGAGTTTATTGAGAGAATACGACCAGAAGACAAATAAGTCAAGAACTAGTTGGATTTGATGAATTGTGAAGCGTGAGCTTAATTTTATTAGAATTTAGAAAGTTTATTTTGTAGAAGATTTCTCAAAAGAAAAAGTGACTTGTATCTATTTAATATCCAAATAAAATCTTAATTACAATAATAATTTTCCTGCCACTTTCTTAACAACATAACAAAAGGAAAAGGATCCCAAAACATTGGAATATGGGCAAGAGATCACTTTGGACTTTAACTTTTCAAAAAAAAAAAAAAAATGAAATTGCATTGAGAAAAATATAAAGTAAATAAAGTCAAAAGTGAAACGTTGCTTTAAGAATGCAACTAAGATCGCTTAAGAACAAATGCATGATTTGTATTTACAAAAAAGTAGTTGGGAGGTTGCTACCTCTGAGGGCAACATGCTACCCTTCACCATTAGATGCTTCATTCAACTTTCATGTCAAGCATCATCTCCTTTTTTGTTTCTTCTACAAGAAACCAATGAGTTTAAAAGAAATGAGATGAGATGAGAACGGACTCGATTAAAATTTTTGGGCAAATAAGAAGATTTCGATCTAAACTCAAATATAATTAAGCTTGAGGTCATTGGCTAAGCTACATACACGGTTTCGATGTCAACCAACACCTTTATTTTTCGCATTTCATATAGAACGTAAAATAGTAATTCTGTACAATACCAACTTTTTTTACGATTGACACAATTTATTTTATGAAAAGAAAAAACTAACCCCAATTTGCATTGGTTGTATGAGAAAATTATATACTTTACCAAATAATATATATATATATATATATATATATGTATGTATAGGGGTAAGATCAAATAAAAAGTTTATTTTGCCTAAGTAGGATGAGAAGTAATCTTAACCATTCATTTTTCAAATCAATGGTTAAGATGAAAGTGTAGAAGAAAGGAGGGGTGCAAGGGTATTTTGGGAAAATCCTATTTATGGACTTTCACTCTCCACATGCAAGGCATATGCATATTCCACCCTCATTTTTTAAACATTCATAACTTTTTTATACGGCATTATTTTTTCATAAAAATTTCACCGTAAAATCGAACATCTTTTTATCTTTAATTTGAGTACCATATTGCTGTACAAAATATGAAGACTAAAAAAACCCACTAAAATGTGTTGTATTTCTATGTTGTATAATATTTTTTGTGCTTGATTTTTGTACTATATTTTTGTGTTAAATTTTTTGTGCTAAATTTTTTTGTCTTAAATTTTTTTTTCTCAATTTTTTGTGCTGGATTTTTTTGTACTACATTTTTTTGCTGAATTTTTCATGCTATATTTTTTTGTACTAGATTTTTTTTCTTCTATAATTTTTTGTACTACATTTTTTGTGCTATATTTTTTTGTACTAGATTTTTTGTGCTATATTTTTTTGTACTAGATTTTTTTTGTTGTATTTTTAAAAAACAAAAGGGTTGCCACATGTCATTTTCACTCCTATTTATAAGAACCAAAATGCCATTCATTCCTACTTATTAGGAGTGCCACATGTCATCATCACAATCATTCTTAGGCTACTTAGGCAAAATCCACTTTTTAGTAGATCATTCCCATGTATGTATATAGTGAAAGTGTAATGTACAATATGCCTTATCGTACGAGCGTACGAGATTTGAAGTCTGCACGTTATAAGCTCCATAACTAAAAAAACGCATGTTGAAAGTGAAAAAAAATCCGCATTTTGTGTAGAAAACCACATGTTATAAAAAAAACTTGCATGTTATGAGGAAAAAGCCACATGGTGTAACTCAATCTCATACGCATCGTACGTTAACACAAATTGTAAATTAACCAGCCCCTATATACATACATACATACATACATACATGGTGAAAATCATTCAGGAACCACCATTTATTTATGTTGACAACTAGTGCGAACACAAAAAAAACTAGTTAAAAAGAACTTAAAAAACACACATTTTTTTTAATTCCATTAAGATCGAGACTTTTTGTTCGATTTTAATGGAAAAAAGTTTAATTTTTTTTTTGTAGCATTTAGTTTTGGGTTTTAGTTTTTAGCATTTAGCTTGGGTCGGAGGATGGGGCCGGTGGAGGGTTTAGGTTTTTTTTGTTTTTTTTTTTTTTTTTTGGGGGGGGGGGGGGGGGGTGAGTGGTTTAGGTTTATTTAGGTTTTAGGGGGTGGGGGTTTAGATTTTTTCTCGGCTTAGACAATTCATCTCACAATGAATGAAGCGTTTATAACATAGACATACCGTTAATGGCTGTTACATATTGTTACTTTCAAATACATAAGACTTTGATACAAAATTTCTAACCTAAAAAAAGCCTATTACAACTATAAGGACAATGCTTTTACAAAAAAATAAGAAAGCCCGAATTGTTATGCAATACAAAAATGTTGTTTTCAAATACATGACACTTTGATAACTGAAACGTGTTTGTTCGACTTCCAGAGTTCCAGTTGAAGCTGGAAAATGTGAATATTGTGGTGGGTCAACGATGCTATCACGTTTCCTTGCATTAATACATATTGGTTTCTATTACTGGTAGCGATCAAATCCGCCTCTTTGACTTCTAACTTGTGAATGTTGCAGATGGATACACTGAATTGTCGATTCCAATATACCATCCAGCATGTTTTAGTGAGATGAATTGTCTAAAGGCTGCAGGCAACAACATTAAAACCAAATGTAAAACAACAACTTCGATACAATTTAAGTAGCCCAAGAAAAAGAGTAAGAAAAAAACTAACCTTATGAGCTAGATGTGAAATACGTTTCTTATACGCCTCATATCCAAAGGTTGTCTTGGAATTGTGTGTCTATCGACCAACAAAATTAATAACTAATTATCCGTTAAGATAACTAAAAACATGCAATGAATAAAACGATAAGAAATACGCTTACGATGATGTGATCAACTCTGGCATACGCATCCATTGCGGATGTCTGAATCTGAAACACGCACTCAAGTCAGCAGGCTATTTGGAAGCAAAGACAATTCCGCATAAGGTGTAACAACCAATTGCATATAAGCAAAAAAATGTATAAGTTACACATCAATATAAGTCCAATGAAAGCAAAAAGCTTATCAACCATCTAAAGTAAAGATCCTAATCAAGAATGTGTTAATACTAAGCATGATGACAAACTTAAACACACAAAACATATAAAATAAAGCTATGAAACATATCATACCTATATGTAGCAGGACTTTGCTAATGCCTTTTGAAATGGTTGAGAATCCAAGATCCGGCAGGTTTGACGGAGTTTTGGCCCCGAGATAACTAGTTCGGTGGAGTATTATTGATAAGAAAGGAGTAGAATTATAATCGACACCGAACATGTTAATTTAAACTGGTTTCTATTCAATGATTTGAAGTTACATAACTGTGAAACCAATTGGACAGCATCTCCCCTCTGGGAACCAAAGCTTATCCAAATGAGGAGACCTCATCCCTATTTATATGCATAGTCCATTCGCAAGGATCAACATGTGCAAATGGACTTTAATCACGGATGCACCATCAAGGAACGGATCAGGTCCATTCGTACGAATGGACTTCTACGGACCAACTGATATGTCCATTCGCACGGATGGACTCCATCCGTACAAATGTACATTTACAATATAAAACCTTGTCCATTTTCACACTAATCTATACAATATTCAACACACGCTCTATCTAGCCTATTCGCACATTGGCGGACATACGCAATATGCACCAACAGATTCCCCCTTGGCCGTCACTATCGAATCGTGTCTTTGAAAACTTAGAGTTGTGTTTTGAATATTATGCAACTTCAATCAGGCATCTTGAAATCTTCAATCGATTCCCCCTTGATTGATGATTCGGGCTTGCATTATCTTCATTATGTACAAATTCCCCCTGAAATGAATCTCCAGATCTTTGTTTGCACAGTTCACAACTCCTCCTCTGACTTGCTAAACTGCAATCTTCACGAATAATCACCAACTTGAAACTAATCAATGAAGCTTCTCTGTTTCGGCTTTAACCACATCTGCGTTCGGTTTTTTATTTATCATTTCAGCCCCATCGATCGCGCATTCCGCCTGCTTGATCTTTTAATATTAAAAAACCCAACCGACAATTGATAGAAACTTCGAACGCTACACCAATAACCCTCAAGTTTATGAATACCCATGAAAATCTGAACTCCCGTTTTCCGTGATCCCCTTTAAGCACCTTCCTGAATGATAGATCCGTATAAACGGTATTCTCCACAATCAGCAAATCTTCATCTGATAACACATCATCTGGTAATGCCTTCAGATCTCAGAAACATTCTGCTACGATCATATTCACATTCTTTCTCTTCAGTCATAAAGACAGATATATAGTATTCTCTGCTAGTTCCGGCAGTAACTTAATCAACAAACATCATCATTCCCCGGCAGTTAGTCCGAAAAACAATTCATCTGCTCGAAGATTAACCATTCTGACACCTTAGACTATCAAACATCTATAATATCTTATAAGTATCCATAATACAGATGTATCTCCTTATGCTAATCCTGCTGACCGGCTTGACGAAGACCTGGGAATCAAACCATAAGACGTCAATCTGACCCTGATCTTTAGAGTCTGAACTTCCTATGATCACGAATTCACAAATCCAGATCCTATGCATCCCTTAACAATCTGAATTCGGAACCACCCGAATGCTGTTGCATCGTCACAAATTTAAAAAATGCTGGAATTTCAATATGAAATGTTTATTCCCCCTCATTTTTGCAAATTTTGACGTCTTCTCACTGAATTCCCCCTCAAATTGAGCAATTAAGTCTTCTCTTATCTCTGAAAACTTTACTATGCTGAGAATATGACAGTATTTTCCCCCAAACGTCAGTTTTTCATCATTGCGGATTTTACTATACGGCCCATTAATAGTCAGATAACCCAGATGATAAACATTCTACACCATTATCATGACTACCCCACTAATTTCCACAATCTGTGATCGCATCATCATATCTGTTCTCTGAAGCGCTAGACGGTGTCCCCGAACAACCCAGCTTGGTGGTTAAAAACTTGAAAAAGTTTTCAATCACCAAATTTTTTTCTGGAGACTCATCTCGTCATTGGGATCAAAAAAGTGCCTTTCGTGTGAATGGAGTAGGTCCATCCGTGCGAATGAACTGATTTTGGAACGAATTGACTTTAAAGTACCAATGTCTGATTCGTGCGAATAAAGAACCCGATTCACGCGAACTGAGAGGTCGATTCGTGCGAATCGAGAGGTCGATCCATGCGAATGTACACATCCACATTCGTAAAATTTGACATACACCCACATCCGTGCGAACCTGCACATCCGTTCGAAAATCACATTTTTCGATCCAAAATCTTTATTTCTGCGAATTTCATGATGAAACTTGACGGGATTGTGCGAAAATCAATCACGAACATAATTATATCTTCAATTTCAAATTCCATCAGTGAATTGACCTTCAATTTGTTATTTATTCGATGTTTAACGTCAAAACCTCCAATAAATCCAAAATTTATGAGCGTAGGTGATTCAATCAACCGTTAGATCGATTGAATCGGTACCGTAGCTCTGATACCAATTGAGAATCCAAGATCCGGCAGTTTTGACGGAGTTTTGGCCCCGAGATAACCGGTTCGGTGGAGTATTAATGATAAGAAAGGAGTAGAAGTAGAATCGACACCGAGCAGGTTAATTTAAACTAGTTTCTATTCAATGATTTGAAGTTACATAACCGTGAAACCAATTGGACAGCATCTCCCCTCTGGGAACCAAAGCTTATCCAAATGAAGAGACCTCATCCCTATTTATATGCATAGTCCATTCGCAAGGATCAACATGTGCGAATGGACTTTATTCACGGATGCACCATATAGGAATGGATCAGGTCCATTAGTACTAATGGACTTTTACGGACCAACTGATATGTCCATTCGCACGGATGGACTCCATCCGTACGATTGTACATTTACAATACAAAACCTTGTCCATTTTCACACTAATCTATACAATATTCAATACACGCTCTATCTAGCCTATTCGCACAGTGGCAGACATACACAATATGCACCAACAAAAGTTGCGCAATGAATCTATCCATTATGTTAGCGTCAAATCTGACATTAAATATTCTGTTACAAATACACTAATGAAAAGGTAAAGTAAGAAAAAGCAAGTTAAAAGCATTAATCCAACATAAGTCCCCACAAACCTAGGTGGTAGAAACCAAGATACAAAGTAACAACACACAAAACCAAGAAACACTATGATACAAACAACAATGAACTACATACTCGATATCTGTGTCCATTGACACCATTCTTTTTCGTGTTTCATATAAAACGTAAAATAGTCAAATTCCGCACGACACCAATATTTTTTATGGTTGACACCATTAATTTTATGAAAAGAACACTAGGGTATTTGCGAACTGAATAAACAAATCCTGACCATTGATTTACACACGTGTATGGCTAGGATTTCATCAACAAATCCTGGCCATTGATTTACACACGTGGATGGTCAGGATTAATTCGCTCAGTTCGCAAAAACACTAGTGTTCACTCTTGAACCTAATACTATATATATATATATATATATATAACAATTTACCAAATAAAAAGATTATAGTTTAGTAATTAGGGTTATTTTCTTAGTTCCAATTCAAACAATCCCATTTTAACAAATTAAAAGCATATTTTTATCACCCAATAACACATTACTCAATTCCCCCAATCGTTAACCCAATGTAACAAAAAGCTGCCTAATGGAATAAACCTTTTGAATGACGATTGGCTGTTGATCGGAGTGTCGCGCTCCGGTCAAAGATAATATTTATATGCCCTAATTACCCTTAACAAATAGCTAGTGGTAGTGAGGGGTCGAACCACGAAGAGTATGTGGTTTGTGTGTGGATTCGAATGAATTATAACAAATGTCACGATTTATGAAGCTTACTAGAATGTTTTGTATTTTTGTTTAAATAAGAGATATGAGTTTAGACTAATTGAATTGATTAAATTGATGAACAACTAATGATTAACGATTACGAGAAAATGGTTACTAGAACAATAATAATAAAAAGGAATCACGCCCGGTTTCGGTAATTGTTAACCTAGGATTTCTACAAGTTTTAGTTTCAACTCAAATGCATTCGATTAACGGATTTAGTGTACCGTGACTTAGGTGCTACTAACTATCAACGCCCCGAAGAACGGACAAAAAGACACTTTGTAATCAACACAAGTAAATCCTAACAACGACAACGTACAATTACATATCACCGTTTCGCAAAGTCATAACTTTTAACATCGTTCGAAAATTCACGAATTCGTAACAAATGTAATACTATTGTCAAAAGTTTCAAAAACCAAATACAAATTGTCACTAAGATGAAACAAGAACAAATTGAAACCCTAAAATTAACAACTACCTACACCGGGGTGAAACCGAGATGATTAGCCGCTCATGGTTGATGCAACTTGATCACCGAATGCTTGGAATGCGGATGGAGTCATCTTGAAGCCTTGAGAATGGTGAATGATGAGGTTTGGTGAAAGATGATGATGGTGGAAGGATTAGGGTTTGTGGATGATGGATTAATTGTGATGATGGTGATGATTCTTGATAATGATTTCGGGTGTCGAGATGATAGATGATGAAATGGTTGGTGATTGATAGATGATAATGGCTCCAAGAACAAGTTTCAAACTCAAAACAAGTGTAACTCCCCGAATTGGAGGCCCTTTGACCAATAGGCATCGAGATTAACCCCCAAAGAACAACAAATCGCGTTTCAGCAAAGCACTACCCGTCGCCGACGGGCTCACCCCCGTCGCCGACGGGCTCCCAAAAACCCCTTTATGGCCGACGGCCTAAGTGACTGGTTACGGCTGATTTTGGCAAACGGGCTTATCTAGAGCCCGTCCGGGACGGGCTATACCCCGTCGCCGACGACCTCATGAACACCAATTCTCCATTTTTGATTCCTCGCACTCCCGATTGATCCGTAACACGTTTCGGTGCTCCGGTTTTCGACCCGGTGACTCGTAAAGCTCCCGAAAAGCTCCTTAAACTCCATCAAACCTGCAAAACACATTCTTGATTAAAAGTAGGCTATTCGAAACTAAAACTTACGTAAAAACGTCAAGTTAAACAATAATGAGCACCGGTTTACAACCACGTATCAGCTGTCGACTATCAAGGATTGTAGTCGTCGATCAAACAAGGGTTGATTGAACATTTGAACAAGGGTCGAAATTCAACTAGGAATCAAGCGATTAGCCGATTAAAGTTTAACGCATGAGTAAAGGTTGATTTCTTACTTTCTTTCTTATTATTGATTATTTTGTAGCTTGAAATTGAAATTAGATTTGCTTATGTTATTGTACACTTGGTTGTAACAATATGTCTTTATGTTATTGTAGACTTGATTAAAGTTTTCAATTTTTCTTAGACTATTTGGTATGGGGCGTGGAGAGGGGGGAACTTGTTCACGCCTCTACATCGCCTCAGACATGGCGTGGATGGGCGTGGCCTTAAAGGGGGTTGAAGATTTCAACGGGCATGGGACATGTGGTTGTGAATGGAGGATGACAGTGATTGGTGGGTTGAATGGAGGATGATGGTGATTAATGATTTTTTGTATAGAATTTACAGTAAAAAAATAAACAAAAACGTCCCTTACCCTTGCCCACCCCCTATGGTTTGGGGGTTTTGGAGGGCAAAGTCCCCTCTGCCTACGTGGCGGAACACACCCCCTCTACCTTGCCCACCACACTGAGTAACCTTATTAGTGGATGGTTTAGGTTTTAAGATTTAGTTATTAATTACGTATTTTATAAAACATTTAAAAAAGCCTGATAAGAAATTCGAGTTAAGTTTTTATAACCTAATCCAACTCGTGGTATGTTTCTAATTAATTGTATTTTTACTTAAACCTAATACAACCTTGACTCGAAGGCCTATAATTTATCTTTCCTATATAAGAGACTTTTTTTAACTAATTATTTCCTATCAAATACATATCTTGGCGTTGATAAGAGATTGCAGTTCAGTGGATCAGAAAAATTGGCTTGTTAAAGGGTGATGTATTGCAAAATACATCTCTTTTCCGTATAAAGTTTGTATAGCTTTTAGTAGTTTTAGATTAGTTTTTAGTAGAATATGCGTACTATTGACTGAATTGTGATTTCCAGGTCTCGGGAGTGAAGAATAGCTGAGAAGGTCGAAAAACGAGTCTTATATGTCAAAAACCAAGTGACATCAAACAATTATTACTCCAGCAGAGTACTTAGTAGACTTGCACTGAGGGAATCTATACGTGACAAGACTTGCTGTGGTTTCTGTGCACTGAATTCCATAATTATGTATGCATCCATAATTACGTAACTCCTTGCCCAGTCCGCACAGTTCGTTTCATCCGCGTATTTCTTCCTTCAGATAGGCCATTGCTTTCAGGTAAAGTCACGTATACTTGTGACATTCTACTTCTAGCATATGCAAATATCAATTATCACACATAATTGCAAGTAATTCTTAATCACAGGTAAGTGCTACTCCAGTGCACCCTAAGTCTCGTAGTGTCTTTTCTAGACTCTTGTAAACAATTTCAGGTAGTGGATGTCGCGGGACGTATTATGCAATGAAAACTCTTTGAAAAATTGTTTTCGTGAAAGGATCCTAGAGATTGTAGACTAGACTCGAGAATGAAAACTCTGATACCAATCTGTCACACCCCTTTCTGCGGCGGAAGCACGAGGCGTGTTCATGAAAGGTTCTCATTGCATACGAAAGGTAAACATACTACATGCTCATGAAAATAACTTCAAATACCATAATTTGAAAACATAAGATAGCGTTTACATCGCGAGATAGCATAAAACATTGTCTTAAAAAGTTTACAACTTTATTTAAAGATAAACATAAGCGACATCCACAAGCATAAGCGAGATCGAGCGCACATCCATCCTAGTTACCTGAAATACATGTGAGTTTTGGAAAAAAAAAACGTCAACATAACGTTGGTGTGAATTCATGCAGTTTTTGTATTTAACGCTTGTATACCTTGTATAAAAATCATGGTATGTATTTGTTGAATCACGTATTCAAGTATAAATCAAGTATTTCCATATGTATCAAGTGTTAATGGGTTGCAAAGCCATTAACATGTGACACGACATAGGAAGTCACCAAACCATAGGCATTTATCTATAGTCGATTCACGATTGAGACACAAAAACACTACTTGGTTCTAGTTGTCACCAAGAGTGGGGCTGCCCTGAAACCCATTAGATCTAACCTTTTGTTCTGCGGTCTAAGTATGTACACGATTAATGGTGCTTATGGTACCCTATTCGTGACACGATTTCTCGTATCAATTCTTGGCACTAGTTGTCGCCAAGAGTACTTCTCGTTTTAGTACATATCATACCATTTTGTAAATATTGAAGTATTTGTAACATGTATTTCACCCCCGAAGTTATAAAACTGAAAACAGTTAAGAGAAAAGGGGGAGCATGAACTCACAACTTTGCGTTCCTGCGTCGTAAACTTCACCGGATTTGCTTATCTAGCGTCGTAACCTAAACGTGTTTTATTAACGTTAGTCACTAGACTTGTATCGCACAAGTACAAGTCACCATCTTTTATGTATTTGCTCTTGTGTTAAAAATAATTTATATTTTTAACTATGTGCCTTACTTATATTATTTTCTTCAAAAATAAATATAAGTATTTTGTATTTTCACCCGAATTATGTATCTTGTCCAAAACTTCATTTCATGTTTATAACTTGTCCAAGTAATATATTTTCATAAATATATCTTCTTGTATGTGTCTAAGCATGTTGTATGTGTATTTTTGTATTCTTACTCTTATGAGTATTTAGTGTATTTTCAGGTCCTAATACACTATTCATGTATAATACATACTACATACACTTAGCACAAAATTTAGCGATCAATAAATACATATATTTTCCTCAAAAATATACATACTTAATATCTATTTTATCTTGAAGAAATCATTATTTCTTATCTTGAAGTTTACACAAAATTTAGGGAAACCTTGGTAATTATGTTTAGGTACATTTTTAGGGAATAAGTTCTAAAAAACTTATATTTTTTTCTAAGTGTCAAAATTTATAAAAATTTTGACAGAGTTTCCCCTAAAAATGGAGGTTTCCCATGTTTTCAAAACATGTGTTTATTTTCTTTTAAATCATCATCAAACATCAACAACTTATACTACACTTATCAAGTGCCAAAATCAAGTAAATCACACTACATCATGAACTTGAAGTTTTGTAAAAACTTGTAGTAATTTACCATGTTATTTAGTAGGTTTAGTTACTCTTAAAAACATGGTTGTTTATTTGTAAATCTCATTCTTGGAGAATTTAGTCATTTACAACTTGTAGGATGATTTTTCCAAAAATATTTCTCTTGTATTTTTCTTGTTACAAACATGTTTCTATTCTTGTTTAATCACTAAAAATATTATTAGCTTACTTAGAAACCACGACTTTGTAAGTCTTGTGAATAATCTTGGTTTCTTGAGAAAATTATTTTTGTAATCACCCATTTACAAGAATTGTATTTTGTTTAAACCATCTTTTCATAGGAAAACCCATTTCATTATTCAACTTCATGAAGACATCAAGTATGAAGATCTTGGTCTTTCACAAGATCACCACTTTATCTCACTAGATCATGTGTTCATTCACAATCTAGTAGGCTCCATATGATGTCTAACATTACCAACACTAATAATAAATCAACAAGAAGCAAATCAACATACTCAACATATATTCTTATGAAATTAAGCTTATGTGAAAGATTCATGTTCATATTCTTTAGTGTTTCTTGTAATTTTCACCATAATATATCTTTTAGCCAATCAATACATGAAGTAATAAGAGATTATGAGGGCTCACCACTAGCAACAAGGCTAGGGAAGATTACTAGAACTTGAAGATGACAAAAGTGTTGGATAAAAGCAAACGAAGAAGGTCCTTCAAGTTCCGTGAGCACCGAGCCTCGTTAGTGACCTTCTAGCACCTTGAGAAGACCTTGGATTGGTTGGTTGATAACCGAAAATGGTGGTGGTGTTGGGGGGGTGTTCGGCCGAAGGTTTAGAGGGGAGAAGGGAGTGTTGTGGTGTGTTGAAGTGATGAAGGAGAATGGTTATATTTGTAGTTCATACAAGATCTAGATCAAATCTTCAAGATCACACCATATCTCACAATATCTAAATAAATCTAAATAAAATCAATTTAAGATCTTGGGAAGATTATATAATCTTGTATTTAGACATGTTGGGCCGATTTTGTTAGGATATGGGGACGGGTCTAGTTGTAACTTATAGTACTTTGCAAAATCTCTAGTAAATCTTTCAAGATTCATAATATCTATGCAATATCTTATGAAATCAAATTAAATCCAAGTAATATCTTATGAAATCTAGTGAAATCCAAGCAAGATCTTTGATGGATATTGTAGGATCTTTAGTACTTATAATATTCAAGAGAATCTAAAGAATATCCAAGGAAATCTATGCAAGATCATATCATATCTTGTGAGATGATGTAAAGATCTAGTAAGGATTTTGGGGGATCTTGAAAATATTATGGTGGAGTCACCCCATGTGACCGTATATATGGAATGGGGGGGGGGCAAAGTGTAATATTTACTCCCTAGTTCGTAAATAAGTTGGTTTCAAGTAATAAGTTTAGGGATTTAATGCGTTATTACGTTATAAGGGGTGTTATGGTGTTCGGGGACCATAACTAGTTCAGAAACATTAAAACAATGCTTCAAGTAATATTTTGAGGTTCCGGGTAATGTCCGGTTGTTCGGTTAAATACCGGTTCGTTAAAGTGCTAAATTGCACCGTTTAGTGTCCTTTATGTCCCCTTTTTTGACGTTTTCAATTCCCGACACTTAGGGAAGTATTCTGGATGATAAATCTTGAATTCTGCATAATATTTATGCGTTAAAAGCTAAATTATGGCTGATTATAGCTGAATTTAATAAAATTATGCACTTAAAGTGCGTTTCGGGTGCTTTTTAGTGCGTATTTTAGCTTTCGGAAAGTATATATATAAACCCTTGTATGTACTCTTGGGTTTTAATGTATTCTTGTCGTTGGACCTACACCTAGGCTCCAATTCTATTGTCTAACTGCTTTCTGCAGAATTGTTGACACAATATGTCTTACCGGTGAGTTTACTAGTATTTCTGACGCAACGCTCTCATTAATGCATAAAGCAATTTCTTGTAGTATAAGACGTGTATGAATTCACTTGTTTAGTATGTAATCAGACAATGTTGACATTTAAGCACATAATTGCAGTCATTAAATAATAATTAAAGTGTACGAAAATTACCGGTTTTGTGCCAGTTGTCACACCTAGCTAGGCATGGGGCGTGGTCAGGACCCTGCACAAAAGACAAACCTATAGAAGCTTCCACGCCCACCACGGGGGCGTGCCCATCTCAGCACGAGGCGTGGTCAACACAAAGATACATAGAATCTTGATAAATCTTAATAGTACAGATACGAAGTTGACCACGGGGCCGTGCCCAGGAGACACGGGGCCGTGTGGGGCCCTCTGCTGACACTTGCAATTAATGAAGGAAGAGAAAAGGCTGACCACGGGGGCGTGCCCGCTGGACACGGGTCCGTGGTCAAAGTTCTATGCAGGCTATAAATAAGGGTGTTTGGTTCACTTCAAAGGCATCCCTTGGCAAACCACTACTCTCCCACTTTGCCACCACTCCACCCCCACTACAACACCAACACCCACCACCATCATCCATCATACATCTTTAGAGTGTGTAGTAGTCTCGGGATCCAAGATTGATTCTAAGGGTTCTTGCCAATCAAAGGCCATGTTTGGTTAAGCCTCTTACATCACTTGGTGAAGACAAATCTTTTATGTATTACTTTTGATTTTTAATCTTTCGGCGCTTTTTATTTAGGTTTGTATTAATGACTTTAATAACTAGTTTCTTATGTTGAAGGTGAATTTTTCTTATCATTTTCCGTGGTGTCTTGAAGTTACTTTACTGTCTATATAAAGTAAAAGATTGCATCATTCATGTCTTTACGATCTATATAAAGGCATGTTGACTACCTGGTCGAGGGTTAGGGGAATGGTTTGGTAAGGTTATTGCCTTGTTCAGTGTATAGATCCTGCAAGGACTTGGTTCAAGCTTACTAGGACCTCCTTCAATACCCACTGGTATTGGATGGCGGGGGTACGAATAGCTTGCACCCCTCATATGTAAACTACTATTAATACTTTAAACCGGCTTCTTGGGATTGTATCCTTGCTGACTCAAACCACTTAGCCAAGGGTAACGTCACCTTCAAAAGAGGGGCCTACCACTTTTCACATTAATAACTTACTTAATTGTCTTTCAATATTCCGACCCTTTGGGATTGTATCACTGCTGACTCAAACCACTGGGTTGAGGGTAACGTCACCTTCAAAAGAGGGGTCTACTACTATAACTAAGATAATCTCTTAAAAAGTCCTAAAGTGCGAAAATCATCAAAGGATACATTAAAGGCGAGTCGGATCCAAGTGATTCTATATTGTCTATCTGTTTTTATTTTATTTATCTTTGCATTTTTAGTTTTTATTTTTATGTTTCAAAAATTTTCTCAAAAAAAATGAGATTGATTAGACGTTGAGGATAAACCGGTACTAAAAGCTCTTATGTCCTTGGACGACCTCGGTATCTTACCATGTCCTTGGACGACCTCGGTATCTTACCAATGCTATACTACGCTCACGATGGGTGTAGTTGCCCATGTGTGTGTTTAGTGTTAGTAGAATATCGTATTTTATAAATTTAAAACTTGACTAATGCGTAAAATGGGCTCAAAATATCAATAAAAATACATCACACCGAACGCACACCAAAAAACATCATAAACTTTGTGAAAAGAGAACCCTATGAATTAAGGATTGCTTTGGCCGATAATTGAAGATCAAGAAACTGAATTTGAAGGTTTTGAAGCTCTGGTTGAAGATACGAAGGTCGGGGATCAAGGTTGCTCATGAATAATCATTCAGGTTCCCCTGTTCTTTACTTTTATTGTTTTGACCATGTTCCATTCTTTTTATTTGTTCCTTGATTTTGTTTACAAGATGATTGTTGGCTAAGAACTTATAAACTACCTAGATTAGGATGAATAATTGATAAAGTTTGGTTTTTTATTGTTCGTGATTTTTTTTCTATGGATAATTACTTCGTAAAAGACTTGGTAATACGAATTTGATGTGTTTGACTATCTTTACTTGTTTGAGTTTTCGTTATGAATTCTACACGTATCTTGATGAA
>JARYGA010061114.1:0-33590 GCA_030545235.1 Helianthus tuberosus | reverse complement strand
ATAGTGCCTTCTTCACGATTGTAGGTGATTATTAATGTCTGTTGAGTTTTTATTTTGTTCCTGAGAAAATATTATGACTTTTGAGACCCGAGTCCGAATTTAGCCCAAATTTCATGTAAAACTGGTAAAGATCAAGATGCATTTATTGGACAAATGGAGTTGTAGGTGGTGGTTATGGTGGAGGTGGGTGGTGATATGGTGGTTAAAGGTGGTGATGGGATGAAGAAGAGGTGAGGTTGGGGTTGGAGCCCACAAAGTTTTTTTTAATTAATTTGTTTTTATTATTTAGATGGGGCCCACTTAAGTTCAGTTGTATTCTTTGGTTTTTAACTTTTATTTTTAACAGAGAGGGTACTTTTGTCATTTCACATCAATTTAACAGAGAAAACTAACCTCAATCCACGTCAGGGACTATCCGGAAACGAAATTGCAAAAGTTGGGGACTATAGCTGTAATTTTAGAAAGTTAGGGACTAAAGATGAAAAATAGGCAAACCACAGGGACTATCCAGGCACTTTTCTCAAATCTTATGATAAACTTAAAAAAAGGGCACACTGAGACTATTTATACTTGGACCACAGATCAAAAGAACAAAAGTGGGATTTCAATTCACATCCGCTCATAGGCGGAAGCACACGATATGAACTTATCGGTTCTCATCGCATATGATATAAGTAAACAAACTATATGAATAAAAAGCACGATGTTCATCCATTCATAATAAGTAAAAGAGAATACAAGTCATACGTTGTTCGAAGATAAAAGACAACACAAGTTAATAAGTTTTAGAGTAAACTTCCGTTTTGCTCCCTATGGTTTGGTCACTTTAACGGTTTTGCCCCAAACCTTTAAAAATAGCCATTTTCCTCCAATAGTTTGCCATGGTTTTTCCATTTTACTCCCTGCGGGGAGCAAAATGGAAAAACAGACAACTTGGATGGAGTTAGAGGCGGGGAGCAAAATGGAAAAACCATCGCAAACTATTGGAGGAAAATGGCTATTTTTAAAGGTTTGAGGCAAAACCGTTAAAGTGACCAAACAACAGGGAGCAAAACGAAAGTTTACTCTAAGTTTTACAAAGACTTGTTCCATAACACAATAAGCACGATTTAGTTGTATATATTTTCTCAACTACAAGCATTTAGACAAGTTTACGAACTTTAATTCACCAAAATCAGATTGGTTAACTTTTTTTATAAAATAAGAAAGTAAATTATGCTTGTTTTTTATGGTATTAATCCTTTTCCAAAACACAATAAGCACAAAACTAATACTAAATATAAACGGTGGAGTTTTAAACTAAAACAAATACTCAAAACAAGACCCACAACATAAAATCCAAAACCTTAACCAAGCAAAAACAAACCTCAAAACACAATTCCATGTTCCACCCGAAAAGCCACAAAAGCACAAGTTTAAAGTCCAACTCTCAAAAGAAAAAAAAAGTGTTTGATCTAAAGGTAGTTCATCATAGTTCTAACAAAAAGAAAACACAAAAAATTACCTAAAACCGACGCCGAAAGGTGAACCTATAAAACCCGTAACATTCTGTGAATCAAACTGCAGTTGATCAACCAAGTGAGACGAGACTTCATGAAAATCAAAACCAATCCCGTCGACCACCAACTCATCAGGCTTGTAACCGACCCAAGAACCTGGAAAAGACGATGACATGGCATTCAAGCTCGTCGCGGATTCATGATTTTGAGGGTCAAAACCCGAGCTTTCTTGGGTATTAATCTGATTATCAGAGGAAGATGATGAGATACTTGTGATGTAATCTTTTAAAAGATAGGAATGGTATTTAGTTTTTATGTAACCATTGGATGAAATCTTAAACTGATTTCTTTTGGTTGCATTCCAATGGTTTTTTATGCTATTTTCACATCTTCCAGGCATGTTTCTTGCAATATCTGCCCATTTATTTCCAAATTGTTTGTGTAATGAAACGAGTAACTTGTCATCTTCCTCGGACCATCCATATTTCTGCAAAATAAAAAAAAGGTAACATTATAATAATAATATAGATATATGTATAAATGAGAAGGTGTAGTTTATTTGTAACAGGTAAAGGTGGAAAATGGATGGGTCGGACGGGTTGGGTAAGGGGTCAAACTATTATCACCTTTATTGTCTCCTTTTTATTGACCATTATAAATAACTAAATTACTTTATAGAGTAAAATGTCATTTTCGTTACTGAGGTTTGGCCAATTTTGCGACTTTCGTCCAAAGGTTTGTTTTTTCGCATCTGGATCCGAAAGGTTTAAAATCTTGCCATTTTCAGCCGACTCGTTAACTCCATCCAGTTTTCTCCATTGAGTCAGGGGTATTCCTGTCTTTTTTGTTAACTTAAAGGGCGATTCGGTCCTTTTCACTTTATGTAAAAAGACCGAATACCCCTGAAAAAGACCATATTGCCATTAAAGTTAACAAAAAAGATGGAAGTACCTCTAACTTAACGGAGAAAAATGGATGGAGTTCATGGGCCAAATGAAAATGGCAAGATTTCAAACCTTTGGACAAAAATCGCAAAATTGGCCAAACCTCAGGGATGAAAATGATATTTTACTCTACTTTATATGATTATGAATACTATACTGTTATATTATGATTATTATTAATCAAGATTTAAAACATTTGGAGGCAGTACCACGATGTTTGGACTCAAACAGTTATGCCATCTATCTCTGCATTGCTTCGCGATTCTCAAAGGGAACTTTTCAGCAATGTGGGCCCAGTTTTTTTCTCCGTGTTGCTCCACCAACTGCACCAGCAACCTGAAATATAGATCATTAGACACATAAATCTGGATTGAGGGGGTGTTGGATGTACGTTTCCAAATTGGTTATGTAATACTGAGTGATCAGGATAAGATAGTGTTTGGACTTTGGATGTGCTTTCATTGTTTAAGATTGTGGTAATGAGTTGTTTGACTCATCGAGTATTTGACAAATTTTGATAATTTGAAATGCTAACATATTAACCAATAACCGATTACATGACCCTAAATTATCACATAAGTACAAAAGAATTCGTTTATCCAAACTTAATTATTGTGGTTTCATATCACAATAAGCCGTTTCAAAACGCACATCCAAACACCCCAAAGAATTAAAAGAAAAAAATTTATCCGCAAAAATGAATCCTAAAGTCTAAACATCAAGAAATTAAACCTGTCTTCGTATTTACTCCATCGGTGTCTGACGCTAACTTTTTTCCGCTGGCGTTTGTCGACTTTACCTTTGGATTCCACATTCTTCTTATTCTTCCGACCCGTTGTTTTTTTGTTATTTTCCGACACTAACACAGGCTGAGTAATTTCTGGTTGACGCATTGGAGGTTCCAACAAATCACTTCGGGATGCAGAAATTTGATATGCATCATATGATTGAGTAGGCCCCACGAGAAAAGAATTTGGTGAAGCTTCTTGACTGACAAATTGCTCAAAATTAGGAAAGCTAGAACACAGTTGATGTGATGGAGATTCCATAAAAGCACAAGTAGGCGTTATTGATTCAGATGAATAGTCATTGAGACAGAAGTTACCAAAGAAATGCATGTTTGATGACATCACAACCAGAGAGGTTAGGCAGGAGGATAGTGAAATGGGATAACTCTGGCGGCTACGTTTGTAACGTGAGGGATTATTATGCAGATTGATTTGTGGCCGTTGATGTACAACATAATCCGATGGTGACGATGGGAATGAAGAAAGTTAACAAATGTGTTTTTTTTTCCTTATTTGTATGATTGAGTAGGATATCAATGATGCAATGACGAGGATGTTGGAAATTATGCCATGCAGATAGATGCCATTATAAAAAAAGGATGAAACATGTTTTCCATGTTGATTTCTATATAAAACTAACTATATAGAATTTTAGATATATTCTAAACAACTCAAGCATGCAGCACATACTATTGTGACAACTGAATGATTAACATTAATGATTAAGTAGAATATATATTGAATCAATTGGTAATGACAACGGGATATGAATTAAGTGAAAAAAAAAAAACTTAAGGGACGGCATCTGAATGTCGAATCATTAACATTGTTTGAAAAGCGAGATGAACAACATTGTTTAAGAGCATGTCAAATACACACACTAAGGGCAAAAATGGAAAGTACGCGCATTTAAACACGTTCATTTAGGGGCTGTTTGGCAACTTCTGAATAGTTAAGTGCTGAACCAGTAAGAGATCTGAATCACTAAGTGCTGAACCAGTAAGAGGTTGAACCATTAAGAGCCAGTATAACGCTTAACCGTTCAAAGGCAAATGTCTGACCAATTCAGATCAGAGGTCTTAACCATTCAGAATTCAATATAATGCTTAACCATTCAGAGGCAAATGTCTGAATCATTCAGACATCTGCTCGCGAAACAAACAGTCCGAACCATTAAGTGCTGAAGCATTAAGAGGTGTGAACCATTAAGAGCCTTATAAAGAGGTAAACAAACAGCCCCTTAGCTCCATTTTCATACAGACTAAATGGTTCAACATTCAAGATTAACATTCAGATACCGACTCTTAATTTCTAGACTTATTTAAATGGAGTTTAGCTTTTAGCTTCAGCACATAAAGGGACATGAAAGGATACCCATAGCATTGAATAACACTCGTGTTATATGAAAGAGGATATATCACTCACCATCATAAGTCATAGCAAAGCGATTTGGATATTGCATGAAACCAGACATTTCACCCTTCATATCAATAGCTACCACAGGAGCCTGCATCTAAATAAACCAATCAAATATTACAAAACCATACAAAAGAATTAAACTTGCAAGCATGATATAATAGGAATCACATAAAGGCTAAGGATCAATAAGCCCCAACTGCTGAAATCAATAACCAGTAAATAAAACAAAAAAGGGGGCATTTAAGCAAACACCTGGAGTGCATAACAATATCGTTGTTAAATTACTATAAAAAAGAACGTTCACACAAGTAAATACATAATGCCCGGAGATACAAAGTCACATGGCTCAAAGTGCTCTGATAACTGCTGCTGTGAGAACCCTAAAAGTACAGAGATTGAGGAATTGAAGAAGAGGAAACGGGAGCAATAAAATTCCCACTTGCCCATGGTGATTATTTTGATGATTGGAGTGTATAATCGCTAAAACTAACCCATTTTTGATCATTTTCATGATCAAAATCGCGCGATGAAGGATATCAACATCAAGAGTTCAATCTTCGTATAATTTTCTGCCAATTGCATCCAGTGGCGGATCTTGCCCGTTGAACGTGACAGACTGACAGGGCCGAGAGACACGTGCACTAAAAAAAGCCCGGGCCAAACATAGTATATATAAAAAATTTCGATCGAAATGCTGAAAATTAGCACTACGGCCGAAAAACTTGCCCAGGCCATAGCCCTGCCACAGCCCTTCTAAGATCCGCCATTGATTGCATCCTTATATTTGTTTTAAAAATGTGTTCCTAAAATCAAGTAGTTGTTATATATTGTAAGCAAAACTAGTTTTTATTTATTTATTTTTCTTAACCATTCGTAAGATTATATGATTTATAGAAAAAAGGACAGCAGGCGGTAAAACCCAACAAGTACAAGAAAAGAAAATGAAACAGAACAAAGAAACAAACAAAACAACAAATCAAGTTGTTACATTTCGCACACTAAAGTCAATCCATCTCTCCCAAATTAGATCTTTATACTTCGACCGCGCTTTAATACATAAGTAAGAATTTATTTTGATATCTTCTACGTTCTATTTGTCGAAATCCACCTAACATTGAATTCCAAATTATTTCTCGCCTTTCAAACCTGCCACAAAATAACCAACAAGATTGTCGATACCATCTTCTTCCACTCACTCGACCCACTTAGACCTCGAGCCACCCCCAACATACTGAAACATGAATCCGCAGCCTGATCGCTCTGAATTTTAAGCCATATGAGTAAGCAAAACTAGTTAGCATCAGTCAAGTCGACTGGTACACTACTTTGGATTTGGATAAATATTAAGAGAAAATGAGTTTTGCATTAACTTTGAACTTTGGATTTGGATAAGTATTAAGAGAAATGAGTTTTGCATTAACTTTGGACAATACATGAGTATTTATATGAGTTATATAGATAATTATTTATGGTTATGTGTTCTAAATTGTGAGATTTTAAGAACACATGTAGTGGGACAGTATTTGGGCGTGAATTGCCTCAAAAACGGCCCAAAACGCCCGCACACCGCCCCCGAGGGCGTTTTTCTTCAAAAATTGGGTTGGGGCGTGCAAAATTAAACGTCTGATGAAGATTTTGTTGGCCAGTCAGAGGTTTCCTTCTTTTTGTTTGCCCAATACCTTTTTTTTATGGTTTTTTATTTATTTAATTTTTTACACCCCTTTTAACATAATGTCCCACAATGCCCACATCCCCACTACACCCATTTTAAAAAAAACGTCTCATAATACCTTATTGCTGACTGGACCGTCACATGACGGATAATGCTCAAGGGTCTTCCTTTACCACTACACATGGTCTAATAAGCGAATTAAACTATGTTTTAAGCTAGAGTTCAGATTAATGTAATATCAATGCTCGAAGTTAAGTGGTTAAATTGAATAGAGTTAAATGCCCGGATAGTCCCTGTGGTTTTGTTTTTTCACCTTTAGTCCCTAACTTTCTAAAATTACAGTTATAGTCCCTAACTTTTTCAATTTCGTTTCCAGATAGTCCCTGACGTGGATGATGGTTAGTTTTTGGTGTTAAATAGATGCGAAATTACTAACATGCCCTTCAGTATAAAAACAAAATATATTAGATAATTGTTAAATATATATAAAATATATAATATATACACACATAACACATTCAGGTGCTGTTTGTTTTTTGGGCAAAAGCTCTTCTGGGCACTTATGTCTGCGTCGCGCAGACGCGCGCAGACCTTTGGGTCCTACAGCTTGTTTGTTTTCTTGAAGAGCTTCTCACCAAAAAACTCTTCCCCACCTCTTCCCCACGCAGACTTCTCCTTATGTCTTCCAACCTCTTCAGAACCTCTTCTCCCTCTCTCCCTCTTCAAAACACCCATCTGCTCCAAAACCCTAGCTCCACCTCCACTCTGCCACCACCTCCACCTCCGCCACCACCTCCGCCACCACATCTCCGCCACCACCTCCACCACCACATCTCAGCCACCACCTCATCTTTAGATCCGGTGCCATAGAAGGCAGCAACGGTGGCATCAAGCAGAGCAACATCAATCGATTGACTTAAATCCCTAAGCTTCAACAGAAAGTAAAAACCGTTAGCCCCATAAAAGTGTTAAGTTGATATAGTTGATGCTTGAATTTAATGGGTTTTTGATATTTTTTTCATCGGAGCTCAAGAAGATCACGTTGGGTGTTATAGTGGGTTTTTGATATTTTTTTCATTTTAAATTTGATGCTTGAATCAAGAAAAATGAAAAAAAAAAAAGGTTCTTGTGTAGCATTTTGGATGGCCTTCACCGCCGGCTTCAATAGGTTTCTTTGTTCTGGGTATCATTTTGATATTTGTGGGAGAAAGGGGTTTGGGAGAAGAGAATTGGAAAAAAGGTTTGCAGATGGGGGTAAAGAGGTAATAATCAAACACTCTTTTTATTGTACTCCGCAGACATTTGGTCCACCTCTTCTCGTGCAGACGTTTGCAGATGTGGTCCGCAGACTGCAGACCTTTTGCATCTGAAAAAACAAACACCACCTCAGATCCCCCTCTCTCGCTCTCTCTCTCTAAACCACCACCACCTTCATCTCCATCACCACCACCATAAAACCCCACCTCCTGTTAACACCTTTATCACCAATCCATCGCCCTCGCCGTCTTTCACCGCCATACCACTCAGCCACCACCGCCGCCATCATCACCCCTGCCACAACCACCCTCCGCCACAACCACCACCGCCACACCCACTTTCTAAACTGGCCGGAAACAGCTTAGAGTGATCGTTCCAGCTCCTTCTTTGATTTCCTGTTTCTCTCGATTACGGTCTTCCGAAACTGAATCCACCCCTGAGGTAATCAATTTGTTAATAGTACCGGATTCACTTCAATCGAACTCACCAATGAAGAATAACTCTCACAGGTCTTCTGATTCAGTATTGAAACCGGTTCAATCGGATCGACATTACATAGGTATACGGAGGCAACCATGGGGAAAATACACAGCGGAGATTCGAGATCCAAAACAGAAAGGATATATAGTGTGGTTAGGAAGTTGCCAGATGTTATTTCAATAATTGCCACATTTCCATGTTTCTTGTAAACAATGAACCTAGAATTCGTCTGTATCACTTTTATAGTTTGCTTCCAATACACCTCTTGACTATAATTCTAAATCTTGCAATATCATAGAGTGCAGATTCTTTTGGATGTACAACAAGCATGAAGATCATAGGCTATAACTGCATACCAAAATCAAGTATGTTAATCGTGCACCAGCAGCTATCTTCCATTATGTTTTGCAAGCCAAAATTATTGATTCCTAGTTATTACTACAAGAGAAATAATTTTGTTACAAAGTTTGATCTGGAAATAGAGGTGGAGGAGGTGGAGGTGGTAGTGTTTTTTTCTGGCGGGGTGAGGTGGTGGTGGAGGTGGTGAAGATGAAGAGGGTGGGGTGGGTGAAGTGTGGGAAAGATGAAGTGCATGTGGTTGGTGGTAGGTTCCACATAAATTATTAATTATAAGAGAAAAATGCCAGGATAGTCCATGTGGTTTGTCTGTTTTTCAGCTTTAATCCCTAACTTTCTAAAATTACAGCTATAGTCCCCAACTTTTGCAATTTCGTTCTCGGATAGTCCCTGGCGCGGATAAGGGTTAGTTTTCATAGTTAAATTGATGTGAAAGTACTAAAATGCCCTTAATGATAAAAAAAATAATACTAAAATTAAGGAAATAGATGGATGGGTCCCATCCGCAACCTCACATTTTCTTCAATACTCAACCTCACATCTTCTTCAATCCACAAAACATACCACCCCACCCTATCATCTTCCTCCTTCCAAACGGAGAATTGTCGGAATTGTGGCCGGGCAACATACCACCCCACCTGCAATAGACCGCCATAGAACTACCAGACCCACACTCATAAAACCACCTCCGTTGAACCATCAACATGAATCGTATCAGCTAACTGAGCTAATTTCCAACCGACTTCCTGCAAATAATCAGTATTATCACCTGACGCAGGTCCGGTTCTGGTTAACCGAAACGTCGGTGGACCACCGGAACGTAACGCGAGCACCTGCATCAACGTCGGCCACTGCATATGTGACGATTGAGATTACGATTCACGACGTTGAAACGGTTTGATTGATTGTTTTTCACTGATAATGACGTCCGAGCAGGAACAAATTTCTGCAGCAGCAACGGCAACAGCCTCCGTCTTCCCGTCTAATTTGGATAAACCCTAGATCTTACTCTGTTTTAGTTAGAAAACTCCAGATATGATATATTAGGTTTTACAATTTCGTAAATTATTTTCGAAAGTTGAGATTTGTTGATAATGTGTATGTCTTTTAGTTCGTGTTGACTTGGGTAAAAAAGGAATTTGAAAGCAGTATACTGAAACATTGATTAGTTGATCCAACAATCCAAGGAATTTGAAAGTAACCGGTGCCTATCTAATCTCCGTCTCTCCACCACAGAAGCTGAGGCGCTGCAGTGGTGGTGGTAAAGAATGGAGAAGATGAGGGTAGGGTGGGTGGTGGGTCCCACATTATTTTAAAGTATTATTTATATTTCTTTTAACTTTTTAGTTATTAATTTAACAAGTAAGGGTATTTAGGTCATTTCACATTCACTTAACACCAAAAACTAACTGATGTTAGGCTTAGGGACTATTCGGGAACGAAAATTGAAAAGTTGGGGACTATAGCTGTAATTTTAGAAAGTTGGGGACTAAAGCTGAAAAAAGGCCAAACCATAGGGACTATCCGGGCATTTAACTCTAATTATAATCTTTTTAAATTTTTAGGTATTAATTTAACAGTAAGGGTATTTTGGTCATTTCACATCCACTTAACACCAAAAACTAACCCCTATCCGTGTCAGGGACTATCCGGGAACGAAATTGAAAAAGTTGGGGACTATAGCTGTAATTTTAGAAAGCTAGGGACTAAAGGTGAAAAAAGGTCAAACCACATGGACTATCCGAACATTTAACTCAATTGAATATATCTAAACTTTGTTGACTTAGTAGATATTTTTATATTTGTCATAAAATGGTTGTTTAGCTTTTGACTCTTTCAATAATCATTATGAAGGTTTAATTATGTCTTCAATAATCATTATGAAGATTTATTATATCTTGTAATTTTCTTTGGAATCGTAAATTTCAAAATGAATATTTATTTGACTCATAAAATTGATATAATTGTTTTTATATAATAATACACATAAATATGAAGTTTTGGTTTTGAGTTTAAAAAGAACCTTATAAAATTTTTGGAGACAAGGAAAAATGAGCGGAATAAAGTTGATAAAAACTAGATGCTAGAGAAATTAATTTGTTAAAAAAGTTTCATAGAATTTAAAGAGGAGTACTATCTAATTCTTCCACTATCAGCAATTTCATCTTTATATTTCCACATAAATTGGAAACACTTTTACCCAGTAGAACCTTGGGCGTGAGAGCCATCTTCAACAGTACCCAAGTTGTTCCGGTTGTTGTACCCTGGAGACAGACGCGTTCGTCTACGAAGAGATGATTAGTTTTAAAGGACTCGTGTTAAACATGATCCTCAACCTTTTGGTTTGTTGAATGTTGCAGTCAATAAGCACAATTGAAGATTCAACATGGTAAAGACTCGAATCAAGGATACTACAATAACACGTATTAAAATACGTATTGTTGACACGAGTTGATCCGAATCAAATTTGATATATTAAATTGTATTTTATACTTATTTGTTGTTCGGCCTCAGAACGTGCCAACCCATGTTTGTTGGGGAGGCTGTTTCGGTTTTTGAAAAAGGCTTTCGGAGAGCTATCGAAGATATTGTGGTTTGCGTGGGTCCGTTTTTTGGGGATCTTCAATGGAGGCTTGCATCCCTTCCGACCCGTCTTGGGGGTTTGGGTTTATGTTTGGCTGAGGATGTATCTAAGTATGCTTTCGTGACCTTGAGGGCGCAATCTTGGAGTTTGCAGGACCACATTCTTCGGGATTGTGGTATTGTCGAGTTAGATTCTGATTATGTGTGTGCGTTGGATCGCATGCACATGTCCCTTCCGGATTTCGATCTTGGCGGTTTCTCTAGTAAGGACACCGCCCCCCTAAAGCCCAAAATGCTTTGGCGAGTGCCCTATTTAGTAGAACTGTCCAGAGTTTGGGAGAGAAGTTTAGTTTATCCCCTTGTCAGAAAGCCGTGTTCGATTGTCTCTGGGCTCCTCATGCTCAGGATTTCCTAACAGTCATCCCCATTGAAGGACTAGGCCAACACATGTCGGCAGTGGAATACCGGGCAATTCTTAAGTACCGGTTAATGATCCCTTTGTTTCCGGTTGATGAGCCCTGCCCAGTTTGCCGCAAGGTTTGTTTAGATACTTTTGGCGAGCATGCGGTTCATTGTAAGGAGTTGCCTGGTTTTAAATACAGGCATGATTTGGTAAGGGATATTCTGCTTGATGTTCTAAAGCGGGCAGGGATTTTGGCAAAAAAGGAGGCTCCGGTGAACTTTCTGACGGATCCGCTCGATGGGAGGTCTACTCTTCGGCCAGCTGATATTCTTGTGTTTGGGTGGGCCAGGGGAAAACACGCTTGTGTGGACCTTACAGGAGTGTCCCCTCTTGTTGGGCTCAGGGATAATGGGTTTGTTGCGGGTCAGGTTGCGTTGAAGGCGGAATCAAGCAAGGTCGGTAAATACGAGAAGGCTTGTTTAGAGAATCAACATGTGTTTATTCCATTCGCTTTTGATACATTTGGTTCCCCAGCCCAGAGACCGTGGAATTCCTAAACTTGTAAATAGTAATCTCTCAACCTTTAATGGTCGTTTCGTCTTTAGTAGGATTGGTTTTGCAATTCAAAAGGGGGTTGCGGCGCATAATATGATGAATACACAAGCGAAACGTATCAATCCATAGAAAAAAACAACGATCATCCAAACATACCTGAAGAGAGGCTGAAACTACGGAGAGATAAGGGATCCGACATATGATGAGGAGAGGCTGTAATCCTACCGAGATTTTCGATGAGCAGGTCAAATGAGAAACTGAAAACCTACACCTCGCTCCCGTAACCTCTGCTTCTAGAAGGAAATATGTAATTTAAATGGTTGAGATCTCATCTCAGCTTGATCAGACGGTCAAGATTCATCCAAAATCATTTTTTATTTAATGGGAACATTAGTATATATAATTACATGTGAGGGTGTTAAATTTAGAGGAAAGAAATATATATAAAAATAATTGAGTTTTCAGTTATACACAATGCCAACGTAAAAAATTTGAACCACATAACGCATATCATCGCAAAAGTATACAAATATACCTCACTTTAAGAAAATAAAAGGCAGACTTAACAAACGTGTAAAAAGTAAGGTTTGTACCAAATATATTGGCTATGGAAAAAATATCCGAAATGGACAATGCTTCGTTTTAAAAAGATCAAAGTGCACAAAAGAGAAGATTTCTAAAACCAAGTCTCAAAGCGCAAAATCCGCATGCTTTCCGTATGCGAAGCGCAAGGCGATTATATATATTTTTATATATATTATATAGGTTTCTAGGATCATTTAACCAATATTTAGACACAAATAAACTTCATATAAGTTTTAATATGGAACCTAAAAAGCATGACGTGCCAAAATCTCTTGCACAAAAATGTATCATGTGCATGAGGCGCGCGCCTCATAGTGGATTTTTCAACAAAAATGTGTCGTATGCATGATCAAGGACTTTTCCTCTTACAAATCCTTGTGTTTCATTTGCATTTCAAGTTTTGCAATCATTGTATTCATTCATATAAGCACTCTACCTCACAAAACAGATTTGATTATATTATCCTTAGATTGATTTTTGACCAAAATAATACGAGTTCAATTTTGGAATATAAAATAATCTCTAACATAAGAATTCAAATTTTAGGTACTTTATTACAACCCGTGGAAATAACATCAAAATTTGAATTCACGCAAATAACACTAATCTAGACATTTCATTGCCTTGAATGTGACATTGATATGGATTGGGAATAAAAAGAAGAATTTGCCGACGATGACGTTGTTTGCATTGATGATCCGGTGCTAGGAGGTGCTAGAATTCTACTTAAGGATTGGTATTGGCTAGTGAAAGTGAAATCGGGTAACGCTATGGGTGGCAAAAAATGAGCTACCGGCATCTTTGAGGGTAGTAGAGGCAGATAAGCTTCGGAGTTTAGTACTTTAATGGCTTGTCTCATGGATGGCCGGAAATCCGAGTCAGGGTGCACGCAACATAAACCAACGATCATTAAACGCCTGACTTCTTCTTCTTCAAACTCAGACCCTAGACTCGGATCCACTGCTTCTAAAATACTGTCATTCCCATAAAGCTCCCAAACCCATTCTACTAACCGTATTTGTTTTTCTGGAGATATATAGTCAATGGCTTTTCGCCCACAAGCTATTTCCAATGCAACAACTCCGAAACTAAAAACATCTGATTCCTTGGTTGATTTGCCGGTGAGTACATATTCAGGAGCCATATAACCAAAGGTTCCTGCCAACTTCGTTGTTTGCGTGCCGTTCTCATGGTCAACCAACTTAGCTAGACCGAAATCACCAAGCTTCACATTGAAATTTGAGTCCAACATCACATTACTTGATTTGATATCTCTATGCAAGACACATTGCTCCCATTCTTCATGTAAATATAGCAAAGCAGAAGCCAAACCATGTGCAATTTTGTACCTTGTGTTCCATGTCAACAT
Source organism: Helianthus tuberosus (assembly GCA_030545235.1). Classification (NCBI taxonomy): domain Eukaryota; kingdom Viridiplantae; phylum Streptophyta; class Magnoliopsida; order Asterales; family Asteraceae; genus Helianthus; species Helianthus tuberosus. Next base: position 19,679 of record JARYGA010061114.1, on the reverse strand, counting down.
GCTCCTTTTGTTGAAAAGATGTAAATCCAAGCTTCCATTTTCCATAAATTCATAAACAAGCAGAAGTTCTCCTTTCTCATGGCACCAACCGGTAAGTTTCACCAAGTTTTTGTGCCTTAATTGGCTAATGATCCTTACTTCCGATGCATACTCTTTGACCCCTTGTTTTGAAGTCTTCGACACCCTTTTGACTGCGACATACATCCTTAAGTCTTCCAGAAAACCTTTGTAAACTCCTCCAAAACCCCCCTCTCCGAGCTTCTCTGTCTCTGCAAAGTTAGCAGTTGATTGAGCTAATTGGTGGTAAGAAAATCTTCTTGGCATAGAGGCCACCATTTCGAGTTCACTGCTCATCTCCAGAAGTCCAAGCTCCTCTCCTTCATCCGTATCATTTTTCTTCCTCTTCCATATAAAATATGCAAGTATAACTAAACAAGTAATTACTGGAACAAGCGTGCCAACTACGATTCCAGTCATACGCAACGCATTGTTTTTCTGGATGTTTACATCAACCTTTAATTCAGTACTATTAAACATCCAAGATATGACATTGTTTTTCTCATAGCGAGTTCCGGTGGAAGCTGAAAACCCAAAGATGACCCATTCAGGCAACACTTGCCTTAGATCAATTATGTGATGAAGCCCAGTTTCCCATACAACCGAATTATCTTTAAAGCTAGTGAAGGAAACACTAAGATTTTTGGAATCAGCATTATAATTAATCAAAGCTCTACACTCTTTCCCATATGTTATATTACTAAACCATTTCCGATACACAACAGAAGTAACATTGTTAATATCGATACCTACATGGTCATCGATGGGAATATTAGTATCTGGATATCTTGGATCCCAATCGTTTAGACCATAAGTATCAAACTCCACCGCGACAAATCGATGTCTGCTGTTTTGGATATTCGAATCAAAGGGAAGTCCCAGGAATCCTCCCGGATTTAGCACAGAATTATTATGAGCAAGGAAGAATGTTAGACCATCAGCATAAAAATTGTTTGGATGTGAATCGATCACAAATGTGAAACTCGTAGAGAAGCTGGCTTGATCAGTTGAATCCCCGTCCCAAAGATGAAGAGGCTTGACGTAGGTCGCCTGACCTGCTAACCAGAGTGAACCATATTGATCACCTTTCCTTTTGCGGGTCACCTGGAGTCCTTCCTCAGAGCTATAAGCAGCGTCACCTAAGAATATTAAATCATGGGAATCTGTAAGACTAATATTTGTGAAATTGAAAGTAATTGAAGCTGCATAAGGGATTAAAGAAAGAAAGATGCAGGTTAAGAAAGACATTAAGCTTCTTGGTAGGTAGGTACTTGTGCTTGACATATAACATGCCCACACTGAGATTAAATCATTGTTGTGTTGTGTTGTGAGGACACCAATAAATTGTAGTAGATTTTTTAGCCTTCTGAGTCGACTTTCATTAGTCAATCTGTTCTAGAGTGAAGAAAATTTTAGTATATAATCAATCTTGGACATTTGTAACCAAGCAAAGTCTAGACTCTAGGCACGCTTGTATCTACGTTATGTCTACAGATCTTGGAACCACACCCTGGTAGGTGTTCAAATCAAAATGCAAGTTGTTTGATGCTGATGGAAACTGAATTAGTCCATGCAATCCATCCAAATTTATTGCTAGCTGCCCAAATTTTGACTAAGAAATATTGGACGCTCCCATTTGTAGCTATTTAAATTTAACTAGTTAAATTACCCGTGCATTACTGCGTGAATTCGGTTGACGTCGATTTAAAAAAGAAAGGGGAATTGACCTGTAATAATCTCACCTAGACCTTATTGGCCATTAATAATCCTACCTCAGAATATTCCCCCCACCAGTCCTACCTTTCCCTTATTTTTCCTACAATGGTCCCCCGTTAAAAAAACTTAACGGAGTTAAGCTTTTTTCCAAATTACAAACAGATTTTTTAGGGCTTTTGATCAGAACGATGATACGTCCATTGATGTCAAACTTACTTCGAAATGGTGCTCCAAATGACTTGATTTTGGTTAATTGGAAATTTAGACACCCGAATGGAAACGCCGTTTTCATCGTTTGGAGCACCATTTCGAGGCAAGTTTTACATCAATAGACTCGTATCGTCGTTCTAATCAAAAGCCCTAAAAAATCTGTTTGTAATTTGGAAAAAAACTTAGCTCCGTTAAGTTTTTTTAACGGGGGACCATTGTAGAAAAAATAAGTGAAAGGTGGGGCTGATGAGGGGAATATTCTGAGATGGGATTATTCATGACCAATAAGATCTAGGTGGGATTATAACAAGCTAATTTCCCAAAAAGAAAAAATCCAAATAGTCAAATTTACTAGTCGGATAGAAAAAAAAAAAAAGCCAAAAAGAAAAGTCAAAGATTTTTAAAAGGGCAAAGTCAAAGATTTCATTCATAATCACAAGGACATGAATTGCAAATTAAACAAAGGAATATTGCAGAACTAAAGGTGCATGAAAGTGGGTTTTGTGAAAACGTGCTTGGAGATCGTGGGTCACATTGGCACGAATTCGAATCCGCCCTGACAGGTTTATCTTTTTTAATCGGCCAGATCTTTAATCCACAAAGTGCCAAACCTACAAAACTCCTAAACCCCGGTAACACAGAATTATTGGCCCAACACAACAGCTTGTCCTCGCTTACATATATAAACTTTTGACCCGTGTCGCGCGCTGCAGCGGCAACATCACGTTTGTGACTTCGTTACACGCGTAACGATGATAAAATTAACGTGTACTGCCCTCAAGTGGCATTACATGTATTTTACTTTCTTACACACGTTACGTTTGTGACATTATTGTCATTAGACATAGATAAAAAAAGAGTATCTCTCGGATCTTGCAGTGTAAAGTCGTAAAAGAATTTAGACAGTTGTGTAAAGTCGTAAAAGTAATTTAGACATTAACGTAGTTAGGCATAGATAAAAAAAAATGTATAATAATGTGTCCACATTGCGGTGTAAAATCGTAAAAGTAATTTGAACAAAGGGAGGTGTCAAGTTATTTTGTAGAAAAGGTTGGAGGGAACGTTATTAGACAAAGATAAAAAAAAGATTATGTCCTGGATGTTGCGGTGTAAAGTTGTAAAAGTAATTTAGACGGTTAATTTAGACATTAACATAAAAAGTATAATAATGTGTCGTATGTTGCTTTGTAAAGTTATAACAGTAATTTAAACATAAGAAGGTGTCAGGCTATTAAGTAGAAAAGGTTGAAGGGTCAAAGTTGTCAATTAACAAAAAATTAGAAGTGATTATGTAAATTAAAGATAATGGTTAATAGTGTTTCATGTCAAAAGTTTGAACGTATGAAGTAAAAAAAACTTGAAAGTATAAGAGAGTTTTTAATTGGTGGCATAGTCAAGGGTGTGAAGTGAAAAAGTCAAAGTTTGAGGGCTAAAAAAGAAAGGTCCAGCCTTTCTTTTTAAAAGTAGAGTTAAATGTCTGGATAGTTCCAGTGGTTTATCTTTTTTTCACCTTTACTCCCTAACTTTCTAAAATTACAGCTATAGTCCTCAACTTTTCAATTTTCGTTCCCGGATAATCCTTGTGCCTAACATCAGTTAGTTTTTTCAGTTAAGAGTGTGTGAAATGACAAAAATACTCTTTTTTTAAAAAGGACAAACCACAGGGACTATCCGGTCATTTAATAAACAAAAAAATAAAAATCTAATTAATAAGTCAAATTTCAAATGGGCCCCACAACCTGCCCCATCCTCACCCTACCCTCTATTATCTTCTTCTTCATCACCCACCTGCAAATCAAAGATCTAGCTGTATAACAAGTGTATATAATCTTGGTCTTTCAAAAAAAAAACAAGTGTATATAACATGAAAAGAGAATTCTCATCAAAATCTGAAAACAAACAACTAGAATTATGAACTGTATCAGAAAACATACATCTGAAAATATGAAAATAACAATGAAATTCTATCGATTTCTGGTTAACATGACAAAATGATCAGAACACAACCGTTTACAATCAAAAATTGGACTGCACAATAAGTGTATACTATATATCATGAACTACGAATTCAGATCAAGATCTGAACACAAACAGCTAAAATTATAAAGATAATGACATAGAAATCTCTTTTAAATATGGAGAGATGGAACGGCCAAATACTCCGGCATACAGAAGATCAAAACACCGCGCAATAAAAGGGTACGTCGTTTTTTCCACCGGTGAAACCCACCATCTATTCAACAACATCGACCGTGGAACCATGCCCGATGAGCAGCGATATGGTAAATCTTCAAAAGGTTCAACTTCCGGCGACAAGATCTATGGACGGAAAAACGGTTTTGGCAAATGAGGAAGACTACCGTTGGTGGAGTTCGACGGTTCCGGAGGCGGCAGTCAATGGCGTTTATGATGTGGCCTGAAGGAGCAACTGAACAGTGACGAAGGTTTTTTTTCAGAGATTTCTAGAGAGAAAGCATGGAGTAAGTAGAGAGGTGGAAGTAGGCCTAGAAGAAGAAGATGATAGAGGGTAGGGTGAGGGTGGGGTAGGTTGTAGGGCCCAGTTGAAAGTTGATTTATTAATTAGATTTTTATTTTTTTTGTTATTAAATGTCCGGATAGTTACTGTGGTTTGCCATTTTTAAGAAAAGAGTATTTTTGTCATTTCACACCCTCTTAACTGAAAAAAACTAACTGATGTTAGGCACAGGGACTATCCGGGAACGAAAATTGAAAAGTTGGGGACTATAACTGTAATTTTGAAAAATTATGGACTAAAGATGAAAAAAAGGCAAATCACAGGGACTATCCGGGCATTTAACTCTTAAAAGTATAAATAATACAATATGCACACAAGATAACGTGTGTTAGTCTAAAGCTAATATGTAAAATAAATTTAAAGGGCTTTTCACATAATTACATTGGGTGTTAATATTAGAGGAAAAAATATATAAAAATAGAATTACATTCGTGGATGGTAAAATATATAAAATAATTGAGTTTTTTAATTATACAGAATGCCAATGTAAATATCTGAACCGCATAACACAGATCAGCGTAAAAGTGTACAAATATATAACTCACTTAAAGAAAATAAAATAGACGTATGAAAAGCAGATACTTAACAAACGTTTAAAAAGTAAAGTTTGTACCAATGCTTGAACAAAAAAAATATCCGACGTGGACAATTCTTGGTTTTAAAAAGCGCGAACCGAGTCGCAAAACGTAAAAGCGGCGGGATTTCATACGCGAAGCGCAAGGTGATTATATAAACTTTTTTATATATAGGTTTCTATGGTCATTTACCCAATATTTAAACACAAATAAACTTTATATATATGTTTTAATATTGAACCTGAAAAGCATGATGTACCAAAATCTGCTCCACAAAACGTGTCATGTGCACGAGGCACGCACCTCAGTGTGGAATCTTCATCAAAAGTGTGCCAGGTTGCATAAGGCGCAAAGGCTGGCGCCTCACACGCGCATTTTAAAACCAAGGGACAATGACGTATAAATATACAAAATATGACCATTTCATCTTAATTTAGTAATTTAAAAAACAAAAACTATAAGCAGACAATAAAGGTAAGAACAAAGTGTGATATCAACCTCATGTATCAAGTATTTTGATTAATTCACTCCTATTGCGAAAGAGTAAAAGTAAACACAACCAGAAGAATTTTTGAAACTCACTGCATTTGCAGCTGAACTTCATTATAAGCATCCAATACAAATTCTAGATAAAAACACTTACAATTTAAGTTATTTCCTCGAAAAGGTAAGGTTCCAACTTTCAACGATTCTAATCGAAAAAGTCAAATAAAAGTCAAAGAGACATCCGACAGATCAAGTCATCAAACCAAGTCTAGTCCTTACTTCAGAAAGGAATCATTCTTCTTTATTATTCATAATATCCTTGACCAGATCCATGATACGAAAATAATCAAAAAACAATGACGAGTGTTCACCTTCAAGTCCATCGCGGCTAACCCTGTTGCTGCCCGCAAGATTGTTACACGGGCTGCCACCGACAATAAGATCAAACCCGCCAAACGAAAGCATCAGTTCCTGCAGCAGGTGCCCGTCCACTTGTGTAACATCGGAAAAGTGAATCAGTTTGCCTTTTTGGTTCGTTTGTTCCCACCAACTCCTAACTATGTCTCGGTTAGCTTCCGAGATTTCAACCGACACTACATTTTTCAAACGGATCCCGAGCCTGTGGAGCGCCACCTCAGCACCACCAATGCCCGAGAAAAGCGACAGCATGTTTATACCGTTTGGAAATATATCCTTCAGGACAGAGAGATGATACGCTACAGTATCTACCTACAAAATGGAATTACAATGTGACATGAAGTTAATGTGCAATTGTTAGGTCATTTTGGGTTATAGTAGGCCGGGCGTTCCGGCAACGACGCCTAGGTTTATAGCTGGCGGCACGTTAAGTGATGCGTTAACCATATGAAAACACGTGTTTCAACGTATCCGATCTAACACAGGGTAACCTATATAAGCATTGCGGTTACAAAAGAAACGGAATCGAACCCGAGTTGGTTGGTTTAGTGAGGTTTCCACCTATGCATCATGACCTAGTGATATCAAAACGTACAGTAACTCGAATTCATACCGTCGAATGAAAACGTATTATATTTGACCTGACTCGTTTCCGAACACAGTTTACGTCAAAACGTAGACTAACCAAAAACGTACACAAAAATAAGCATGAAAAAGTATCTTTGACAAAACTCGTTTCCAAAAAAATTATGTTGAAACGAACATGAATTTATACAAACATGTATATCAAAATAAGCACGTGGGAAAATACTGTTGTTTTAGTTTACGTCAAAAAATTGGCCAACTGAATAACGTACATAAAAATAAGCATGAAAACGCATTCTATTTGACTTGACTCGTTTCCGAAAAATTTATGTCGAAACGTTAAATTATACCAACACGTATATAAAAAAATAACCACATGAAAAAAGTAGTTTTTTTCATTTTAAGATGAATGAAAATACGAGGTAAATTGGAAAAGTTAGAACTCAAGTGGGGTGAAAATGACATTTTATAAAAAGTTTTTAGAAACTATAGGGTGTGTAAATGTCAATTATTTAACTTTGGAGGCCGTTTGTCCAATTATGAAAAGATGGAGGGCTGTTTGTGTCAGTGGCATAGGCCACCAACCTTTGTAAATAAGATAGTTATAATTAACAAGAACTATAAAGATACAACAATATGAAAACAAGAATATAAAATTACCTGAAACGAGTTGCCAAGTGATTTGTATCGGTCCGTTCTGCTTATCCCGCCACCTCTCGTATGATTTCTCGGAAATCCCAACAACATTTCCACCTCATCGGGCTCTAACGGCGCCAGCTTGTTTTTCCCAACCCACACGAGATTCCACTTTCGGCATTCATCCATAACATACTTCTGCACATGCTCAGGTGGATTATCACCGCACTTTTCTAGAGCCTTCCGGATCCGATCCGTCAGCTTAGCACTACCGATAACCGTTTGCAAACAGTTCAACTTAGTTCTCTTATCCCATTCAGGCCACCAACGTTTCGTCAACGGTAACGCATCGCTAATAGTTCGGGGAGGAAGAGGTAAAAGCGGGAACCGGTTAGTTATCGGGAGATTATGAATGTAACCTCGTTTTCTTGCTGCAGCACAAAAGTACTTGGAATCAACGAATTCGGGCTCCACATCATGCAAGAATCGGGAAATTGTGTCCCAAACGCCCTTTGGAGCTAGTGCGACGTTTTCGTAGTAGAAATATGGTGGCGCCTTGGCGGCATCGGGTAACTTTCGGTGAGTTATTACGTTACCGTGTGTTGGAGTTCCGAAACCGATCATCGGGTTTGGAAGACGGATCATTTCTTCGTCTTCGGGGTTTCGTTTTTTTCTTTTCCTCATCTCGAGCTCATATAATTTTCTTTTTTTGAGGGACCCGTTGAATGAGATTTTCGGTTTCTAAAATTAGACGAAGAAAAAAAATGTTTTATTCAAAAGTTGTTATTATTACTGTAGCAATATAGTTTTGTTAAACATATTTAACACATTAATTGTTTATAAAATGTACCTCTTCTTCAAAAAATACGTCTTCTGTCTTTGCCATTTGGGCAGCACAAATAAAATCAGTTAGTTCTGCAATTGAAGCTTCGGGTCCTGCAAAAAAAGGTTAAGCAGTAACGCTAACTTAAAGAGCTCAAAGCAAAAAAGAATAACAAAGTACATAATGTTATTATATATTATTAATCTTAGCATTATTTACATAAACAACAATTACTTTCATTATTGTCCCAAACATATTGTTTAGTCAGCAAACCTGATGAGTTGGAAATATAACGTTAACTTTTTTTATGGGTAAATTACACTTTTCGTCCTTTATGTTTGTAGCGGGTTGCAATGGATGACCTTTAACTTCAATAATTATAGGCACAGTCCTTTTTTTGTAAAACTTATTACACGTTACGTCCTTTATCACTAACCATGTTAAAATTTTCAGTTAAATAGGGCATGTGCCTTGCACATAAGGGTAAATTCGTCATTTTAGTGTAAGAATATATAGTTATTGCAGAAATATGTTTTTCTTTTTAATCTCTTTAACTCTCTCTTTAAATATCTCTGCCCCTCACCCCTTCTTTCTCTAGATTTACTGCAACCACCACCGCCCACCTCCAGCTCCATTCCCCACCACCACAATTTCCGGCTCCCCTCTGAAACGCTTCATCTCTTTCTTATAATGGTGGAGACGATGAGTGGCGGAGAGGAGTTGTCAATAAGAGATCATGCACAAACAACTTTCTCTGTCTTTTATGAACTTGAATCCGCGACGGTGGTGGCTCCGGTGACGTGTCATGGCGGTCGAGGTCGAATAGGCCTATGGATCCAAATTGAATGCTCAATTCAATTTCGCCTCTATTACCGATTGAAATTCATCCTCTCAAACCCCTATCGGTGGTCAGAGAAAGAAACGGATAACCGTATTCACCCAAAAAAAACTTACCTCCGACGCCACGGTGGTCAGAGAAAGAAACGGAGACGACGAAACGGCATGGTCGCTGCTAGACTTCATCGGAAACACATGGGATCGAATTCGGGTGGGTTTGCTTCGGTCACCGTGAACCACCTCAAATTCAAGATGGAGGAATTATGTGGTGGTTGTGTGGAAGAAATGTGGAAATGATAACTTTTCGAAAGCTTTTCAAAGCTTAGTGAAGAAGAATGTGCCAAGGAAATTGTGAAATTGCAGGTGTATTTTACATTTCAAAGCTTAGGGTTGACTGCAGAATAGTGGGGTTGGTTGGAGAGAGATGAAAGAAGAGATTTTAGGGTTAGTGTTAGGGAAGATGGTGTTTATTTATTAATGAATATTTTAAATAAAAACATGAAATGACCATAATACCCTTAAGTGGATAGACATAACTGAAAATTTTAACATGGTTAGTGCTAAAGGACGTAACGTGTAATGAGTTTTACAAAAAAAGGATTGTGTCAGTAATTATTGAAGTTAAAGGTCATCTATTGCAACTCGCTACAAACATAAAGGACGAAAAGTGTAATTTACCCTTTTTTTATTGTATGGCCTTTTAAATATTTAATAATGGTGTGTCAAAGTGACGAGGAAATTCTAATTATATTGTTTATTTTTGTTATTAGTATATTAGTATTTGTAAGTAGCATTAGTAAAAAAGCAAACCAAACATATTGTTGAGAATCTTTAATCCAATTTATCTCCTAAAGAATTTATAATTATATTAAAAACTATTGAAAGAAACAAAAAGCATGCTAAATTAAGAGACAGTTTTAAGCATAAAATTTGAATAATGACTTTCTTCGTCGTCTTAAAGAAATTTAATTACTTCAACAGCTTATGTTAGAAAAGCAGGGAAACTCTTTTGTTTTATGCCATATAGACCATAAGTTTTGTAAAACCTTTAAACATTCTCTTCAAACATATAGTTAGTTACTTACCACATCTATCAATGGCTGCTGAAGCCTCTTCTACGGTATACCCCATATTTGCTAAGGATAATATCGCTTTCTCATGTTTAGGTAAAGAATTGCTAGTTTCCTGCAAAACGAAATACATTTCAAATACCAAGTGTCAATATTCACATAGAAATAAAAATAAAAGAAAAAGGCAGGATAAAATACAAGAATTTACTTACAGCTATTTCACTACCAGACCAACTGTCATCAGAATCCGAGAGATCAGCAAGAAGACTCTCATCATAGTCAGAAGACAACTGATCGTTATCTACAAATTGTTGTTGCTGAGGAGAGTTCAGATGACATGAGTTCAGTTCATCAGGAGACTCCTCAGAAGCAAGAGCCTGTATAAATCAATACAGCATTAACACAAACAAAACAAAAAAGACAGGAGATTTTTTCAAGTAACTTTACTTACCCCATACGTGAGTAGAGATTCAAGTATTGATTCTGTGTTGGCCTCACCTACACATATTCAAGAACAAGTTTGTAAAGTGAGTTATGTAGGTTAAACTAGGGATGAGCATTTGGTACTTGGTACCAGTACCGGACCGGCATCGAATTTCCCGTACTGATTTTTTTGGGTACCGAATCGCTATCCACTTTTCGGCGTTTTTGGTACCGCTACTTTCGGTTCGATACGGTACCGTATTTTACCTTTAAATACCGGTACTGTACCGAACATTTTCGGTCCCGGTACCGAGCTCATCCCTGGGTTAAAGTACAATTTAAGTAATTAATAACATATATATACCATTTTCTTTAATTGCTTTCGCAATCATTTCTTCAGAAAATCCCATCCCTAAGAAATGCTGAACCAACTTGGAGTTTGAACTGCCTGCTGATGAGCTCGCCTTGAGATGGAAAAATGAGATGCAAGTCAAGTTTGATGACAAAAATATTGTAGCAAAATTTACATTAATCAGAAGCATAATATGTTTATCCAAACACTATATGCTGGTAATTACGACTTCAAGTTGTAATTGTCTATTAGTAATCCAGATCATTTACCTCCCCATTACTAACAATAGCCGCACCATTACTAACAATAGCTTGGACATCGTGAGCTACCCCATTCGAACAAGACGAAGGGGTTATGTTCTCAATCTCAAGTTCATCTTCAGTATCCCAATCAATATTCTCATAGTCCTCACCAGAAGCATTTCCGTCCTATACAAGTGAAATAATATAAAATAACCAAAGATTATGAAATTAAGTAATGAAAGTATAAAACGTAACTCATAGCAAGCACTGTGTAAGATGGTATCTAAAAAGAAGTACCATTTTACTTAAAGCTTCAGTCCGGCACAAGTAAAGCTCTCAATCTGTTAAACAGCCATACAAAATTAGTACAGCCTATGCAATAGCCAACAAGAGATCATTTAAGAACATTAGATGCAAATATTGCAATCGAATAATCAAGTAAAGTTTAGCCACAAGAAAAAATAGTTTTTGCTAACACACAAAATCTGATTAGAATGATGATTTTAATCAAGCGATGTTTAGGAGTTTATAGGTGGAATTAAGGGGTATTTGGGATATGTTACTATAACTGTTTTTGATACAACAATAAGCAGTTTTGAGCATGCTTGAGATTACTTATATGTGAGTGAAATAAGCAGTTTTTAATAAGCTTTTTGAAGTTGTTAAACCTTAACAAAAAAATAAATAAAAAATACAACATCTTGGATCATATGCAACCAAACATGCCTCTTGCAGACATTCAAGAATTAAATTAGTTCTAAAAATTTCAATTTACGCTTAATAAGATCAATGCATTATTAAAAAAAATTATGCCTGCACCACGCAACAACCACAACCGCACAGTTTCATTTTATGAACCCAAAAACATATGAATTCACACAATCAAAACCCTAGTCAGCTTAAAGTCATCATCTTTAACCCGCCGACAAACTATCAACAGTCAATTTAAAAAAAAACAACAAACATCAACAGGATGAAATCGAACAACCTGCAGTTTTTAATTAGCCTTTTGAAGTTGTTAAACCCTTAAAAAATACAACATTTTGGTTTATAGGCAACCAAACATGCCTCTTGCAGACTTTCAAGAATTATAATACTTCTCAAATTCATATAATCAAATACATTATCAAACAATGGAAAGAAATATTATGCCTTTAACACGCAACAACCGCACAATTTCATCTTAAGAACCCAAAAACATATAAATTCACACAATCAAAACCCTAGTCAGCTTAAAGTCATCAACTTTAACAGTTTAACCCCACCGACAAACTAATCAACACTCAAATTCCAAAGAAAAAACAACAAAATCTCCACAAGATAATAAATTCACATGCTATCTGTACGGAACAACAACCTAGATTATCACCAAACACATAAAACCAAACAAATTTCACCAAAATTTACCACAAACAGTCTACAATCCCAGCTAATTTGAACCAGATATCCAAAATGCAGTTCCTTTCACACAAACTGCATAAAAAATTCACATAAAAACCATCAAAACGAGAGAGATGTGAAAAATTGGGGGAAATTAACAACAATTGGGTAAACTGAATATATACGATTAATTACTCGGAAATTGGTGAAATTGATTGAATCAATACAAGGAAAAAGGTAAATTACACATGTTACGAGTTTCGATTCCTGCAAATTTCGCCGATTAGAGAGAGAAAGAGAGATTCGAAAGGGGGGTTTTGTGACGAACCCCTTTGACGAAATATTCGTCACGGGGAAAGTATAATAATACTTGTGTAAAAACAACAGATGTAAAGAGCGTGTGCTCCAAGCGCTGGTGAAGATGAAACTGCACACGCTCCTTTGTTAAATAAATATAGTTAAATATCATTTTAGTCCATGTGGTTTTGATTATTTTGTCTGTTTAGTTCAAAGTTTTGAAATGTTGTCATTTTAGTCCAAATAGTTTCAAGCGTTGTCATTTTAGCTTATTGGGTTAACTTCATTCATTTCATATGACCGAATTGCCCTTCTAGTTAACAAAATTACATAAAAAATGACCGAATTGCCCTTCTAGTTAACAGAAAAAATGGATGAAGTTAACCCAGTGGATTAAAATGGCAACGTTTGAAACTATTTGGATTAAAATGGTAAAGTTTCAAATCTTTGGACTAAACTGGCAAAATGACCCAAATATGTATGTAAGTATGTATGTATGTACGTGTGTGTATGTATCGAATGATTAATTTATTGATTTTTATGGCAGGGGATATTTTTTTACATAACTGTTAGATACTTTGATTTTTGGAATGTTTGATGCGAAAATTTTATTATTTTGGTTTTGTTGGGTTATTGTATTACTTACTCATGTTGTATCAGTTTTAAGTTTTAATCGTTCATTTTGTTATGTTTAGCGAAATGGTATATAAGTAAAACTAGGTTACAACCCCGTGTAATACACGGGTTTAAGTTAATAAAATATTAAATTATTAAATAAGAAAAAAAAGTAGAAACATTGAAAAAGAAATAGTAAATAAATGAAATATTCATGAAGTAAATATTAATAAAGAATAATAAATAGCTAAGAAACAATAAGCGGAAATAATTTCATTTAGTTACTATCAACATTTCTTATTTTAAAATCTTTACCTTAATATTCGACCTTTAAATATATATTTTAAACTAATCAATATTTTTTGTTAGATTAGATCTCTTAAACCTTCTCACAAAATCAACCCATACCTCAAATATATTTTTATTTATAACTTATAATGTTATTTTTTGTTTAAACCTTACCAAAAATAGATTTTACGAAAGCGTTTTTATATTAGATTTATAATGATGACCATTATTTCATATATAAGCTAATTTTAAGCCTTTAATGACGGAAATTTATTTAAATTCAGTCCAGGACTATTTAAACATGATTATTTGTTGTTATTTAAAAAAATATAAATAAGCAGTTTTCATTATTGAAACCATTGGATCCATATAATACACAGGACTATAACATAATATTTAATAAATTACAAAAAAAAAAAAATTAAAACCCTAACTATATATACAATTTCTTAAAATAAACTAACAAACTATAAGTAAAAACCTTAATTTAATTATGCCCTCTAGTCATACCGTCCTGTGCGATAGTGTTAATTAATAATAATATCATTTTTTTTAACGGAAAGAATAATGTTTAATTATGCCCTCTAGTCATACCTTAATGATTTTTTCTACTTAAATCGATAGACAACATATAATTTATGTTATTTAAATATCTAGCAATATGGCTTATTTTTAGGAATAGAATAACAATAAGATGATTATGATTATTATTTTTTATTTATTTATGTCGATACACAACATATAATTTATGTTATTTAAATATCTAGGAATATGGCTTATTTTTAGGAATAGAATAACAATAAGATGATTATGATTATTTTATTTTTTTATTTATTAATTTTTTTTAGGTGAGAAACATAAGTTAAGAGTGATTGAGAGATTGACATGTGTCCTCAATCAGGTTTCTTTTATTATATGTATAGATAGGGTTGGATTTATTTTAGCCTTATCCTCATCAAAGCTGGTTGGTAATTAAATAAAAAACTTGTGAAATTCCTCCATGTGTATCGGTTTGTTACAAAAATGATACGGTATTGGTACTCGGTATAGTTTACAATATCAAATTTAAATACAACTTTGCTTTCAATAAAATTTATATTGAAATACGACATCGTATTAAGCTTTTTTTTAAAGTTTACGAACGCATCGTAACACATATTATATTCGAAACTTTATAAAACATTATATATCTACGGAGGAAAAACAGAATTGTATTGAAAAGCAAATAACAAAATTTTCAATTATCCATTTGGTTTTGAATAAAACTTTTATCTAAACATTGATAAAAATAAACACGTCACAATATGCAGGATTTCCTAAAGCATTATTTCATATTATATTATTAAAATAACTAAAAGGGAAATCAGCGTAAAAAACTAAACCGTAATGTAGTTTTAATAACATGTACGTTTGTATTGTACACTATTATTTGTGATTTAATTTATAGAAAAGTTATATCAAGACGTATATAAAAAATACGTTCAAAATTAATTAGAACAATGACATAAAAAAAATAATATGATATTACATTGACAATGACAACACATGAAGTACTTGGTTTTTTAAAATTCCAAGAAACCCTAAACATTTACCAAAGTAGTGCAACACCACGTGGGATTGCAGCTCAATTGGTAAATGTTAGTAGTAATTATTAACTTTTCTTTTGGGGTGTAATTACTATTTAGTTTTTTTTACAAGTAATGAAAACTTAGTTAGAAGTTCGTGATGCGCATCATTTCTCAACTCCTAATTTTTATTTTCATTGTTTTTTTTTAAGTAGTGAAATCTTAGTTTGTAATGCATATTGTTTCTCATCTTTTTATTTTCATTTTCTTTCTCTAGAATTCAATAGATTTTAAATTTCTTTCCTAGATATTGCTTTTTTTAACAATTCCTAGATATTGTATTTTTTTTTTACCATTACTAATGAACTAAAAGTAAAACTTATTAATATTTTAAGGAAAGAAATTTAAAATCTATTGAATTCTATAGAAAGAAAATGAAAATAAAAAGACAAGAAACAATGTGAATTACAAACTAAGCTTTCACTACTTGAAAATAAAAATAAAACAAACAATGAAAATAAAAATTAAGAGTTTAGAAATGTTGCGCATCACGAACTTCTAACTAAGTTTTCATTACCTATAAAAAAACTAAATAGTAATTACATCTCGGTTAACTCAGCTGTGGGCTAAAGTCATCCGCTCTATTCACTCGGTTAACTCAGCTAATATTAATTCCTTTGTTCCTATCAAAAAGTCGATTTCAGGGGCTTGGAAGGATATTTTTTCGGTGGAAAAGGAGCGGGCTAAAGAGGGCATTTGCATTCAAGAAAAATTGATCGAAAGAGGGGGTAATTGGATCTGGTTGAACGACCCGAATGGTTGTTTTTCGGTGAAACAGGTCAGGCTTGACTTGGAAGAGGCTGCTAATGCTGGTACCACTGAGCCGGTTGAATATGTCTGGAATTCTTGGGCTCCTCCGAAGGTCAATCTGTTGCTTTGGAGGGCCCTCCTTGGAAAAATTGCTTCGAAGATGGGTTTGCTGCATAGGGGAATTCTGATTCCGGATGTCTCGTGTCCGCGGTGTGGCTTAAGTGAGGAAGACCCCTCTCATCTGTTCGTTAACTGTTTATGGTCCAAGAGCATTTGGTGGTCCATCCTGTCTTGGCTGCGGATCAGATACCCACTGAATATTATCAGCTTCGTCGATCTTATTGGGTACATTACAAGTCAGCCGGGTGACGCCAAGTGGAAGAAAATGGTTTACACGATTGTGTTGGCGACGGTTTGGAGGATTTGGCTCGCTAGGAATGAGAAAGCTTTCAACGACATTTTCATTCCGGTCTCTAAATCGGTGGACCTGATTAAGGAAGACGCGTTTATTTGGATTTTCAATCGGTCTAAGCTGGTGCAGCTGAATTGGGGGAAATGGCTTGCTTTCGACATAGCAGCCATCTTGTAATTTTCTGTTTCCTGTTCTTTTCTTTCGTTTTTGTTTTGTTTGTTCCCAGTTTCTTGTTGGCTCTTTATATATATATATATATATATATATATATATATATATATATATATATATAAAAAGTGTTTGCCGTTCAAAAAAAAAAAAGGAATTACATCTCAAAAGAAAAGTTAATAATTACTACTAACATTTACCAATTGAGCTGCAATCCCACGTGGTGTTGCACCACTTTGGTAAATGTTTAGGGTTTCTTGGAATTTTAAAAAACCAAGTACTTCATGTGTTGTCATTGTCAATGTAATATCATATTATTATTTTTTATTTTTATTATGTCATTGTTCTAATTATTTTTGAACGTATTTTGTTTTTTATATACGTCTTGATATAACTTTTCTATAAATTAAGTCACAAATAATAGTGTACAACACAAACGTACATGTTATTAAAACTACATTACGGTTTAGTTTTTTACGCTCATTTCCCTTAGTTATTTTAATAATATAACATGAAATAATGCTTTAGGAAATCTTGTATATTGTCACGTTTTATTTTTATCAATGTTTAGATAAAAGTTTATTCAAAACCAAATTGATAATTTTGTTATTTGCTTTTCAATACAATTTTGTTTGTTTTAGAAAGTTTCGAATATAATATGCGTTACGATGAGTTCGTAAACTTAAAAAAAAAAAAAAACTTAATACACCGTCGTATTTCAATATAAATTTTATTGAAAAGCAAAGTTGTATTTAAATTTGACATTATAAACTATACCCAGTATCAATGCCGTATCAATTTTTTTAACAAACCGATACACATGGAGGAATTTCACAAATTTTTTTATTTAATTACCAACCAACTTTGATGAGGATAAGAATAAAATAAGTCCAACCCTATTTTACTTATATATCATTTCGCTAAACAAAACAAAATGAAAGATTAAAACTACAACATGAGTGAGTAATACAATAACCCAACAAAACCAAAATAATAAAATTTTCGCATCAAACATTCCGAAAATCAAAGTATCGAACAATAATGTAAAAAAATATCCCCTGCCATAAAAATCAATAAATTAATCATTCAATACATACATACATATATATATATATATATAGGGGAAGGATCCACTAAAAAGTGGATTTTGCCTAAGTAGCCTAAGAAGGATTGTGATAATGACATGTGACACTCCTAATAAGTAGGAATGAAGGACATTTTGGTCCTTATAAATAAGACAATCCTTCATTCCTTCATTCCTAAATAAGAGGGCATTTGCATTCAAGAAAAATTGATCGAAAGAGGGGGTAATTGGATCTGGTTGAACGACCCGAATGGTTGTTTTTCGGTGAAACAGGTCAGGCTTGACTTGGAAGAGGCTGCTAATGCTGGTACCACTGAGCCGGTTGAATATGTCTGGAATTCTTGGGCTCCTCCGAAGGTCAATCTGTTGCTTTGGAGGGCCCTCCTTGGAAAAATTGCTTCGAAGATGGGTTTGCTGCATAGGGGAATTCTGATTCCGGATGTCTCGTGTCCGCGGTGTGGCTTAAGTGAGGAAGACCCCTCTCATCTGTTCGTTAACTGTTTATGGTCCAAGAGCATTTGGTGGTCCATCCTGTCTTGGCTGCGGATCAGATACCCACTGAATATTATCAGCTTCGTCGATCTTATTGGGTACATTACAAGTCAGCCGGGTGACGCCAAGTGGAAGAAAATGGTTTACACGATTGTGTTGGCGACGGTTTGGAGGATTTGGCTCGCTAGGAATGAGAAAGCTTTCAACGACATTTTCATTCCGGTCTCTAAATCGGTGGACCTGATTAAGGAAGACGCGTTTATTTGGATTTTCAATCGGTCTAAGCTGGTGCAGCTGAATTGGGGGAAATGGCTTGCTTTCGACATAGCAGCCATCTTGTAATTTTCTGTTTCCTGTTCTTTTCTTTCGTTTTTGTTTTGTTTGTTCCCAGTTTCTTGTTGGCTCTTTATATATATATATATATATATATATATATATATATATATATATATATATATATATATAAAAAGTGTTTGCCGTTCAAAAAAAAAAAGTAATTACATCTCAAAAGAAAAGTTAATAATTACTACTAACATTTACCAATTGAGCTGCAATCCCACGTGGTGTTGCACCACTTTGGTAAATGTTTAGGGTTTCTTGGAATTTTAAAAAACCAAGTACTTCATGTGTTGTCATTGTCAATGTAATATCATATTATTATTTTTTATTTTTATTATGTCATTGTTCTAATTATTTTTGAACGTATTTTGTTTTTTATATACGTCTTGATATAACTTTTCTATAAATTAAGTCACAAATAATAGTGTACAACACAAACGTACATGTTATTAAAACTACATTACGGTTTAGTTTTTTACGCTCATTTCCCTTAGTTATTTTAATAATATAACATGAAATAATGCTTTAGGAAATCTTGTATATTGTCACGTTTTATTTTTATCAATGTTTAGATAAAAGTTTATTCAAAACCAAATTGATAATTTTGTTATTTGCTTTTCAATACAATTTTGTTTGTTTTAGAAAGTTTCGAATATAATATGCGTTACGATGAGTTCGTAAACTTAAAAAAAAAAAAAAACTTAATACACCGTCGTATTTCAATATAAATTTTATTGAAAAGCAAAGTTGTATTTAAATTTGACATTATAAACTATACCCAGTATCAATGCCGTATCAATTTTTTTAACAAACCGATACACATGGAGGAATTTCACAAATTTTTTTATTTAATTACCAACCAACTTTGATGAGGATAAGAATAAAATAAGTCCAACCCTATTTTACTTATATATCATTTCGCTAAACAAAACAAAATGAAAGATTAAAACTACAACATGAGTGAGTAATACAATAACCCAACAAAACCAAAATAATAAAATTTTCGCATCAAACATTCCGAAAATCAAAGTATCGAACAATAATGTAAAAAAATATCCCCTGCCATAAAAATCAATAAATTAATCATTCAATACATACATACATATATATATATATATAGGGGAAGGATCCACTAAAAAGTGGATTTTGCCTAAGTAGCCTAAGAAGGATTGTGATAATGACATGTGACACTCCTAATAAGTAGGAATGAAGGACATTTTGGTCCTTATAAATAAGAGTGAAAATGACATGTGGCACCCCTTTT
>JARYGA010061113.1:34885-79409 GCA_030545235.1 Helianthus tuberosus | reverse complement strand
TATATCGAGTCTTGGTTTCGTTGCGGATATGAACAAGAATGATGTCATCATTCTCAATGATGACATCATAAAGATGACATCATCATTGCAACATCACACGAAATATAACATGCACACACGAAGCAGACTTTTAATTCCGCACGAAATAGGAAATTATGTTATAATTTCGTTTGAACTTGGAATATCGCATGAACCTGTAATTTCCTTTGAATCCTCATGTTGTGTTTCAAACGAGATTAAGTTGCCTATAAATAGGCTTGTGGTCTTTTCATTTGGAACGGAATTAGATTGTGATACCGAGGTGCTGCCGGTTTGTCTACTGACTGTAAACAGTGCTATATCAATATACAAGATGTTTAAAGTGATAATCAAGCTGTTTCACAGTCTATACGTCTGTTTCCGCCTTTCGTATAGACAAGAACTCTTCTGAACGACTCATTTGGGTCACGATTCGATCCTACAAAATAACAAAAGATAATAATTTTAAACAAAAATTAGATAAGAATAAATATATGTTTTCCTATAAATAATTTTAAATTTGATTTCTTTTGTTTTAATTTCTACTCTTAAGCAAACGACCATTTCTTAATATGTTAATATTAAATTAATTCATTTATCCGAATATACCAAACTCAAAAGCTTTTTATTTGTTATTTATTTATTTATTATAAAAGAATTATTATTTATCTCCAAGTTAATTGTTTATCCATTATTATAATAACTTTATAACTAATATAATACATCATTAAGAATTCATAATACTTTGTTTTGGATTTGGAAGAAGACAAAATTCTAAAGAAAAATGTTATAAACATACCAGAGGGTCTTCTCATTACTGACCCCTCTGATCTTATTTTCTTCTCTTATTGACTTTATCCACCCTAATATTCTTCAAAATTTCATACAATTTGAATATTATAAAAATAGAGTTATATATGCACCTACAAACGATGTTGTACATGAGTTAATGATCATTTGCTTACATTATTTCTTGGCGAAGAAAAAGAATATCTAAGTTTTGATAGTTTATCAGAGTTAGAGTATCTTCATAATAATTTTGATGCAAATTTATACTCATTAGATGTCCTTAATGGACCTAGACTTTTAGGCTTGCCAAAACATAAATCATTACTAAAGGTTGATGTTCCAATAACGTTGTTAAGAAATATTGATAAAAGGATATGAATTATGCAATGGAACCGATTACAGGTCCTATGAATGGCAATCGTGTTATTGAGGCACAAATCTTATTTGGAAGTAAAATTGGCACTCGAAGGTTTATCCTTAGATTTCGATTACTATCGTCAGAAAAAATGACTCTGTTTATATTGAAAAGAAGACAAATTCCTCTCCCCGTATGTTTTTCCATTACGATAAATAAAAATCAAGGACATTCACTATGTAAGGTTGGTTTGTTTCGAAAAGAGTTGGTCTTTACACATAGCCAATTATATCTAGCATTGCCAAAAGTAAAAAAATTCAGTTATATAAACTTGTGCAGACATTATTTAAATTATATAATTTCTATCATTAAACCCGTGTAATACACGAGTCTAATAACCTAGTAATTCTAATAAAATCAAATCTAATCTTTATCCTTATCTATATATATAATAAACAAAACCATTGGGGGACACTTGTCACCCTATGGTTAATGCCAAATAAGCAGCCATGTCATTGTACACTTGGCATAGCTCATAGGGGAGGATTGAATCTAGCTTCTCACATACGCTATACTCTCTCTCTCTCTCATTATCTCATAACCCTAATCAATCTCTCTCTCTTCTCTTCTCTGGCGAACACGGCGACGAAACATCAAATAATTTTGATCAAGAATCAACGTATTTGAAGATCTAACTCTACGGTACCATCCAGCAATGGAATTCCTTGGCCAAAGTTCCGATCTACGGTAAGACTTTGTTGTTGTAAGGTTAAACTTGTAATTGTTACATCATCACATCAACATGTTTGAATCCTTCATCGTTTTCATATGATTATTCGTCAATGATTATGTTGTTTATCGCCTAATATTGGTTTGATTTACGTTTATGTTTTGATTTTTTTTGGGATAGAATTTAGGGTTTTTAATTTCTCCTGATCATATGCTTTTTGATATCTTAATCACATTGTTGCAGTCTATTGAACTGTAAGTTGGCATCACTTTTTTTGAATTATGAACTTTGGGTTATGAGGAAATCTTGCAATGCTTGATCTTGATTGTTTCGTTCAAGGCCCGAGCAACAAGAACCAAGTTGCTTATAAATGGTATGATGCCAATGAGTGGATTCTTGGGAAGAGTATGAAGGTTTGTTGATGAAAAAAATGGATCTTTTAATTTGAAGAACTTGAACATCTTTGTAGCCAAATGTATAAATGGTTATGCTAATTGGTATGATTTATTGTTTGATCATGTTAGGATTGGATGTGATTTAGTGTTGCCTTTTGGCACACTTTTCGTGGGACAGGAGGTGGCCCATTTGGTGCAGCGACTAAGATGTGGCCTTGGGAAGATGGTTCTAATTCCTTAGCCATGGATAAGCGAAGAAGTAAGATCAATAAGTTTTAACCCTCGAACGTGCCTCTTTTTGTTAAATTCTTAAGTGAAATTTTGGTTTTGTTGTATTGAGGGCTAACTTTGGGTTCCTAAGTTGTAGTCTTGAATGCCCATTTTGTCCCATTACTCATTTATTGTGTCGGTGGTGACATAGGCCACGACAACTATCACTTCCATTTCTACACTTAACTTTTTTTTCATTGTTTATATAAAAAAGTATTTTTTTGTGATTCGATTATGGATATTTTTGCGATTTTGGCGGGTGTTGTACATACACGTAAAAACCTCCATGAATTTACATTCTGAATTTAAATCTGTAATTAATCTAATATAGGTGTGTGTTTTCATTCAACAGGTTTGGAAGAGTGTTAGCAACATCTGTTGAGCAATCTATACATAGAATGTCTTTTTTGAGTTTTCTTAGAGCCATCGCCAGCCAAGCTTTAAAGAGTGGTATGCCTATTGTATATGTTGATAATCTATTAGCAACTTCATCACCACCATCTTTACACATATTCATACCAAAACTTTACTCTTCTGTATTTCTTCAAGTCCCATAAAACACCCCACTAACAGAGATCTATCTTTGCTCTATTACCAACTTGAAAGTTAATAAATTTCAATATTAGAGGAAAATGATTCTTAAATGGAATTTAATATTTAATGTTATATTAGTATGTTTTACAGTTTTTGGCAGGCAACTCAATTTTTAGTTCAGACTAGAGGTGAGAACCGATGAGTAGGGTAATATGTCAAAACGTTTTCAGTAAAGTTCATAGATGTCAGGCCAGACACCAAATAGTTGTAAAGGTTTTTAGTGATGGTTATTTAGTTAATTATGATCTGAAAACATTATTGCTATTATTATCACGGTTGGGCAATGGGTGAAAGTAGGCTTTTGTTGAAACATGTTCTTACTGAAATAGACTATGGGCGACTTTTAAGTTTTAACTGGTCTTTGAAAAAAATAACTATTTGACCCATTTGAGATAAGTCACAACAACCAATCTGTTTATTTTGACACTGAGCCTCATGTTCATATAATGGTATATATAACTGGTCAATTTAGTGAGTACATTGTTTTGAAATAATAACAAGATACAATGATAAATCATATATGTGTTGTTTAGTGGCTTATCCATATCAGGATTCTATTAAAACTGATACTTTTTATTTCGACCGTTTAAAGTACGGAGTTATCAGGTTGCTATTATGACGTTCTTTTCAATACTGATGGAATTCTATATCCCGACAGTGTTGTCGGAACCGATTCCCACACAACCATGATTGACGGGTTAGGAGTAGCTGGTTGGGGAGTTGGAGGAATTGAAGCAGATGTAACAATGCTTGGACATGTATATAATATAATTGTATAAGTCATTTGAAATTAACCAATTATATGGTTTTTTAAAGTTGCAGTACAACTATTTTAACTGGATGTTTTTTTTTCAAATTGACAGCCGATGAGCATGGTTTTACCTGGTGTAGTTGGGTTTAAGTTGTCTGGAAAGTTGCAAAATGGTGTTACAGCCACTGATTTGGTGTTAACTGTGACTCGGATGCTAAGAAAGCATGGTGTTGTTGGCAAATTCGTTGAGTTCTATGGTAATGCCTTTGCAGCCAGTCGTCAATTACTTTTTAAGTTAGCTTCTTTAACAGTTCTTCACAGTGCACTATTAATTGACAAACAGGTGAGGGCATGAGCGAACTGTCATTGGCTGATAGAGCGACTATTGCAAATATGTCACCAGAGTATGGTGCAACCATGGGTTTCTTCCCAGTAGATCATGTTACACTGCAGTACCTTAAGTTAACAGGAAGAAGTGATGATACTGTAAGCTTTTAGCTTTCTTTTTTATATTCCGAAATCATTCCCTTTTTTGCATCTTGGTTTGGTTCTTAGTGCTAGGGTTTTAAAAAAGCTTTTTTTCCGGTTGCAGATCCGTTTCAATTTTTGTACCCTTTTTCGCATCTTGGTTTGGTACCCATTTGGCATGGCAACTTATGTTGCCGCCATGGTGGATCTGAGCCTTTAGTTTTGGATTTTGACTCGATGCTGATGGCGATGGGTGCAAACTCGATGATGTTGAATCTATCACTGATGGTCTGGAGCAAGATGTGGTATTACAGGATGGCTATCAAAAGCTAAGATTGGACACGAACATCTTGCAGCAGCTTTGCACATGAATATTTCAATAAAAATGAGTTAGGAAACTGTATGCACCTGATTGACCGACTCCTCTTTTACTTAAAATAAGTTTATATGGCATCTCTAAGGTAAATCACAATCAAATTGACCCATTCATTAGTACTAACTTTCCGTTTCAATTGTTTTGTATTTACCCACATGAAGCTATGTTAAAGAAAGAGTATTTGTGGATATCATATGCTTCTATATGGAACGGCCACAAGGGCTTTCATCTTCTGGCTTGCAGGATAGACTCAAATATGCCACTAAGGATGCTGAGAAATCAAAGTAGAAAGCATTTGAGTAGTCAATAAAACGGTGGAGGGCTGAAGAAGACACCAACGAGGCTTTAAGTAAGGTAAATATGGCCTACTAAACTGTTTTCCACTTGGTTTAATTCACTTAATGCTTTGTTTTTTTTTTTTTTCTTACTCTGCTGGTTATGGCTGTATAAATGCATATTGTGGGGCTTAAGTTTAGGAGAGTAATGGTGACGTGAAGACATTTATTTTGATTTAATAGTTCTTTATATTTACATGCGCTTACAGGTTATATATAACTCTAACTTTGCGTTTATGAAGTTGAAAAAGTAGATACGATAATATTATTTACGACTGTATCGAATGTCTATTGATGAGGAGGTGCTTTAAAAGGTATATACAAAATCTGGATAATGGTTATTAATATGGTTCAATATACTAATCCACCTTTTAATAGTAATATTGGTAATTGAGTTGTCATATATTTGAGTGGTGAACTTGTCCATTGTTTGTTCACGCACAGTTAATGGAGTCTCTAAAGCTCATTGTGAAGCAATGACAACGGTTAGTCGATTAATTCATATTTTCTCATCTTTTTTCTCTCCAAAAAGCACCATCAATATTGGCAAACTCTCATGGTTAACCAGATAAAGTCAAAATCATTTTTTTTTGACGATTTAACTCAATAAGTTTTATAAGAGTGAGAGGTTTTGTAATACGAGTAGACCCAAATCAACTCATTTAGCCAACAAACATTGCCCAAATCAATCCATTTGTTGAAGAGCAGGTCATAATTTCCATGTGTAATCAATACTTTTTATATGCATGTGTTTTTTACTACACCTAGAAATGACTTCCACCAATATCATTTTTATTGAGGTTAAATTTTGCAATCTGCAACTATAAAAAAAATTGTCAGTGACACGATGGTATCTATACCATTAGCATAATATTGATTGATTATTTAAAAATTTATTAGGAATTGGAGATACTCTATGTGTGAGTTTACAAAAAATAATTTTTGTTTTTTTTGTTTATATAGATTGCAACTGCAAGTGCTATCAGTGTGCTCAACTTTACTACAGTAAAGTGGAATGCAATTCGGATCATTTTTTTTTCACAGGGACAAGAGTTTTCGGATAAGTTGAACTACAAATATCTTTATTAAAATAAATCGTTGATAAGGATGGTAAACTTACGAATAAAACATCAAATATTGTATACAAAGAAATATATAGGGATTTGAAAACTGTAATTGTAATAGTTATCATTTTTCATTATTACATATAATATGTAATTATTTATTGTAAGAAGTATTACAGATTATTTGTTATATCATGTGTCACATAAGCCTTATAGTATTTTCATTTGTTAAACCGCGTTTAACGCGGGCATTAACCCTATCACCTTATTAAAGTGGAAGTATTTCTTAAGATCATCATCAATGGAGAGAGGTTCATCAATGAGGCGCCTAAGGCGCTTGTGCTAAAAGCCGTATTAATTCCTACAACCATCAAACATATGTTATTGTACTTGTGTGTAGATTATTTTTTTTTTCTTTTTTATCATTTTTTATTGTTTTCATGGCTTTAGCGGCATGTAAAAATTTTCCAGCATTTGATTAGTTTTCTGTTTTTTTCTTCCAATGTATGTCTTTGTACACAACATTTCATTTCAAAGTAAATAATATGGTTTTGGTTGAAGCCCGCGTATTACGCGGGCATTAACCTAGTTTATACTATATAATAAAGAAACTATGTTAGAGACACGTGACGCTCTATGAGGCGATCTTAATTATTTTTTCTAAATAATTATTATGGAAAGTCAATTATTGATAATATTAAATTTAAAATTTAAAATTTGTAGAAGAGATTTTGATGATAAAGACAAAGATAACTGATAATAATATATTAATTATTGTTCATATATTAATTAGTAAAATCTAAAAAAATATATTATCGTTTTAAATATTTATAAAGATAAAGATTTTATTTAATTGGTTGGTTTAATTGTTTTTATATTTTGATGGTAAGGACAAGGATAACTGATAATCACATATTAAAATAAAAATATTTATTTTAATCAACTGTTTTGTTAAAAGGATTTATTCAATACATGCAGAACATATATATTTTTTTATACATATGGTTTATTTAGGATCCTACTTCTAATAAAGGATCATATTATCCCGTTTTACACTCCAATGAAATAATAATATTAAATCATAATATACAGCTTATATCTTGTATATTTAATATTTTTTACTAAAATATTTCTTTTTTTTTCTGCTGATTATCCAACATCAGGTAATACGTAAGTTTCTAAGCTAATAAAAAAACAAAGTAAAATGTTATAAACCATGTAATACACAACTCTCTAACCTAATAAAAAATAAAGTGAGATGTTACAAGTAAATAGTACCTCAAAGTTCATTTTGTTAGAAAACACATCTTGATAACGAAATGTGTTAACGGATTACACTATTCGTGTAAGACATGTGTTTATTCAAATCGTGCAATACACGAGTTTTTAAAAGATGTAACTATTTTATTACTTAGTATATAAAATTATATTTATTCAACCTGTGTAATACACGGAGTTTTAACCTAGTTATATAACTAGGATTGCGACCCGCCGCAATGCGGCGGAGATTCTTTAGTTATAACTAAGTCAATCTAGGACCCGCACGTTATGTTAAACATGTCAAACAGGGGAAATAGACGATGTAAAAACGTTCACCCACACACGCACGTTGCGTCGTGTTAACTCACAAAATTTAGAACGAATCATAAAAACGTTAAACCAAAGACGCACGTTGCGATGTGTTAAGTCACAAAATTTAGAACCAAGCATAAAGCGAAAAATTTGCGGAAAATGAAAACTATAAAGGACCAAAGTTGAAAGTTAAAAAAGTTATCAGGATAGATTGTAAAAGATAAAAAGTTTTGGGTTAAAAGTAAAAAAAAAAAAAAACAAATAGTTTTGGGTTAAAAGTAATTTATGAAATAGTTTTGGGTTAAAAGTAATTTATGAAATACTTTTGGGTGAAAAGTAAATTTTTTTTTTTGGAAAACCCCCAAAGCCAACGTTACGACAACCATATGCATAACCACCCCGCGTTGCGGCGAGGCGTAAAACGGTGTGTCAAATAGTACTAATGTCACACAACAGTTATCGACCACCAACACTGACTCGACCTAGGATATGCGTGTTGCGACGAATTGTCAAACATGGAAAAATAGAGGTAAAAACGTTGAACCACACATGTACGTTACATCGTGTTAACTCTAAAAAAATTAGAACTATACGTAAAACGAAAATTTGCGAAAGATGAAAAGTATAAGGAACAAAAGTTGCGAAGTTAAATTACAAATAATGAAAAGTTTTGGGTTAAAGTTAAAAAACAAATTATGTAGGGTTAAAATTAGAAAAGGTAAAAATCTTTTGGTTAAAAGTAAAAAAAATCAAGTTTTTTTTTTAAAAACTCTCAAAGCACTATGTACAAGTGGTTATGCACAAAAAAAGTTGCAAACTTATATATGGAATAATACTTGATATTAATAATGTTATTATTATTAAAACGAATGAGAGAATGTCACATGTCATTAATTTGAACCCTTTATTATAAGTTTGATTAGATTTTGTCAACGTTAAAGATGTATGTTATTTAATTATTATATAAAAAATCATAGATGAATCATAAAATCTTTCTCATGAGGATTTTTAATTTGTAATTTTTTGAAAAAAATAACACAATTAAGATAAGATAGCTAAAAATGTTTTTGAGATGGGAATTGGTGCTCTTTATGTAGTCAATATGTGTGATATTGATAAATGATAATGTGTACTTTTAAATAAACCAACTTACTATCATGAATCAAATATTTTACTTAACTTTATTTTTGTTTATTTCGATTTGACAGTTTTATAATTATATATCAATAATTAGCTTCATAAGAAGTTTGAAGGCATATTTCATTACAGGGTGATGATCAAATATGAAGTTTATTTTGGCTAGAAAAGATAGGAACCAATATGATTATGATATTTGACAAAATTTAAAATAAAGTGGAATGGTATTTTAGTCAATTTCATTCAATCTTCTACATTCTTCTCTCTGTAACTTCAAAACCCACCATTTTAAAACCCACCATCTTCAACATTTTCTTCACTTTCTATCTCAATAATCACTACATTATAGTGCGATTTTCGTCACCAATCAATGATTCAAACAACCAATCAACGTGTTCTTCAACTTTTTTGAAGAAACTCAGTTTAATTTTATAAAATCTCTCATTTTTTCCCGTGATTTTGAAGTGAATCACTCGATTCGTTCGATTCGATCACTAATAAGTGTTTCTAACATTCAAATTTCGTCAATTGTTGAAGAAATCGGCTTCGATCTATATAAAAAATTTTTGAATTGCATTTTTACAGTCTGAGTTTTTGAATTGAGTCATTACGTTTTACAAAGTAATGAAAAAACACCGTTTTTTTGTATTTTCAGTTTATTGGGTTTTAGAAACAACACATTATATTGTGTTTTTAGTTCATTGCGCTTTAAGTAAAACACATCTTATGTGTTTTTAGCCCATTACGTTTTAGAAAAAAACACTTTCTTTTGTATTTTTATCTATTGCGTTTTAGGAAAACACATTTTTATGTGTTTTTGGTCCAATGCGTTTTAGAAAAACACATCTTGAAGTGTTTTTAGTCCATTGCGTTTTAGGTAAAACGAGGGCCGGCTCAAGGGGGAGTGAAATAAAGCAAGAGTTTTAGGCCTCCATTTTCCTAGGGCCTCAAATTCTAAGAAAATATATTATATGTTGGTAATTTATGCTTTGAAATTGTTAACATTGAGGTTTATGATCTATAATTATGCGCATACAAAGATGATATATGAATAATAGGATTCATAGCAATTTTTTCGTTTACAAAAAGGGCCCCAATTTTACTATCCGCTTTGGGCCTAGAAAAATTTAAAAAATTTTGAGCCGGCCCTGGGTAAAACACATTTTTATTTGTTTTTAGTACATTGCGTTTTAGAAATAACACTTTCTTTTTTGTTTTTAGGCCATTGCGTTTTAGAAAAAAAAAAAAAAAGACATTTTTATATGTTTTTTTGGTCCATTGCATTTTAGAAAAACACATTTTGAAGTGTTTTCAGTCTATTGCGTTTTAGGTAAAACACATTATTATGTGTTTTCAGTCTAAATTTTTTTAATTAATATTATAATTATTATTATTATTATTATTATTATTATTATTATTATTATTGAATACCTAAAATTATTACCCTTTGAGTAAATTTCAAAGTTCGTCCTTTATGTATGTCTAATATATCAAAGTATGTCATTTATCTTTAATAACCTCAGAAAACATCCTTAATGTTTGAAAAACCAATCAGGTTATGTCCTTTACCCTAAACCTTGTTTGTTTTCCCAGTTAAATCAGGTCATGTGAGAAGCACATGAGGGTATATTGGTCTTTACCTTAATAGTAGAAAAATAAAATTATAAAAAATTCAAATCTTCTTTCTCTTAACTATAAGCTTCATAATCTGCACATTATATCTTCAAAACTTCAAACAAAACCCAGATCTTCAAAACACAAAGAAAAAAATATTCAAAACTTCAAAACCCAGATATTCAAAACTTCAAAACCCGGATATTCAAAACTTCAAAACCCAGATTATCACCAACATTATCATCAATAACCCATGAACAAAAAAACCTCCAATTTCTTACAACTCACCAAAATTAGGGCAACAAAGTGGTTTATTGAGATCTAACAATCCTACCACCACCACAACCTACCTGCCGCCACCACCGCCACCACGACCCACCTGTCGCCGCCATCACCGCCACCACGACCCACCTGTCGCCGCCATCACCACCGCCACCACGACCCACCCGTGTTGACTGTTTGACTGATGTTGACCCGACACCGAATCTGAACCGAAAATGAAACTGAGTCGGTTGGCTACTTTGACTGGACCCGAACCCAAACTGAAACTGGGTTGTAATGAATCTGAAAATAAATCCAAACAGAATCCGATTTTGAAGTGAAACTGGAACTTAACCGAAAAATACTCAAAACCCTTACCGGAATAGAGACGACCATGTTAACCCGGTGTCGACTGAACTCGAACCGAACCGAGTCTGACCCGTGCCGTGACACCCAAACTCAGAATGATGCCCGACCCCATCAACCATCAAACCTGAAACGCAAACAAAACGGACTTGAGAGATAGCTCGTTACAGACCTGAGAGTAAAAGAGGTGAAGATGACGAGTTGGATAAGTTTACCGGAGAAAATTCCTGAACCCACGACTGCTGTGACTCGAGAGGGTCGCTGGAACCACCGCCGCCGTAGACGACGGCACCGGCTCCGCCGGTTCTCTCTCTCTTTCCTGCCTCCTCTTCTGCTCGATCTCTCTCTCTCTCTCTCTCACTCTCTCTTGAATATGCCAGGTTGTGGTGGTGGTAGGATTGTTAGATAGAGAGAAGAAGGGGGTATGTTGATGTGCAGGTGATTGAAAGATGGAGAAAATGATGGTGGAGTTTAGGGTTTTTATTAAGGTAAAGACCAATATACCCTCATGTGCTTCTCACATGACCTGATTTAACTGAGAAAACAAACAAGGTTTAGGGTAAAGGACATAACCTGATTGGTTTTTCAAACATTAAGGATGTTTTCTGAGGTTATTAAACATAAAGGATATACTTTGATATATTAGACATACATAAAGGACGAACTTTGAAATTTACTCTTACCCTTTTATTAAAAAAAATATATAAAAAAAACATAGTTTAGAGCTCGTGACGAGGGGCTTCGCCGTTCGAGCTAGCAAAACACAAACCCATCTCTCTCTTTCGACTTTCATCTTTCCCCTTCCTTCCTTCCGTCTCTCTCGCTCTTCTTCAATCTCCCCCAAATCCTCCATCAAATCTCACTTATCCTCCCTCCGATTCACTCTCCCCTCACACACACACACAGATCTATATCTCTATCCTCTTATCCAATTCTTCTTCCCCAATTCCTCTCACAAAAAGCCCTAATTCCAATTCACCCCCCTCCCTCACTTATCCATCTGCTCATTTAACCTAATCTGTATTAACGTTTTTGTTGCTCGATAGCCGATCTGGAGGCCTTCAGGTGCGTACTGTCTTCATGATCGATCATTTCATCCACCTAGGGTTTAGAATTTAGGAAAGGGGATCGGAAAATTGGATACTTTAATTGATTGTTCAAGTTGCACCTAGGTTTTGATTGTCATCATGGAAGACAGCTGTTATGTATTGACGGTTGGAAGATGAGCTGTGGCACGTGTGGCTTTGTTTCACTGTATGTATGTTTTTAAGTTATCATGTTTGGTGTACCTGTTTGAGTGTTATTGTAAATTAGAAGGATGTTTGAATGCTATTATTGCTTTGATTTGGTTTATTTTGGGAATTATTTGTTGTTACAGTTTGGTTTATATGCATTAGTTTTTTTATTTGTTATGTTAATTAATATGTTTTTTTTTCTTGATTTGAGTTTACTGGATAGCTAGGTTAATGCATAACATGGGATTTTGTTATAGTTTTGTGGTTATGGTTGAACTTTATTAGCTCTTCGGATCATCCACCAATTTAGTTAGAGATAGTTTTTGCTGTGTTTGTTTTCAATGGTGGCTTTATTTGACTATTGATTTTGCTAAGTTAGGTGGAACCGTTGATAGTCAGGTTATGCTTTCTTGGTGAATTGTTTTTTCACATCTTCCATAATATGTGTGATTGTGTGCGCGTGTGTGAATCTAAAGTAAACTTCTTTTTCTGGGGGCACAATTGCATCTCAGAATCTAGTTAAAAGCCATATATTGTTAATTTGTAGATGTAAGTTTACATGCTTTATGAATTTATGTTTTTTCTATGAATGTTTTGAGTTATTTTTTATCGGTTTATGTCTCAGCACCTAAGTTTAGCCTTGTCAACTATATATTGCCTGTATTTTTGTTAATAATGTCGACTGATAATCTAGTTATCTCATTTTTTTTTATTCTTCTTCTAGGTTAGTTAACATGAGTACATGACCTCCACTGGTTTAATATGGTTTATTTTTTGCAGGTTGATTGAAAAATTAGTGTTGGTGACTGGGCTTTGTATAAGCCACCCTGCGATTCTCTTCCGTTTGTTGGAAGAATTTGTAAATTAATCAAAGGAAAGGAGAATATTTAAGTCTGTGTGGCTTGGCTTTACTGACCTGCAGAAATAAAGTTTAAAGAAGGCGCTTTACTGAAAGCGGAAATAACGAGGTTTTTACTCTTTCCACAAGGATGATATACATGTTGCATCATTACTCTATGCTTGTAAAGTCGCATTTTTTCATAAATTGTCTTATTTGTGTGCAGTTTTAGTGTATGATTGTGAGAGTGGGTGTTTATGGTGGTTAACTGACAAGAGATATACTAAAGTAAGTATAAATGTTCAATTTTTGTCTAGTTTTATATTACCTTATCTGTTAAAATATATTTTGATTGGATATGTAGTTTTTAATCGACACAGGAACTACAAGAAGAAGTAGGCCAGTCATTAGATAAGACGTTGATAGAAATGCATGGAGCTGTGCAGACTGGAGGCCGGTCTCCAAAACCCTTGAACGGTCCAAACGTGTCAGCTCAACTAAAAGGTAGTTCAGATAATGTACAAAACGTTTCATCACATGCAAAGAGTAAGAAGAGAGAGCATGGTGCTCACAATTCAGAATCTGCGAAACGTGACCGTTCATCTAAAGTTGACGATGCGGATTCTGGTCAAGCTAGACCAGAGCATATATTAAAAACCGAAATCGCCAAAATCACTGATAAAGGAGGAATGGTAGATCTTGGTGGAGTTGAAAAACTAATACAGCTCATGCGACCCGAGAATACCGAGAAGAAACTAGACTTGACTTGCAGAACAATGCTTGTTGATGTAATATCGGCTACTGACAGATTTGATTGTTTAAGTCGATTCGTTCTTTCAAAAGGCTTGGTAGTTTTAGACGAATGGCTTCAAGAAATCCACAAGGGAAAGATTGGTGACGGGAGTCTGAAAGAGAACGATAAGTCCGTTGAGGAATTTCTTTTTTCCTTACTTTGTGCACTTGATAAGTTGCCCGTGAATCTTCATGCTTTACAGACGTGTAATGTTGGGAAGTCGGTGAATCATTTACGTAGCCATAAAAATTCTGAAATTCAGAAGAAAGCCACGAGTCTAGTCGGCACATGGAAGAGGCGTGTAGAAGCTGAAATTGATTAAAACTAGTTGATTTGACCGCACGTTGCGGCGGTACATTACCGTGAGCTGGATTGGTATCGGTTTGGTTCGTTACAATACCAGTATGATACATGTACTTCGTATACAAATCAGTCGATTGAAAACGACAAAAATGAACATGGGTACCAAGACCAATGTTCAAACGATATTGATTGATTCAGATCGTCACAGTATTTATATCATAATTCATATATCGTTGCAGACAAAGTTGTATAAACTGGTACCAATGTTGTTAGTTTGGTTTGATATGGTATAATAACGTTATGGTGACAGTTTATCTAAAGTAAAAACAATAAAAAATTAATAGCGGTATTGATAAAAGATGTTGTTCAATCGATTCGATATGTTTTGGTATGTTAGTGGCACATTATCTATTTCAAAAAAAAAAACTTTATCACAATATTGGAAAAAATAAACACATATTATTAGAAAAAACTCAAAATAAATGATAAATAATAATTTAAAAAAAATAAATACTTCAAAATAATTACCATTCATTGTCGCTTTTGGTTCGGTTTGGTACACCTCCAGCACAATATCCATTTACAATAAAAGTTATACTGCAATGTTAAAAAAATATTGTTGCACATTTTTTTCTAAACTAACAAACGCAAGTTATTAAAAGAAAATTAAACTAAACAATTGAATAAAACGGTATTTAAAAATAAAAAATACCTAAAAATAGAATTAAAAAATAAATCAATACTTTAAAATAAAATATTGAAACACTATTCATGAACACTTTCAATTGATATGTATAATAGTTAGATTCTCGCGCGCTTCGCTGCGGACCTTTGGTCATTATCAACCCGGTTCGTTATAGTATGAGCACACTCAACATGTGTTTCACATCGATTGAAAACCATAAAAACGAACTCATATCGGTCCCAGTGTTGTTTAGTCGGTATCGGTTCATTATGGTACCGGTATCGTACATACACTCGATATAGCTTACGATACCAAAAAAATACTTTATAGCAAGTATAACTCTATGTTCAACGAATTTTGTACCGCCATGTCGAGAAATTTATAAAAACAAATAAGGTATGATGCTGACGTTGTTTGGTAAGTATATACTCAGATTGTGATGATAAAAAAATCAAATGTATGTGACTCGTTTGAATAGAACTTTTATCGAATCATACATAATAATAAGCACATAATTACGTGATATTCAGAATTTTATAAAACATTAATAAAAAAAAACTATACCGATGTTCAAATAGTATTAGTAATATTAAAAATATAAAATCATCAAAAGTTAAAATAAAAAAAAAATATGTTAAAGATTAAAAGCAAATATAATAATCATCTACTGTATATTGAAATAACAAATATATAAAAAAACTATATATTATTATAATAATTAAAAATCATAAAAGCGAATACAAATATCGGTTTCGATGATACCAATGAAAAAACAAAAACAAAAAAATACTACTAAAAGTCAAAAACCAAAAAGACAAAATAAAAAAAAGAAAGAAAAAAAAACTACTATTCATAGCCACTTTCCAATTTCCAATTATATATATTAAATACTAGTAAAATAGTGCTTTCCTCCCACACTATGCGGCGGGAGCTCAGTTGGTATTGGTTCCGTTCGTTTTGCCCGACAATCGCTGTAACAACTGAAAGAGAAAACTAAAAACTAAAGTCGTGATATGCTTAAAAGGATATCGACACATGTTTTACATAAATCTAAAATCATAAAAACAAATACCAGTTCAGCTACTAACGATATTGGTACCGATGTTGTTTGGTCAAAATGAGTCTTGTTGGTCACGTATCGATACTCGTATAGTTTACAATACAAAAATCTACATTTTTCAATATTGTTACCGACACTTGTATGGTTTACTCTAAAAAAGATACGTTGATTTAAATACCAAAAATTAGATTCATATTCAACGTCGGCTTCGATTCGTTTGGTGCAAAAGCGGCCCGGTATCCATTTTCGATATAATTTATATCGCAGTGTTGGAAAAAATAAACCTAGTTGCGAATTTAGTTAAAAGAAATAATATGCTAGCATATGCAAGTTATTAAAAAGTCAAAATGAATGATGCATAACATATTATTAAAATATTTAAAAGAATACTTAAAAATTTTAATCAAAAATTAAAAAGAATATTGGAAATTATGAAATCACTATTCATCGGGACTTCATATTCATATGTATAATTTAGGAATCAGCAGAACACCTCAGTGGCTTAAACCAGTGGTTGTAGCTCTGATACCATCTCCTGTCGCAACCCCCAACCCCTGCCCCAGGAGCAGGCGGCCGCGGTTACACAGAGCCGGTGGTATCGGTGTTTATTCATTTGGCAGCGGAATTTAAACATAAGGACCGTAGTTAGGAAATATTTTATCATAGTTTAAACACCAAACTTTTATAAATAATAAATGGGATAAAACCCAAGTTTCCATTTATAATACATTCGTAGGGATAAAACCCTAATTATTGAAAACATAAACTCCTTTTTATTTTAGATAACTTTTATAGCCACTTCTTTAAGCCTTCAGTGCTCTCCAGCTGACTTTTATTAGCTTCACATTAAGTTATCTTAAACGTGTTTTAAAAATGGTTTTATCAGCAAGAAATACTGGTGAGTGCATCACAGTTTAATCAAAACATGCTTTTATAACTTTACAGGATTGAGAGCATCAGCGATTACAATGTTTATATCTATCTAATTACTCCTACGGTACTGTCAATCCTGACTTGTGGTCATGCTACTATTCGCAACAGTAATGAGTGTCAAGTAATGTATACAAAAACCCCAACATACCGATAGTAATTGTAGAATACATATACGCGAACACTGTTAATTATAATTTAAAACATTTGAGATTTTCACAAAAAAGGTTTACAAAAAGAGAATGGACTCACTTTGCTAACTTAGGTTTTACTATAGCTTCCAGGTGCTTTTCCTGGTTATTATTTATTAAAATCAAACAATGCACACGTGTTAGTAAGATACCTCAATTTACATTAGTCATACTACCGAGACAGAACTCCAACGAACTGAGTCAGGCAGAGCCTTGACATGCGTTACGGAGCCCTAGATCAATCGGGTAGAGTAACCAATACGTAACCGGGGTTATAATACTTACAACGAGGCAGAGCTTCGCTTTATAGGTGGTATTATTCCCGAGAGTTTTGCCTATTAGAGAATTTTAGAGAGAGAAATAGAAATGACCAGTTTGAGAAATGAGGCCGAAGCCTCAATTTATAGGCCTGGACTATGGCGGCTCGCACCCCGCGAGAGATACGGGGTCGGCCTTCGCGGCCCGCGAGGTAGGGTGGCTAGGCTCTAGCCTTGTCGACTCAACCGGCTAGCTTTAACACGTAACCGGACATGTGGCGGACCACGGTCCGGCCTAGTGTCACTATGTCGCGCCCCGCGACAGCCTTGGGGTGACCGGGTCGTGGCTCGCGACAACCTTATATATTTGTTTTTATTTGATTTTTTTTTTATAAATATAAAGGTATTTTAGGGTCATTTCTCGTATACGGGATATATTAAGGACGTTTAGGGTCGTGCTAAGGGTTTTAGGAGGGTTATACCGATTTCTTCATATTTCTTCACCGATTGACGAAATTTGAATGTTAGAAACACTTATCAGCGATCGAATCGAATGAATCGAGTGATTTGCTTCAAAATCACAGGGAAAAAAATGAGATATTGTATGAAATTAAACTGGGTTTCTTTAAAAAAGTTGAAAGAACACGTTGATTGGGTGTTTGAATAATTGATTGGTGACGAAAATCGCATTCTAATGTAGTGATTATTGAGATAGAAAGTGAAGAAAATGTTGAAGATGGTGAGTTTTGAAGTTACAAGAGAAGAAGAAGGGAGAAGATTGGGTAAAATTGATTAAAATACCCTCTCTCTTCATTTTAAATTTTGCCCCATGTCATAATTCTATTGCTTCCTATCCTTTATAACCAAAATAAACTTCCTATTTATTCCCTACCCTTATAAGATAATAGTACTTTACTTATAATTCTAATAAAAACAAATCTAATCTTTATCCTTATTATATAATACTTGATATTAATATTGTTATTATTATTAAACTGAATGAGAGAATATTTATTGTTATTATTATTAAACCGAATGAGAGAATATCACATGTTATTAATTGGAACTATTTATTATAAGTTTGATTAGATTTTGTCAACATTAAAGATGTATGTTATTTAATTATTATATAAAAATCATAGATGAAACATAAAATCTTTCTTATGTGGATTTTTTATCTGTATTATTTGAAAAAAAAGAACAACATTAAGATAAGATAGCTAAAAATGTTTTTGAGATGGTAACTGGCGCTCTTTATGTAGTCAATATGTGTGGTATTGATAAATGATAATGTG
The DNA here is from genome assembly GCA_030545235.1 of Helianthus tuberosus. Classification (NCBI taxonomy): domain Eukaryota; kingdom Viridiplantae; phylum Streptophyta; class Magnoliopsida; order Asterales; family Asteraceae; genus Helianthus; species Helianthus tuberosus. The sequence goes on along the minus strand of JARYGA010061113.1, from coordinate 60,727 downwards.
TACTTTTAAAGAAACCAACTTACTATCATGAATCAAATATATTAATTAACTTTATTTTTGTTTATTTGGATTTGACAGTTTTCTAATTATAGATCAATAATTAGCTTGATAAGAATTTTGAAGGCATATTTCATTAAAAAAAGGTAGATAAATTCTTAATTTTGTGCTAGTGTGCATCTAGATACAATAATACCTTATATTCACGACTTTAATGGTTAACTAGATACCTCTCCTCCCACCCAGCCGGGTAATCCCATGGGGTTTGGTTGGGCCGGTCTCCGGTTCGATCCCCGGTTGTGGCATTATGGGGGGGGGGGGGTGGTCCCAATGATAGATCGTATCCTGCCGAGGCATGGTGCGGTCTTGAGGGCAACCCGGTTTTACCCAGCTGTTACCCCAGCGAGTCTCTCGTGTGGGGGCAGTATGGTTTCCGGGCGGAAGTCAGCTTGCGCAACGGCCGGGGCCCGATCGAACATCGCGTCCGGAAGAGCGGGGCTGACGGGGGATTGTCTTCGACATGAACCCGGTGACCATGGTCCAGTACATAGAAAGTCACCTTCCAAAAAAAAAAAAACTAGGGTTGTAGTTATTTGCGCGTTACGCAGGGACGCGATTGGAATTCAGAACGTATTGCCACCATGACAACCGATAAATAAATTTTAAAATTACTTAAAATGATACATTAATGGGTTATGCTATTTGCGTCGTAACTCGGCTCTGAACATCAAAATAATAACAAAAGGTAAAATGATATAGTAAATAACAAAGGTAAAATTAAGGTAAACGAAAAAGAAAACGATAGAAACTTGGTCGGTTTTGGCGCGCTCGTTATAGCAAAGAAAAAAAAGTTAAAAATTATGTTCAAAAGAGTATCGACGTGTTCGTTAAAAAATATTAAACTAAAAAACCTTTGCCACACTTGTTATAGCAAAGAAAAAGAAAAATAAAAAATATGTCTAAAACAGTATTAACGTTTTCATTAAAAAACTATGTAGGGATTGAAAAGTAATTTGGTTAAAGTAAAAGACAAAAAAAAAAAAAAAAAGTTAAACTACATGGGTTGTAAATGAAAAAGTTTACACTAAACAACAAAATAGAATAAATGACAAAAAATTGACGAACTTGTAAAATATGCCTTAGATGTTGTACAACACTATTTTTTTTAATATTATATATAATGTTTGATACTACAACGAAAGTGAGTTAGGATAAATCAGATCAAATTAACTAAGTTACGTGTGTGTGAGAATAAGTACGTATTTAAAAGTGAAAATACAATAACTGATAATAAACTTATAAAAGTCAGACAAACGTGTATGAGATAGATACTTCAAATGAATCCTCTATTTACAACACTTCTTGTTGCTATGTTCGGATCCTGGAGGATCTCTAAGTGCCATATTGACATGCCTGTTAGTATCCTTTCCCACCTGATTGCCTTGAGCATGCGAAACCACTCTCTTTTATACAAGTGATTTCCTAACTACTAGTACCATCAAAATGCACTGTTTTGACTTTAAGCGTCTCTCTCACTATGCTCTCACCGTCCCTTTTCCCATAACTCAAGAGTTGACTCTAGAAACAACTGTTTTCCGTTAAACTCTCTTTCACTAGTATAATATATAATATAAGCTTATATAAATAATCATTACCTTTATCTGTCTCGTTTGGTCAGCTTTATCACCTACTCAGTAACTAACAAAATTAAAACTCCGTAACTATATAAAAAGTGTGAACTTTCTATTTTGTTACGAAATTTGTAGGTTTTATTTCGAGTTTTTATTATATTACATTACATTTTAGTTTAAAGTTTAATTAATATTATAATATAATAATAATAATAATAATAATTATTGAATACCTAAAAATATTACCCTTTTATTAAAAAAAAAAAAAAAAAAACATAGTTTAGAGCTCGTAAACGAGGGGCTTCGCCGTTCGAGCTAGCAAAACACAAACCCATCTCTCTCTCTTTTGACTTTCATCTTTCCCCTTCCTTCCTTCCTTCCGTCTCTCTCGCTCTTCTTCAATCTCCCCCAAATCCTCCATCAAATCTCACTTATCCTCCCTCCGATTCACTCTCCCCTCACACACACACACAGATCTATATCTCTATCCTCTTATCCAATTCTTCTTCCCCAATTCCTCTCACAAAAAGCCCTAATTCCAATTCACCCCCCTCCCTCACTTATCCATCTGCTCATTTAACCTAATCTGTATTAACGTTTTTGTTGCTCGATAGCCGATCTGGAGGCCTTCAGGTGCGTACTGTCTTCATGATCGATCATTTCATCCACCTAGGGTTTAGAATTTAGGAAAGGGGATCGGAAAATTGGATACTTTAATTGATTGTTCAAGTTGCACCTAGGTTTTGATTGTCATCATGGAAGACAGCTGTTATGTATTGACGGTTGGAAGATGAGCTGTGGCACGTGTGGCTTTGTTTCACTGTATGTATGTTTTTAAGTTATCATGTTTGGTGTACCTGTTTGAGTGTTATTGTAAATTAGAAGGATGTTTGAATGCTATTATTGCTTTGATTTGGTTTATTTTGGGAATTATTTGTTGTTACAGTTTGGTTTATATGCATTAGTTTTTTTATTTGTTATGTTAATTAATATGTTTTTTTTTCTTGATTTGAGTTTACTGGATAGCTAGGTTAATGCATAACATGGGATTTTGTTATAGTTTTGTGGTTATGGTTGAACTTTATTAGCTCTTCGGATCATCCACCAATTTAGTTAGAGATAGTTTTTGCTGTGTTTGTTTTCAATGGTGGCTTTATTTGACTATTGATTTTGCTAAGTTAGGTGGAACCGTTGATAGTCAGGTTATGCTTTCTTGGTGAATTGTTTTTTCACATCTTCCATAATATGTGTGATTGTGTGCGCGTGTGTGAATCTAAAGTAAACTTCTTTTTCTGGGGGCACAATTGCATCTCAGAATCTAGTTAAAAGCCATATATTGTTAATTTGTAGATGTAAGTTTACATGCTTTATGAATTTATGTTTTTTCTATGAATGTTTTGAGTTATTTTTTATCGGTTTATGTCTCAGCACCTAAGTTTAGCCTTGTCAACTATATATTGCCTGTATTTTTGTTAATAATGTCGACTGATAATCTAGTTATCTCATTTTTTTTTATTCTTCTTCTAGGTTAGTTAACATGAGTACATGACCTCCACTGGTTTAATATGGTTTATTTTTTGCAGGTTGATTGAAAAATTAGTGTTGGTGACTGGGCTTTGTATAAGCCACCCTGCGATTCTCTTCCGTTTGTTGGAAGAATTTGTAAATTAATCAAAGGAAAGGAGAATATTTAAGTCTGTGTGGCTTGGCTTTACTGACCTGCAGAAATAAAGTTTAAAGAAGGCGCTTTACTGAAAGCGGAAATAACGAGGTTTTTACTCTTTCCACAAGGATGATATACATGTTGCATCATTACTCTATGCTTGTAAAGTCGCATTTTTTCATAAATTGTCTTATTTGTGTGCAGTTTTAGTGTATGATTGTGAGAGTGGGTGTTTATGGTGGTTAACTGACAAGAGATATACTAAAGTAAGTATAAATGTTCAATTTTTGTCTAGTTTTATATTACCTTATCTGTTAAAATATATTTTGATTGGATATGTAGTTTTTAATCGACACAGGAACTACAAGAAGAAGTAGGCCAGTCATTAGATAAGACGTTGATAGAAATGCATGGAGCTGTGCAGACTGGAGGCCGGTCTCCAAAACCCTTGAACGGTCCAAACGTGTCAGCTCAACTAAAAGGTAGTTCAGATAATGTACAAAACGTTTCATCACATGCAAAGAGTAAGAAGAGAGAGCATGGTGCTCACAATTCAGAATCTGCGAAACGTGACCGTTCATCTAAAGTTGACGATGCGGATTCTGGTCAAGCTAGACCAGAGCATATATTAAAAACCGAAATCGCCAAAATCACTGATAAAGGAGGAATGGTAGATCTTGGTGGAGTTGAAAAACTAATACAGCTCATGCGACCCGAGAATACCGAGAAGAAACTAGACTTGACTTGCAGAACAATGCTTGTTGATGTAATATCGGCTACTGACAGATTTGATTGTTTAAGTCGATTCGTTCTTTCAAAAGGCTTGGTAGTTTTAGACGAATGGCTTCAAGAAATCCACAAGGGAAAGATTGGTGACGGGAGTCCGAAAGAGAACGATAAGTCCGTTGAGGAATTTCTTTTTTCCTTACTTTGTGCACTTGATAAGTTGCCCGTGAATCTTCATGCTTTACAGACGTGTAATGTTGGGAAGTCGGTGAATCATTTACGTAGCCATAAAAATTCTGAAATTCAGAAGAAAGCCACGAGTCTAGTCGGCACATGGAAGAGGCGTGTAGAAGCTGAAATTGATTAAAACTAGTTGATTTGACCGCGCGTTGCGGCGGTACATTACCGCGAGCTGGATTGGTATCGGTTTGGTTCGTTACAATACCAGTATGATACATGTACTTCGTATACAAATCAGTCGATTGAAAACGACAAAAATGAACATGGGTACCAAGACCAATGTTCAAACGATATTGATTGATTCAGATCGTCACAGTATTTATATCATAATTCATATATCGTTGCAGACAAAGTTGTATAAACTGGTACCAATGTTGTTAGTTTGGTTTGATATGGTATAATAACGGTATGGTGACAGTTTATCTAAAGTAAAAACAATAAAAAATTAATAGCGGTATTGATAAAAGATGTTCAATCGATTCGATACGTTAGTGGCACATTATCTATTTCCAAAAAAAAACTTTATCACAATATTGGAAAAAATAAACACATATTATTAGAAAAAACTCAAAATAAATGATAAATAATAATTTAAAAAAAATAAATACTTCAAAATAATTACCATTCATTGTCGCTTTTGGTTCGGTTTGGTACACCTCCAGCACAATATCCATTTACAATAAAAGTTATACTGCAATGTTAAAAAAATATTGTTGCACATTTTTTTCTAAACTAACAAACGCAAGTTATTAAAAGAAAATTAAACTAAACAATTGAATAAAACGGTATTTAAAAATAAAAAATACCTAAAAATAGAATTAAAAAATAAATCAATACTTTAAAATAGAATATTGAAACACTATTCATGAACACTTTCAATTGATATGTATAATAATAGTTAGATTCCCGCGCGCTTCGTTGCGGACCTTTGGTCATTATCGACCCGGTTCATTATAGTATGAGCACACTCGACATGTGTTTCACATCGATTGAAAACCATAAAAACGAACTCATATCGGTCCCAGTGTTGTTTAGTCGGTATCGATTCATTATGGTACCGGTATCGTACATACACTCGATATAGCTTACGATACCAAAAAAAAAAATACTTTATAGCAAGTATAACTCTATGTTCAACGAATTTTGTACCGCCATGTCAAGAAATTTATAAAAACAAATAAGGTATGATGCTGACGTTGTTTGGTAAGTATATACTCAGATTATGATGATAAAAAAATCAAATGTATGTGACTCGTTTGAATAGAACTTTTATCGAATCATACATAATAATAAGCACATAATTACGTGATATTCAGAATTTTATAAAACATTAATAAAAAAAAACTATACGGATGTTCAAATAGTATTAGTAATATTAAAAATATAAAATCATCAAAAGTTAAAATAAAAAAAAATATGTTAAAGATTAAAAGTAAATATAATAATCATCTACTGTATATTGAAATAACAAATATATAAAAAACTATATATTATTATAATAATTAAAAATCATAAAAGCGAATACAAATATCGGTTTCGATGATACCAATGAAAAAACAAAAACAAAAAAATACTACTAAAAGTCAAAAACCAAAAAGACACAAAATAAAAAAAAAAGAAAGAAAAAAAAAACTACTATTCATAGCCACTTTCCAATTTCCAATTATATATATTAAATATTAGTAAAATAGTGCTTTCCTCCACACTATGCGGCGGGAGCTCAGTTGGTATCGGTTCCGTTCGTTTTGCCCGACAATCGCTGTAACAACTGAAAGAGAAAACTAAAAACTAAAGTCGTGATATGCTTAAAAGGATATCGACACATGTTTTACATAAATCGAAAATCATAAAAACAAATACCAGTTCAGCTACTAACGATATTGGTACCGATGTTGTTTGGTCAAAATGAGTCTTGTTGGTCACGTATCGATACTCGTATAGTTTACAATACAAAAATCTACATTTTTCAATATTGTTACCGACACTTGTATGGTTTACTCTAAAAAAGATACGTTGATTTGAATACCAAAAATTAGATTCATATTCAATGTCGGCTTCGATTCGATTGGTGCAAAAGCGGCCCGGTATCCATTTTCGATATAATTTATATCGCAGTATTGGAAAAAATAAACCTAGTTGCGAATTTAGTTAAAAGAAATAATATGCTAGCATATGCAAATTATTAAAAAGTCAAAATGAATGATACATAACATATTATTAAAATATTTAAAAGAATACTTAAAAATTATTATATATATCAAACAACATCGATATGGTTTGCGCCAGGAGTCTTTTTGACTTTTGGTTTTTGCCACTGAAGTCTGCTTCTTTGATTTCCCCCTCAACAACTCAACTCAATTGCTTGGTGGTTTCTTCTGATTGCCCTATTTGGACGGTCATTTTCTCTGCTTTCTTCTTATTCACCTATTTGTGTGGTGATCCTCCCCTTGAGACATGTGGCTTACACCTTTTGCCCCTTGAAAACCCTTGATATGAGAGAGCACGAGAAGAGTGAGAAAGGGAAATGGGAGAGAGAAGAGGGCGGAGCGGTCACCGAAGGGTCACCATCGTGACACCGTCGCCGTTGTCGCCACGTTTCAGTGGTGGTTTTGTTGTGGGAATTTTTTCCTAAGAAGAGAGAGAACGGGAAGAGAGAGAGAGAGAAAGAGAGAGAGACAAAAGGGAAGGGGAGAGAGAAGATAGAGTAGCGGTGACCAAAGGGTCACCACCGTCACCACCGTGGCCACCACAGTTTTTTGTTCGTGATTTGTTCCGATTGACCTATTTGGGAAATCATCCTCTCTTGAGACGTGTTTTCTATCTTTATACCTTAGCCCTCCTGAAGAAGAGGTCGGGGCGGTGACCGGAGGGTCACCACCGGTGGATCCAGACCGTCTTGGCGGCGGCGATTTTTAAACCCTGCGATGATGTTGGCTTGCTACCCGGTATGGCAACTTCGGTTGCAACCGTCACGCCACTGAGTGGGTTCAACGACGATGATGATCTTTTCAGATCTGAGTCGATTTGTATTGGTATTTTCGTTTTGCTTTCTGAGATTGATTAGATAATTGTGTTAGTAGTGGTGGTCATGTTGTTGTTGGTCGTGATATTGGTAGTGGTTGTGTTAACAGTAGCTGTGAAAAGGCAGGCAGGCTTTTTTTTTTTTTTTTTTATGTTTGTGTTGAATAGTACAGGCTGTGTATATGTCGATTTGATGGGGATTTGAAACAATGTCCGACAATGATGGTCACTTGCTACTTGGCGTGGCAACTCCGTTTGCAGCCGTACCAGCGCTGAGTCGTATTTGGCGATGATGAAGTGCCATTTTGAGCCTTTTCGCTTTGTTACGAGTCGAATGGTTTTGTAGTTTCCGTTTTATATAGGCCTTTTCGCTTTTTTTTACCCATCAATAAGTTATTTATTTAGAATGTTGAAATACATATGTACAGGTTGTAGTTTTGTTCATCTTATTCCTATGTATATTTGTTTTTTAATGCCATTACACTTACATTTGGTTATTTATTAATATATCAGACTATCCTATTTTCATGAGATTTGTTGTGGGAACACATGAATACTTGAATGGCTAATGATTTATTTGTCATTTATGAACACATGAATCGTAAAAAAAGTTATGTCGCATACGTGGGTACAACTATTTCATAAGAGGTAGAAAGGGAGAGAAAAATCGTTGCTTTGAACTTGTGTAAAGGCCGATTAACCCGCTGGCGCCGCCGCGAAGCGCAGGCGGAAAAGTCCTAGTTTTAATCAAAAATTAAAAAGAATATTGGAAATTATGAAATCACTATTCATCGGGACTTCATATTCATATAATAATTTAGGAATCCGCAGAACACCTCAGTGGCTTAAACCAGTGGTTGTAGTTCTGATACCATCTCCTGTCGCAACCCCCAACCCCTGCCCCAGGAGCGGGCGGCCGCGGTTACACAGAGCCGGTGGTATCGGTGTTTATTCATTTGGCAGCGGAATTTAAACATCAGGACCGTAGTTAGGAAATATTTTATTAGAGTTTAAACACCAAACTTTTATAAATAATAAATGGGATAAAACCCAAGTTTCCATTTATAATACATTCGTAGGGATAAAACCCTAATTATTGAAAACATAAACTCCTTTTTATTTTAGATAACTTTTATAGCCACTTCTTTAAGCCTTCAGTGCTCTCCAGCTGGCTTCTATTAGCTTCACATTAAGTTATCTGAAACGTGTTTTAAAAAAGGTTTTATCAGCAAGAAATATTGGTGAGTGCATCCCAGTTTAATCAAAACATGCTTTTATAATTTTACAGGATTGAGAGCATCAGCGATTACAATGTTTATATCTATCTAATTACTCCTACGGTACAGTCAATCCTGACTTGTGGTCATGCTACTATTCGCAACAGTAATGAGTGTCAAGTAATGTATACAAAAACCCCAACATACCGATAGTAATTGTAGAATACATATACGCGAACACTGTTAATTATAATTTAAAACATTTGAGATTTTCACAAAAAGGGTTTACAAAAAGAGAATGGACTCACTTTGCTAACTTAGGTTTTACTATAGCTTCCAGGTGCTTTTCCTGGTTATTATTTATTAAAATCAAACAATGCACACGTGCTAGTAAGATACCTCAATTTACATTAGTCATACTACCGAGACAGAACTCCAACGAACTGAGTCAGGCAGAGCCTTGACATGCGTTACGGAGCCCTAGATCAATCGGGTAGAGTAACCAATACGTAACCGGTGTTATAATACTTATAACGAGGCAGAGCTTCGCTTTATAGGTGGTATTATTCCCGAGAGTTTTTGCCTATTAGAGAATTTTAGAGAGGGAAATAGAAATGACCAGTTTGAGAAATGAGACCAAAGCCTCAATTTATAGGCCTGGACTATGGCGGTTCGCACCCCGCGAGAGATACGGGGTCGGCCTTCGCGGCCCGCGAGGTAGGGTGGCTAGGCTTTAGCCTTGTCGACTAAACCGGCTAGCTTTAACACGTAACCGGACATGTGGCGGACCACGGTCCGGCCTGGTGTCACTATGCCGCGCCCCGCGACAGCCTTGGGGTGACCGGGTCGTGGCTCGCGACAACCCTATATATTTGTTTTTATTTGATTTTTTTATAAATATAAAGGTATTTTAGGGTCATTTCTCGTATACGGGATATATTAAGGACGTTTAGGGTCGTGTTAAGGGTTTTAGGAGGGTTATACCGATTTCTTCAGATTTCTTCACCGATTGACGAAATTTGAATGTTAGAAACACTTATCAGCGATCGAATCGAATGAATCGAGTGATTTGCTTCAAAATCACAGGGAAAAAATGAGATATTGTATGAAATTAAACTGAGTTTCTTTAAAAAAGTTTAAAGAACACGTTGATTGGGTGTTTGAATCATAGATTGGTGACGAAAATCGCATTCTAATGTAGTGATTATTGAGATAGAAAGTGAAGAAAATGTTGAAGATGGTGGGTTTTGAAGTTACAGAGAGAAGAAGAAGGGAGAAGATTGGGTAAAATTGATTAAAATACCCTTTCTCTTTATTTTAAATTTTGCCACATGTCATAATTATATTGCTTCCTATCCTTTATAACCAAAATAAACTTCCTATTTATTCCCTACCCTTATAAGATAATAGTACTTTACTTATAATTCTAATAAAAACAAATCTAATCTTTATCCTTATTATATAATACTTGATATTAATATTGTTATTATTATTAAACTGAATGAGAGAATATTTATTGTTATTATTATTAAACCGAATGAGAGAATATCACATGTTATTAATTGGAACTATTTATTATAAGTTTGATTAGATTTTGTCAACATTAAAGATGTATGTTATTTAATTATTATATAAAAATCATAGATGAAACATAAAATCTTTCTTATGTGGATTTTTTATTTGTATTTTTTGAAAAAAAAGAACAACATTAAGATAAGAAAGCTAAAAATGTTTTTGAGATGGTAACTGGTGCTCTTTATGTAGTCAATATGTGTGGTATTGATAAATGATAATGTGTACTTTTAAAGAAACCAACTTACTATCATGAATCAAATATATTAATTAACTTTATTTTTGTTTATTTGGATTTGACAGTTTTCTAATTATAGATCAATAATTAGCTTGATAAGAATTTTGAAGGCATATTTCATTAAAAAAAGGTAGATAAATTCTTAATTTTGTGCTAGTGTGCATCTAGATACAATAATACCTTATATTCAAGACTTTAATGGTTAACTAGGGTTGTAGTTATTTGCGCGTTACGCAGGGACGCGATTGGAATTCAGAACGTATTGCCACCATGACAACCGATAAATACATATTTAAAATTACTTAAAATGATACATTAATGGGTTATATGCTATTTGCGTCGTAACTCGGCTCTGAACATCAAAATAATAACAAAAGGTAAAATGATATAGTAAATAACAAAGGTAAAATTAAGGTAAACGAAAAAGAAAACGATAGAAACTTGGTCGGTTTTGGCGCGCTCGTTATAGCAAAGAAAAAAAAAGTTAAAAATTATGTTCAAAAGAGTATCAACGTGTTCGTTAAAAAATATTAAACTAAAAAACATTTGCCACACTTGTTATAGCAAAGAAAAAGAAAAATAAAAAATATGTGTAAAACAGTATTAACGTTTTCATTAAAAAACTATGTAGGGATTGAAAAGTAATTTGGTGAAAGTAAAAGACAAAAAAAAAGTTAAACTACATGGGTTGTAAATGAAAAAAGTTTACACTAAACAACAAAATAGAATAAATGACAAAAAATTGACGAACTTGTAAAATATGCCTTAGATGTTGTACAACGCTATTTTTTTAATATTATATATAATGTTTGATACTACAATGAAAGTGAGTTAGGATAAATCAGATCAAATTAACTAAGTTACGTGTGTGTGAGAATAAGTACGTATTTAAAAGTGAAAATACAATAACTAATAATAAACTTATAAAAGTCAGACAAACGTGTATGAGATAGATACTTCAAACGAATCCTCTATTTACAACACTTCTTGTTGCTATGTCCGGATCCTGGAGGATCTCTAAGTGCCATATTGACATGCCTGTTAGTATCCTTTCCCACCTAATTGCCTTGAGCATGCGAAACCACTCTCTTTTATACAAGTGATTTCCTAACTACTAGTACCATCAAAATGCACTGTTTTGACTTTAAGCGTCTCTCTCACTATGCTCTCACCATCCCTTTTCCCATAACTCAAGAGTTGACTCTAGAAACAACTGTTTTCCGTTAAACTCTCTTTCACTAGTATAATATATAATATAAGCTTATAAATAATCATTACCTTCATCTGTCTCGTTTGGTCAGCTTTATCACCTACTCAGTAACTAACAAAATTAAAACTCCGTAACTATATAAAGTGTGAACTTTCTATTTTGTTACGAAATTTGTAGGTTTTATTTAGAGTTTTTATTATATTATATTACATTACATTACATTTTAGTTTAAAGTTTAACTAGAATTATCACCCGCCGCAATGCGGCGGTGATTCATTAGTTATATATCATGTTAGATGAAAGACAAATGTTTCTCATATGACCACGAGCCTATGTGTAAAACTGAGAAAAAATAACTAAGTCGATCTCTGACTCGCACGTTACGACAGACCTATCAAACGGGAAAAATAGACGCGCTGCGACGGACATGTCAAGCATGAAAAAAATAGATGAAAAAACGTTGAACCCACACGCACGTTGCGGCGTGTTAACTCGGAAACTTAGAACGACACATTAAAAGGAGAACTTATGAAAGATAAAAAGTATATAAGAGACTAAAGTTGAAATTAAAAAAATTGTTGAGATTAAATTGCGAAAGATGAAAAGCTTTGGGTTGAAAGTAAAAAAAATTAAAGGGGTTAAATTGCAAAAGATGAAAACTTTTGAATTAGAAGTGAAAAATCAAATTAATCAAAGGGGTTAAAATACCAAAGATTAAAACTTTAGACTTAAATTGCCAAAGATTGAAACTTTAGAGTTAAAAAAAAATCAATTTCAGATTATGAAAACAAAAGAGATAAATAGATTTAGTTAAATTGATGTTTAATATTATTATTATTATTTAATAAAAGACAAATAAAAAATAAGGGTGAGAAATTACCAGAGAATGACACGTGTTAAAAAAGATTTTTGTTTATTAGTATAGAAAGATTAATATAATAATAATAATTATTATTATTGAATACCTAAAATTATTACCCTTTTATTAAAAAAAATATATAAAAAAAACATAGTTTAGAGCTCGTGACGAGGGGCTTCGCCGTTCGAGCTAGCAAAACACAAACCCATCTCTCTCTTTCGACTTTCATCTTTCCCCTTCCTTCCTTCCGTCTCTCTCGCTCTTCTTCAATCTCCCCCAAATCCTCCATCAAATCTCACTTATCCTCCCTCCGATTCACTCTCCCCTCACACACACACACAGATCTATATCTCTATCCTCTTATCCAATTCTTCTTCCCCAATTCCTCTCACAAAAAGCCCTAATTCCAATTCACCCCCTTCCTCCCTCACTTATCCATCTGCTCATTTAACCTAATCTGTATTAACGTTTTTGTTGCTCGATAGCCGATCTGGAGGCCTTCAGGTGCGTACTGTCTTCATGATCGATCATTTCATCCACCTAGGGTTTAGAATTTAGGAAAGGGGATCGGAAAATTCGATACTTTAATTGATTGTTCAAGTTGCACCTAGGTTTTGATTGTCATCATGGAAGACAGCTGTTATGTATTGGCGGTTGGAAGATGAGCTGTGGCACGTGTGGCTTTGTTTCACTGTATGTATGTTTTTAAGTTATCATGTTTGGTGTACCTGTTTGAGTGTTATTGTAAATTAGAAGGATGTTTGAATGCTATTCTTGCTTTGATTTGGTTTATATGGGAATTATTTGTTGTTACAGTTTGGTTTATATTCATTAGTTTTTTATTTGTTATGTTAATTAATATGTTTTTTTTTTCTTGATTTGAGTTTACTGGATAGCTAGGTTAATGCATAACATGAGATTTTGTTATAGGTTTGTGGTTATGTTTGAACTTTATTAGCTCTTTAGATCATAGAGATAGTTTTTGGTAACTTTGCTGTTTTTTTTCAGTGGTGGCTTTATTTGACTATTGATTTTGCTAAGTTAGGTGGAACCGTTGATAGTCAGGTTATGCTTTCTTGGTGAATTGTTTTTCACATCTTGCATAATATGTGTGATTGTGTGTGAATCTAAAGTAAACTTCTTTTTCTGGTGGCACAATTGCATCTCAGAATCTAGTTAAAAGCCATATATTGTTAATTTGTTATTGTGTAGATGTAAGTTTACATGCTTTATGAATTTATGTTTTTTCTATGTATGTTTTGAGTTATTTTTTATTGGTTTATGTTTCAGCACCTATGTTTAACCTTGTCAACTATATATTGCCTGTATTTTTGGTAATAATGTCAACTGATAATCTAGATATCTCAGTTTTTTATTCTTCTTCTAGGTTAGTTAACACGAGTACATGACCTCCACTGGTTTAATATGGTTTATTTTTTTCAGGTTGATTGAAAAATTAGTGTTGGTGACTGGGCTTTGTATAAGCCACCCTGCGATTCTCTTCCGTTTGTTGGAAGAATTTGTAAATTAATCAAAGGAAAGGAGAATATTTAAGTCTGTGTGGCTTGGCTTTACTGACCTGCAAAAATAAAGTTTAAAGAAGGCGCTTTACTGAAAGCGGAAATAACCGAGGTTTTTACTCTTTCCACAAGGATGATATACATGTTGCATCATTACTCTATGCTTGTAAAGTCACATTTTTTCATAAATTGTCTTATTTGTGTGCAGTTTTAGTGTATGATTGTGAGAGTGGGTGTTTATGGTGGTTAACTGACAAGAGATATACTAAAGTAAGTATAAATGTTCAATTTTTGTCTAGTTTTATATTACCTTATCTGTTAAAATATATTTTGATTGGATATGTAGTTTTTAATCGACACAGGAACTACAAGAAGTAGGCCAGTCATTAGATAAGACGTTGATAGAAATGCATGGAGCTGTGCAGACTGGAGGCCGGTCTCCAAAACCCTTGAATGGTCCAAACGTGTCAGCTCAACTAAAAGGTAGTTCAGATAATGTACAAAACGTTTCATCACATGCAAAGAGTAAGAAGAGAGAGCATGGTGCTCACAATTCAGAATCTGCGAAACGTGACCGTTCATCTAAAGTTGACGATGCGGATTCTGGTCAAGCTAGACCAGAGCATATATTAAAAACCGAAATCTCCAAAATCACTGATAAAGGAGGAATGGTAGATCTTGGTGGAGTTGAAAAACTAATACAGCTCATGCGACCCGAGAATACCGAGAAGAAACTAGACTTGACTTGCAGAACAATGCTTGTTGATGTAATATCGGCTACTGACAGATTTGATTGTTTAAGTCGATTCGTTGTTTTAAAAGGCTTGGTAGTTTTAGACGAATGGCTTCAAGAAATCCACAAGGGAAAGATTGGTGACGGGAGTCCGAAAGAGAACGATAAGTCCATTGAGGAATTTCTTTTTTCTTTACTTTGTGCACTTGATAAGTTGCCCGTGAATCTTCATGCTTTACAGACGTGTAATGTTGGGAAGTCGGTGAATCATTTACGTAGCCATAAAAATTCTGAAATTCAGAAGAAAGCCATGAGTCTAGTCAGCACATGGAAGAGGCGTGTAGAAGCTGAAATGAACATTATCGAAACAAAGTCTAATACAATTCGAGGTGGCTCTTTGCCAAACAAGCAAATGATTTCAGAAGTCTCGCCCATCGGTGGCGCAAGACGTATAGCTGGCAGTTCTTCTGACGTGGGTCCCAAAAGTTCTGCTTCACAACCTCCGTCAAAAGCCCCACAACCAAAACAAAGCTCAGGCGAGGCTAATCAAGCTATCACCAAATCACCAACGTCTCCGGGGTCCACAAAACTGTCTCCGTCATCAGCTAAAGAAGGAAGAAGTTGTAGCTCAAGTCAATCTCCAAACAATAGTCAATCTTGTTCTAGTGATCATGGGAAGACTGGAGCTTCAAGTGCAACTAAAAACTCCGGAAACGGTTTTCATGGATCGTCAATCCCGGGGTTGCAAAAGGAAGCTGGAAAAACTGCCTATTTGAGTAGGAGTTTTGCGTCTGAAAAGGGATCGCCAACTAGACATTCAACAGAAAGAGTACCTGATGCGTCGGTTGTAGATAACGGAAACAGCTCGAGTCTGATTGTGCGGTTACCAAACACGAGTCGAAGTCCCACACAAACCGTCGGTTTGGAAACACCTGAAGATTCCTCAACAGGTAAGGGCTCTCTTCCAGTACCTTCCAAGAAACAAGAGCAAAAAGTAAATGTACCGAATTTAAACCCAAATGTCAGTAATGATTTATCTCGTGCGAAAGAGGGGTCGGTTGTACCTGATGAAGAACATGGTAAAAAAGATGCGTCCGGTTCGTCAGGTAAGCTATACGAGCCTTCATATAGTTCTATTAATGCGTTGGTGGAGAGCTGTGCGAAAATATCAGAAGCTAGCGCGGCTCCATCGATCGGTGATGTTGGCGGGATAAATCTTCTTGCCAGCGTGGCGGCTGGTGAAATGTCGAGATCTGATGCGTCACCTGCGTGTTCCGCGGATTGTAGCTCACCGGTACCCCAAGATCGTGGTCATAGTGAAGGTAATATCAATGTGGCTAATGGGGAAAATAATAATACAGGGTCCGTGAGTATGATGGAAGAAGCTACAAATACGAAACCCAACAGCCGAAGTCCATTAGAAGAAGACAAGTGTCCCGACGATAAACCAATTAGAAACACTGTGGGCCCGCTAGATGCAGCTGCTACAACTGTAAAACCCGAGACTTCACAGGTCAAAGAAGAAACGGTGGCGACCGCGGCTTCTTTGTCATCTTCAGATATGCACGAGGATGATAAAAAATTGATACACAAACGGTTAACCGATCAACCCATGACCACCACTTCTTGTGGTGATATTGATCCAACACCGAAGTCTGAAGAGACTGATGACAAGAAGGCCGTTGAAAATAAGGAAACAGACAATAAAGCCTCTCTGGCTGCAATGCAAGAAGTAAAAACGTGTAAAGCAGAGGCCAACTGTGCTGAAGATCGTACAGTAAAGTTGGACTTTGATCTGAATGAAGTTCTTCCTAGTGATGACGGGATACAATATGATGTTGAAAAGGCTGCTATTCATGCACCCAACCCGTTACCTTCTAATAATAAAAGTTGGTCTGGTTTGATTACCGTAACTGCTGCAGCAAAAGGACCGTTTTACCCTTCTGAGAGCCTCTCAAGAGGTAAGCCCGAGCTTGGCTGGAAAGGGTCTGCTGCCACCAGTGCATTCCGTCCAGCAGAACCACGTAAGGTAGACACTTCAGTTTCAGTTCCAGATGGTCGTACCAATAAACCTGCCCGCGCTCTCTTTGACTTTGACTTAAATGTCGGAGTCGAAGATGCCAGTCAACCCAATGCTTCATCGGGATTGGATCTCGATTTGAATGCATGCGACGAGAGTCCCGAGGCTGCCCATTTGTCTGTCGGTACAAGCAGTAGACCTTCTAGGTCAGACCTACCTGGCGGGCTAAGTTCGTCAAGGGGCTTTGACCTGAATGGGCCGGGTATGGAAGAAACCGGTGGCGAATCGGTTGCGTTTTCTAAAAACGGTATGCAGTTTATATCCGGTGTGCCTAATGTCAGAATGAATAATATGGATATGGGGAACTTTTCAACTTGGTTTCCGCCAAACAATTCGTACCCAGCTATTACAATCCCGTCTCAAAGAATGCTGACACCTGTGACTTCCAGCACATCGCTTAATCCCGAAATGTTCCGGGGCCCCGTTTTATCATCATCTCCCGCAGTTGCTTTTTCTAATACCATGCCATATCAATATTCAGCTTTCCCGTTCGAGACCAATTTCTCGTTACCTTCGATTTCGAACACATTTTCTTCGGTTTCAAATGCGTATGTTGATTCTACATCATCTGGTGGTGGGCCGCTTTGTTTCCCGGCGATTCCCTCGGTGGGACCTAACGGTGTGGTGTCGATGCCGTACAGGCCTTACTATATGGGTCTACCTGGCGGTGGTTCGGGTAATGTTGGTCCTGATGCGAGAAAGTGGGGAGGTCAAGGATTAGATCTGAATGCGGGTCCTGGTGACGATAAGCTGGCGACCACTTTGCGGCAGTTACCTCTTGGTGGTGGTGGTGGTGATGAGCAGTTGAGGATGTTTCATCAGATGGCAGCCGGTGGCGGCAGTGCATCAAAGAGGAAAGAGCCGGATGGCAGTTGGGATGGTGATAATAGGATTAGCTACAAACATCCACATCGGCAGTAGTAAGGCGTTCTTGCAATGCCAGGTGAGTCTTTTTTCCTTTTTTAAGTAATATGCCATTTTAGTCCCTCTGAGACTTCGCCAGTTTTGTGACTTTCGTCCAAAGGTTTGTTTTTTCGCATCTGGATCCAAAAGGTTTGAAATCTTGCCATTTTCACCCAGTTCGTTAACTCCATCCATTTTTCTCCGTTAAGTCAGGGGTATTTTTGTCTCTTTTTTAACTTGAAGGGCAATTCGATCTTTTGAATACTTGTACATTATGCCAAATGCTTGTACATTAAGTGAAAAAGACTGAATTGCCCTTTAAGTTGACATGAAAGACGAAAATACCCCTGAATTAATGAAGAAAATTGGATGGAGTTAACAAGCTGAATAAAAATATGGCAAGATTTCAAACCTTTTGGATCCATATGCGGAATAACAAACCTTTGGACGCAAGTCGCCAAATTTGTTAAACCTCAGGGACGAAAATGACATTTTACGTTATTTTTGTTTGGTCGATTGTTTTGGTTTTTTTTTTTTTTTTCATGCATCTGATATGGTTTTTGCAGGAAATCGATCTGTCTGGAACTACTCCCCCTCAGAGGTTTGACTGAGCGAAGTGTGGGTTTCCTGCAACCAGTGTTGTTAATGACGAACGTTGATGGTTGTAATGCATAGGGTGGAGTTGTGTTTTTAACAGAGTGTGGTTGGTCTGTGTTGGTGTTTTAACTTGGTGGAAAAGCATTTGCCCACCTGAAACAAAACAAAACAAAACCTGGGAATTGGTTTCAACCCATGTATGTAGAGTTCCACTTCTGGGTTTAGTTTATTAATTTTTATTATTATTATTCACTTCCTGTCGAGTAACATTCATTCTGTCTAAACCACTGGCCCCATCGGATTGTAACTATGGCTCGCTTTCTTTGTTCAGGTAAGGCACAAAGGTCCGCTTTGTTCTAATGGCTAGACCGATTTCAAAGTTTCAGTAATTTAATCGTTGTTAGAAACTTGATAACGTCATAACTAATTTAAAAGAACTTAAAAAGTAAGGTTGATGAAATTTATAGACGAGGCTAACTTAGCATCATGACCGCCATCACAGTCGTCGCTACTGCTTCACCACCGGTGGCACCAGTGACAGCACAGCGCCACATCACTCATACCATGATTTATGCCAAAGCAGTGACTAGGGTTTTGGAAATTGACAAACCAAAACAGCTAGCTTAGATGGCTTGGTTGGGTTATCTGGTTTTGGTAGTTTGAACTGGAATTTTCTATTATTAATATTATATTTTTTATCAATTAATTTATATAAAAAAGTTCAAATGAAAAGTTTGGTTTGAATATAATGCACATAACTAATTGTTTATTGAAAATGCTAAAATAAATAAACAAAAAGAAAATAAGTGTCAAATTGTAGCCGGACTGATAAATCGTCTAATAGAATCATGAATCAAACTTGCTTCAATTTGAACAATTGGCTGTTTGGCAACATCTGAATGATTAAGTGCTGAACCAGTAAGAAGTTTGAACCATTAAGATGTTTGAACCATTAAGAGCTTGTATAATGCTTAATCGTTCAGAGTCGAATGTCTGACCAATTCAGATTAGAGGTCTTAACCATTCAGACATCTGCTCGTGAAACAAACAGTCTGAACCATTAAGTGTTGAATCAGTAACAGGTCTGAACCATTAAGAGCCTCATTAAAAGGTAAACAAACAGCCCCATTAGTCTTAAATAGTGCATGCATACAATGCGTTTTGATCCCAATATCCAATGTGTGATGTATAATGCCCACACATCATTTATGCTGAACGTTTGTTATTGCTAAATATTAATTTATAGATTATATTTTTGATAGTTAACTTTTAAAAATTAACATATAGGATTCACGCTTTGGTCATATTTGTTAGATCGATGGTCTAATTTATTCAAATACTTAAACTAATTGCTCATTCCATGGTTAGATTTAATCAAAAGATGATCTGATTTGTTCAAACAAATTTGAAAAACTCAACCCATTGCAAATAAGGACAAAGATAATGATATAGTAATTGAGAATGATGTGCAAACTTGAAGTGATAGATTAGATTTATACATGTAAAATGCTACAAACAAAACTTGATTTATCCATAACACTACTTGTGACACAATAACTACTAAAAATTGTTACACTTGCATCTTTATAGAGACATGTTCTGGGATAAGAGATTATGAAGTCGTATAATAAAGGTTAAAGACTTTTAGGTGGAGTGTACGAGTTTGTTCTGCTCCCTTGCTTATGCACTTAGTTCTCAGTGTTTTTTTTGGGTCCTTGCATGTTATCGCTTGTTGTGTTTATATGATGTAGTATTTCCCCATATTATACCTTTTCTCAAATGTCTTACTAGCTTACATGCTTTTTAATCGCTCGTTGTGTTTCTGTATGATATGTACAACTTTTTTAGCTTCCTACGTCTAGTTATGACTTTGGAGCCGGGGTCTCATTGGAAGCTGTCTCTCTGTTCCTTGAAATAGAGATAAGGTTTGCATATATCTCATCCTCCCTAGACCCCACAAATAGTTTTGCTATAAGTAAGATTCTACTTGTATGTTGTTTGTATAAACAAAACTCTTTTCAGTGTATCTAATATGCAATATATAAATATAGTTATTAAATTCAATTATTACATAATTCATAATTTAACAAATCCAATATAACATGACGTAATTAATTTTAACCCTTTAAGTGTAGTTAAAAAAAATTAAATCTGATCTTAAATAAATCAAACAAACTTATCTAATAAAATTCCACCACGAAAAGTAGAGTTTGTGGAGAGTGAGACGAGGGCGGATCTTAACTATATCTCATAATGTAAAGAGGCTAATCTCAAATCAGACCTCAACTCAAACATAATACATATAATACTAGTAAGAGGGAGAAAAAAAGAAGAAAGAAGACAACAATGGATTATAAACCCCAAGAAATTACCTCACCTATATCTAGGAAGAAAAACAAAACAAAAAGTTGGTACAAATCAAGACCAAGTTTATATAAATCTATGGCCAGGGGCGGAACCACAATGTTAGGAGGCGTGGTACGGGCTATTTGTAGTGTTTTTTTTTTTTTTTTTCCGGTTTTATATAAATGATACCCCTAAATATACGAGGATACTCCTAACCAAAAAATAGGATACTTGATATTACTAAAATCTCATTTTTTTTATAAGCTCAAACATTTTACAACCCGAAAACTTGTATAATAATTAAGCCCGAATTAACAATAATAAAATTGAAATAAGACCCTAAATATAATTGATAAAGTTAGCCCAAGACCCAAAATAATATTATAATTGAATAAGTGATCTTGCTCGTTTTATGGTGGAAACCGGAACACATAGTTCTTGTCCTTTGATTTATCGGGTAGTGAAGCTAGCTTTGGTTTTACCGGTTGCAACCGCAACCGTTGAAAGATGTTTTTTTTTTCTCTAAATTGAAGTTTGTTAAGACGGATTTACGCACTCGAATGAGCCCGGAATATTTGAACAATGTTATGGTTTGTGCGGTTGAAAAATAAACTTTTGATAAAGCAGAAAAAACGATGATGTAATGGAATGATTTCAAGCTATGAAAAAAAGAAGAGCACAAATCTATTAGGTATTTGTTCTACTTTATTGATTATTGTTTTTTTTATTATATGATTGTACGGTTAAAAAAAATATGGGATACTCCTAAATTAGTGGGCTAGCTTCGCCAGTGTCTATGGCCCTTCTAGCACTAAAATGTATTGTAATGTCATAAATATAAAGGGATGCTTGAGAACTATTAAGGGGCTGTTTGGCAACATCTGAATGGTAAAGTGCTGAATCAGTAAGAGGTCTGAACCATTAAGTGCTGAACCAGTAAGAGGTCTGAACCATTAAGCGCCTGTATAACGCTTAACCGTTCAGAGGCAAATGTCTGACCAATTCAGATTAGAGGTCTTAACCATTCAGACTCTGTATAACGCTTAACCATTCAGAGGCTAATGTCTGAACCATTCAGACATCTGCTCGTGAAACAAACAGTTTGAACCATTAAATGCTGAACCAGTAAAAGGTCTGAACCATTAAGAGCTTCATTAAGAAGTAAACAAACAACCCCTAAATAATCATGAATTAGAGCTAAAATAAAGTGGATGAAAACATAAGGTAGGCCATAGAAAGTCATAAAACTCGGACCGGCTCATTGTAGTGACCAACCTTACCCAATGGGCTCCAGCCACATAATTAAAAAAAAAAAAAGAAAACGTATGTTTTGAAAAAAAAAAAAAAAAACAGTACATTTACAAAAAAGTTGGAGACTTTTTTCCATCAAAATTTGTACACTTTAATTGTTTTTCAACAGAAGGAAAAAGATATGCAACATGTAGCTTCTAAATGATCATTATCATTTACAATGGTACCATTCAATTCAACCTAAACATTATATTACATAAGTAACACAGCTTTAATTTAACTTCTCTCGACGTCCACATCATCCGCATTCTTGTAGTACTGCAACAAGGGCGATTTTGGCATCGAAGACGAATCCAAGCTCATAACTTCATCGTCTGTCGCAGCCTCTTGTGTTTTGCCCCACATCACCGTGTAGAACCCAATCGATATTATGGTTGCTCCAATCACACTAATTTATATATAAAAATATACAAGTTAGTTAATCCACATTAATTAAGTTTGATGTCTAGTTAATTAACCAAATGTTGATGATAATACCTTCCAAGATAAAGGTCATCCCCTAGGAACATAACACCCATGGCAACTGCTATAGCAATCGATAACGGTTTAAACATGGCCACAAATAATGGCCCCTTTACGCGCAATGCCCATGTGTGGACACTGTTGTTCAAGCATGAACCAAGCACACCCTGCATGACTCAAAAAACCCAAAATAAACCATGTCTAGACACGATTACAAAACTGCAAAGATCGACCTCATTTAGGTACTCACCGAACACAAAATCGAGGCTAAGGCTATATCGGGCTTGATCCGCCAAGCACTTGAATCTGGTTCAGTAAAAGCCCCCACAATTGCAGCCAAAAGGCTAACTATTAAGTTGTAAAAGAACACCACTGTCAATTCTGCTGGATACTCCTTCATGATTTGCGTCTGCACGTTATATTAAAACTTTAATAGACTTACTTACAACGAGTTGCAAAAACGGGCCAAAGACCCGGGATTTCTGTACATTCCTATTTAGGGATGACAGAGAAACCCAAACAAAAAATTTCAGGACAGACAACGAGACATGTATATGGCCCGGTATGAGATTAGTTATAAAAGTGTTCATGAGTTTTGGACTGGTATGGTATTAGATAATACTTGCCAATTACCGTTATCCGGTCCCATACCCGTGTCGAAACAAAACATATTATATTATGTTAAACAATAAATCACAAGTCCAATAGTACTTTGAATTTGTAGAAACATAAAACTTTAAAAGTACAAAGTTGTTAGAAGTGTGTTGATTTTTAATATTTTTGTTTTGAGTAAAATGCCAAAATAGTCCTTGAGTTTAGGCTACATTTACCATTTCAGTTCAAAAATGAAATCTTTTGTATCTAGGTAAGGTTTTATTTTTGTTGCCATCTTCTTCCAATTAGCAAACTGGGTTAGAATTTTCTGTTAAATTCTTCCCCTTTTGTTGTTTTCCTCATTTGAACGAAGGGTATAAGCGTCATTTTATGCCATAATATATTTTAATTAACTGAGGAAAACGACAAAAGAAATGGAGAAGTTAACAGAAAATTCTAACCCAGTTTGCTAATTGGATGAAAATGATAACAAAAATGAAACCTCAGAGACCCATATACAAAAGATTTCATCTTTGGACTAAAGTGACAAAAGTGGCCTAAACTCAAGGACCGTTTGGCATTTTACTCTTTTATTTTTGGAGTGAGTTTAAGATCAGGTTTCAAATAAAAAATAATTTCAGTCGGTAACATAAGATCATAAATGGGTAACAAGTACATTATGGGAATTGGGAACAACTAAGAATAAGACTGATATGACCAAAACTGTCTTGTACCCGGCCCATTATCCAGTTAGTTGGGCCAGTTAGAAAGTACAATGAGTTGTTACCTGCACTATGTACCATAAGGGGACCAAAATGTACTCAGAGGTTAGGAAAAGGCCACCGAGAGCCCAATTGGGTTGTGAAGTACCAAGATTACCCGATGGTGAATTAGACCACTGAGCCCAAATAAGCCTGGGCCCTCTATAAAGTGTCACGACAAATGCACCCGTCACGGAAACAATTGTGCCCACTAATTTTGCACGGCAACTTTTTTTCCAAAAAGATAGTGTCTCCATCCTGCCATTAAAAAAAAAAGTGGATCATGATTCCTAACCCATCAACTACACAAAAGGACACCCATCGGACACTAGATAAGCAATAAGTGACCAAAAAAAAAAAAGAATAAAATGATTCACAAAGTTTTTAGTTCAATTTCGGTTTTGTTCTTCTTTTCAACTAAGGGGCTGTTTGGCGACTTCTGAATGGTTAAGTGTTGAATCAGTAAGAGGTCTGAATCATTAAGTGCTGAACCAGTAAGAGGTCTGAACCATTATGAGTCAGTATAATATTTAACCCTTTAGAGGCAAATGTCTGACCAATTCAGATTAGAGGTCTTAACCATTCAGGCAATGTATAATTCTTAACCATTCAGAGGCAAATGTCTGAACCATTCAGAAATTTGCTTGCGAAACAAATAGTCTGAACTATTAAGTGCTGAACCAGTAAGAGATCTGAACCATTAATAGCCCCATTAAAAAGTAAACAAACATCCCCTAAGATGTGTATACTTTAAGTTGCATAAATTTTGAGACAAATATATTCGGAGTAACTTGTCAACGCAAGTTGGCTTGAAAAATTGTCACAGATGCATAAGACCATGGGGTGTGGTTTGCTTAGTCCTTTTGAAGACTACCCGTCACGTAGGCGCCACCTTACCATGGGTGGAGTACCATCCCCTTGGGGACTACCCAAGGGTGTGGAGGATAGTTCTCCATCCTGTTATTTATTATTATTTTGTTTGATTTAATTAAATAATTTAAAAAAAAAAACTCTCCCTATCTCTCTCTATGTGGTGGCCCACCATCAACTATCAGCCAATCAAAAGCCTCGTCGCTTCCGTCTTCCTGCCGCCGTTTGCGACGTGACGAGCCCCAAGGGGGCGGTGTCCGACGTGGAGGACGAGCCGAGACGGGAAGGAGACGACCCCCATACCCCTTGGTCTAACTTTTAATCCACCTAGAGATAAGGGCCCCGCAAACTATGAAAAAAACGACATGACAGTGACAGAAAGGACGTTGTGACATTATAGAAGGTTTGCCCGAATTTTAGACCCAAATTAACTGTTTGGAGTCTCAATTTTGTCGCGTTTTCCCTAAATTTATTCAAATAACACATGTATGTAATAAATAAATAAATAAATAAATAAATAAAAATTTCAACTCGATGCTGTCAATTCAATTTTCATGAAAATTTAATTTTTTGTTTGCTACCGTTTATTCATTCATAAACTCTATCAATTTTTCTTTGGTTTTTCCGCCGTTGTCGAATTTTGTCAAGAAAAAGTTTGGTTTTGGTGACGGTTTTTCTTTTTAAATTTATTTATGTTTTTTTAGTAGAAAACGAACCTGAAAATAACGGCAAGAATGAAGGTAAAAGCAGGAACAAGATTACTAATTGCCGAAGCCAGTGTTGGCGAACTGTAAATAATTCCTGTATACCCCATGATCTGTGACGTACACCTGATCACCAGAAACCAAATTAATCATTAATTAAACCAACAAAACCTCTAAATTAATTTTTAGATCATTTTCTTGCAAAAAAAAAAAAAAAAAAAGTACCCGATGATTCCCAGAAGCCCGATTTTGCTAACGATCGAGATATTCACCCGCGGAAGCACCCGCGATCTGTTTTACATCACACAAAAAAAAAAAATATTACATTTGGTAACTTACGGTTTTGTTTTCACCTGACGAATTGCTCACCAAGACAAAATATGTCTTGGTTGACAAGGTTTCATATAAAGAAGACTCCGTTCTCCTCTCAGCCGATGTGTGACTTACAGTAAATCTGTTTTTTTTTTTGTCACAGACCAAAAAAACAATATTCGAAAAGTGTGAATAATACCTGGTGGAGAAGAAGGGTGCCGGAAGAAGTATAAAGGCGGCGACAGCATACGAATAAACGACGAAAACATGGTAAC
>JARYGA010061113.1:0-34685 GCA_030545235.1 Helianthus tuberosus | reverse complement strand
GAACCGGTTCCTCATTTTTTTAATGTTCCTCATTGAACCCAACCATATGATGATCTCAATACATTTGTTATTTGATTGCCTAAGTTACAGGACGATCTTTTAATGTTCCTCATTGAACCCAACCATATGATGATCTCAATACATTTGTTATTTGATTGCCTAAGTTACAGGACGATCAAATGATGTTAATACATCTTAAAAATTGGGTTCAAATATATATTATCGTAAGTTATGAAAACTTATTTAGATTACAACACAAAAGTGGGTTTATCCAAATACCATGATTTAATATAAGCTCATGAGACTCGCTCAATCACTTTCGTCTATTGAAAAACATTTGATTTAAAAAAGTTAGCTAGTGAATACGTTCCATTTTAGTACCCATATGCACAAAAAAAAAAAACACCATGTGGAAAATAGGTTAAAAATGCCCTATGTTGGTCAGCGTTTGTCCTTTGAGTGCTAGCCCACATAAAAGGGTCGTGTAATGTGTTGGCCAACTCATAATCTGCTTCAACTCAATCCTTGGCCAGCTCATTGTAAACACCTTAATGCCTCGATTTCACTTCCCATTTTAGTAATTTACTCAATTTATAACACAACTTATATGCAATGCATTTTAACAAATATAGGTGTATTTTAACCAAATGTTTTTTCACACCAATACACCAAATTCATATAACCACATCATTATCATAGTGGGGATAACATACAAGTCATTAGCACACTTTAACACCAAAAATCTTTGGCTCATCAACAGTGGCGGACCCAGGATTTTTGGACAATGGGGTCCCATTTTTTCGATGTTCAAATTTTTTGGATCGGTCGTTGTTCGGGTCGGGTCGAGAAACATAATAGAAAACAATATCATAACTAAACTACAAGTTTCATTTACTACACATTCAGCTATTAGAATACCCATTTTTAAAGTCAAGTTTAAAAAAAAACACAAAAAAACGAAAGAAACAGGTATTGAACCTGGGACCTTTTGTGTGTAAACAATGGGTTTTACCAATGCACCAGGCTCACTCTTATTGTTATGGGGTCCAACTAAATTATTTTATGGGGTCCATAGAAAATTTTATATACCGTTTCTACTACTTTTTATAAAAAGATTAGGGTCCGGGGACCCCGTTCCGCTTAACGTGGGTCCGCCCCTGCTCATCAACCTTATGTTGTATAAGTTAAAAGCTTACAACCACCTTTATGAGATTATTAGACCATTCGTTATGGTTTCAAGCTCTTTCACTCCACATCACTATCACATCATAAAGTAACTGTCACATCACTGTCGTATCACCACGCCACTTTCTTTCACTAACCCCTACTGTGGTTTCACCCATATCAACTCATAATTTCATTCATAATTCAATATTGAATACAAAGAGGTTTATATATATTCTACTAGTTACAATAATAACCCTCTAACTTATGATAATTGAATATTTAGCTTAACATTCCCCCGCAAGTTAAGGGCGGGTAATAACCTGCAACATGGATCATAAAAATTCAAATCTTTGAGTTGATAACGGCTTCGTGAAGATATCGGCAATTTGATCATCTGTTTTAATAAATTGAACCTTCAGATTTCCTTGACTGACTTGTTCACGAACAAAATGACAATCTACCTCCACATGATTAGTTCTAGCATGAAACACCGTGTTTGCTGAAAGATACGTAGCTCCAAGATTATCACACCAAAGAGTGGGTTTATTCAACTTAACTCCCAGTTCTTGTAGAAGAGACTTTAGCCAGATTAGTTCAGCAATCGTATCAGCAATAGCCTTGTATTCGGATTCAGTAGACGACCTAGAGACAGTTTTCTGCTTACGAGCTGACCATGATACTAAGTTTGAACCCAAGGAGATAGCATAGCCCCCCGTGGATCGACGGTCGACCGGGCAACCAGCCCAATCGGAATCCGAATATGCTGTAATAGGAACCAACCGTTCACCCCAATGTGAATCAGCAAAGGCATCTAATGTAGACGTTGACTTTGATGTAAAACGAAGGCCTAGTTGAGACGTTCCCTTGAGGTAGCGAATTATACGTTTGACAGTCGTCCAATGGGATTCGTGAGGTTCATGCATGAACTGACATACCCAGTTGACAGCGTAGGCAATGTCGGGCCGAGATAAAGTAGCATACTGAAGTGCTCCAACACAATGACGATATCTAGTAGGATCGGACATAAGTGGGTCGTACTTGTTTATCGTATCTGCTTTGGCATTTGTAGGTGTGGCAAGCGGTTTCGAATCTTTTAACCCAGCTCGGGCAATGAGTTCCTAAATATACTTTCGTTGAGATAAGATAAGACCCGAAGAGGTGTGAAGCACTTCAATACCAAGAAAGTAAGTAAGACGACCCATGTCAGTGAGAGACACCTACTGACCAAGTGAAGCAATAATGCGATTAACAGTGTTGGGATCATTGCTCGTAATGATGATGTCGTCCACGTAAACGAGGAGATAAACCTGTGTACCCGAGTGGTTAAGTATAAATAATGATGGATTAGTTTTGGAACCATGAAAACCAAGATGTTGTAAGACGTTTGATGCGTGTGAAGTGTCGTATAGTTTTAATGTATATTTTAAGCCCTTTAACACTTTTTAGCCAAGTTTTAAATTTATAAAACACGATATTTACTAACACTAAACACACATATGGGCAAGTGCACCCATCGTGAGCGTAGTAGAGTGTGGTAAGATACCGAGGTCGTCCAAGGACACAAGAGCTTTTAATACTGGTTTATCCTCAACGTCTAATCAAATCAAAAGTTTAGAAAAAGGTTTTTAACTAGAAAAATAAAACTAACTAAAATGTTGAAAAATAAAAACAGATAGACAAGATGAATCACTTGGATCCGACTCGTGTTTAGTGTAACCTTTGATTATTTCCGCACTTTTGCACTTTTTAAGAGATTATCTTAGTTATTGTAGTAGGGCCCTCTTCTGAAGGTGACGTTACCCTCAACCCAGTAGTTTGAGTCAGCAAGGATACAATCGTAAAGGGTTGGATTATTGAAAGATAATTAATTAAGTTATTAATGCATATTGTGGTAGACCCCTCTTCTGGAGGTGACGTTACCCTCGGCTAAGTAGTCTGAGTCAGCAGGGATACAGTCCTAAGTAGCCGGGTTAAAGTATTAATAGTAGTTTACATATGAGGGGATCAACGAGTTCGGACCCCCGCCATCCAATACCAGTGAGTATTGAAGGGGGTCCTACTAAAGTTGACCCAGGTCCTTGCAGGATCTATACACTGAACAAGGCAAGACTCTTACCAAACCGTTCCCTTAACCCCCGAACCCAGGTACCCAACATACCTCCATATAGACCGTGGAGATATGAATGGTGAAAATCTTTTATTTTATATAGACAGTAAAATAATACCAAGACACCACGGACAAACGATAAGGAAGACTCACCTTCAACATAAGAAACTAGTTATTAAAGTCATTAATATATAACCAAATAAAAAGTGCGAAAAGATTAAAAATAAAAAGTATTACACTAGACACTTGTCTTCACCAAGTGATGTAAGATACTTAGGCAAACATGGCCTTTGATTGTCAAGAACTCTTACGATCAATCTTGGATCCCGAGACTACTACACACACTCTATGATGGATGATGGTGGTGGATATGGGTTGTGATGGTGGTGGAGGGTGGGTGTAGTGTGAGAGAGGTGGTTTGCCAAGGGATGGTTTGCAAATGAGCCAAGCACCCCTATTTATAGCCTGAACAGAAGCTCGGGCACGACCCCGTGTCCATCCTCCTTCTCTCTCTTCATTAATTGCAGTTTGTCTGCATTAGTTGACCACGCCCCCGTGTCCACTGGGCACGACCCCGTGTGCAGAAGCGTATCTGTACTATCAAGATTTCCTCAGATTCTGCGAATCTTAGAGTTGACCACGGCCCCGTGTCCGCTGGGCACGCCCCCGTGGTGGGTGATAGAAGCTTCTACAGCTTTGTCTTTTCTGCAGACACTTGGGCACGCCCCCGTGCTCACTGAGCACGGGGCGTGTTCAGCTTTCTGTTCTCTTGTTTTGCTTTGCTTGGGAAGATGCTGTCGGGGGGTCGGGCATGCCACGTTTATTCCTTTTCTTGTATTTTTGTTAGATTTAGCTGCCTTTTTGCTTTTTTTGTTCATTTGAGCTCATTTAATCCTGAAAATACAAAAGAAAGACAAAAACACACTTTTTCCAACATTAGTACTAAAAAATGGTTAGTTTTATGCCTCATTTGATGTAATTTATATGTTGCATTTTGCACACATCAAATACCCCCACACTTGAATCTTTGCTTGTCCTCAAGCAAAACTCTTTATAATGTGGATTTACACTCTCAAATGGAATGGGTAGAAGAGAAGGTTTTGGGCTTGTCATATAGTGTCGGGTTTTCCAAGATTCTTTATTAAGTTTATTTTTATTTATTTACAATCTTATTCGTCATGATTTATTTAAAACATTACATAAGATAAATTACTTATTAGGGCATAACATGCCTTTTTAAAATTTCATTTATATACAAGTTCACATACCTCACGGGGGATCACTCAACACTCGGCCAAAGATGTATTTTTGTGAAACACTCGAGAGCGGCATGGAACTTACTTCTACCATAAGCTTGCCAAGCAATCAATCCTCCTCCTTTTTAACTATATACCTTTGTAATTATCAAGGGGACTTTTGGGGTGAAGGGTTAGGCTTGGGTTAAAGGTAGGTGGTTGGGTTAGTGGTTAGTAGAAAAGGGCGAAAGGCGTAAAAAGCGTTGGTTTTTGCAAAACATTTTTGTGACTTTTTATTCTAATGAAGCTTTATTCAAACAAGCCTTCTTTTGATGAGCTTTGTTTGTTTATTGCTAACTTCATTTTTTATTTTATTTTTTTTTATAAGGAAGTCACACAAAAACCGAGCTTTGTTACTAAAATAAAGGGTTTAAAATGAAAAAGGGTTTTGGTGGGTAAAAGGGTGTTTGTTTTGGGTTAAGAAATGAAAATGTTTAGGCTCAAACGGGTTAACTAGGGGATTTTGGGTAGGTGGTAAAAAAAAGAAAAATAATGGTGTTGAAAAAAAAAGAGTTAGTCCTAATGCTCCATCATTTACTTACTCGGGTTTAAGTTGGTAAGGACTGGGAATGCATCGTCGTGGCAAGTTCTAGAGTTGTAACTTGTAAGAACCAAGCGGTTATTCACACAAGAAACGAAAAATGAGCATTTAGTTTAAAGATGTGTATTTGTATGCTCAATAAATGCTCAAAACTCACTTTTTGTGGGAATGGATTTTTTATGTGATCAAGTATATATAATCAAATTTTAACTAGGTTTGTCATGCCGTTTCATAATTTTCTTATGTTGGTTCTTTTTATCATGACGCTATCGGTTGTAAATTTGTAAAAATATCACCTTTTTAGAATTTGAAATTCCGAACTTAAACCTAGACAAGTAAGAAAAATGAAAGATTTTTGAAAAAAATTTGGGGTGTTTAGCGGTTCCAATAGAGTTTTGTGTAAGGCTTGTAATTAGGACTTGCAAAATTCAAGGTTTTAGCATCCCCCCACACTTAAATTACACATTGTCCTCAATGTGTCCCAAAAATAAGTTTTTAGGTTGATTGGACGTGTAAAAAGGTGTGAAAAAGCAAAATTTTATGTTACTGGGCGTCTGGACACGGCCCCGTGGTGTCCGGGCACGGCCCCGTGTTCAGATTGCCAGTAACAGAAAATAAAATAAAGAAACAGAAGGCTGGACA
This sequence comes from Helianthus tuberosus, assembly GCA_030545235.1. NCBI lineage: Eukaryota > Viridiplantae > Streptophyta > Magnoliopsida > Asterales > Asteraceae > Helianthus > Helianthus tuberosus. The sequence goes on along the minus strand of JARYGA010061113.1, from coordinate 28,933 downwards.
CGGGGGCGTGTTCAGTGAGCACGCCCCGTGTCCAGATACCTGAACTGGGCAATTTTCTGCAGGTGGTTGAGCACGGGGCGTGTTGGGTGAGCACGACCTGTGCTGAACTTGCTGTAATGAAGAAAAATCTGCGGGAGGCTATGTTTTTGTGCATGGGGTGCTGGTGCAAGTTTTCCTTGGTATCCTTCATCATCCCGAGTGTGTTTTATTCCTGAAAATTAAAACTAAACTAGAAAATATAAAACAATTAATCTAAACTAAACTAAGGATAGTTCCGCGGAATGCCTCCGTGGTGCGCCACGTTTATAAGGGTCCTTGGCTAGACCCAAAGCCTGGTCATATGTTACCCAAGTGGGATGTTTTGCATCCCATGTTGCACCGTCGGAGAACATCATCCAAACTTGAGTCTATGACCTTCATGTAATTGACCGGGTCGTCGTCTTCTACTCTATTCCCAACTTCATTTCCTTGTCCCTGTAACACCCCAAAACCCGAATGTTTATATTCGTTAAATGTTATGATATGGCACATCGAGAAATAAATAACTAGGTTATTTATCCTAGTTAAAAGTATGGTAGAAACAATTAAAGAATGAGAGTTGTGCCAATTATAAATAAGAGAGAGAACATGAGGGACTAAGATTGCCAAACTTAAATCTGAGTTTAATTAAAACAAAAAAAAATCTCACACACACTAGGTGTGTGTGCGTGAGATCAAGCAGGAGGAAGAGGGGATGGGTGTAAACCCTAGTTCACAAGAAGGCTTCAAATTTACAAGGAGATTAGGCTCAAATCCGATGCATGAACTCGTTTTCTTGATGATCTAGCCCTAGCAAACATGTGGTAAGTTGTAATTTAAGATTTGATGATCTTGTAAGAAGTGGGTTATGATCAATCCACGAATTTGTATGAAATTAAGCATGAATATGTGTTAACATCATCATAGGGAACATGTGTTATGCATAATTTTGACTAATTTGATGTTTAAGGATGTAAACCCACTAGTTGGGTGATTAAGATGACATGGGTGTTCATCATGTCCAATTCTTGTTAAATATTCATGAATTATGTTGTGTTATGATGAACTATTGTTAGATGAATTGAAAGAAATGTGGTGTTGATATGTTTGATGTTTATGTGTTAATGATATTTGTTGATTAGTAAGAAGATTTGATGAAATATGAATGAACTTGGAAGATTATGCATAAACTAGTTGTACATGGTGCCTAGGAAGTAGTACGCACACCACGTGTTTGATAAAATGTCCAAATGACAATAATATGTGGAGGTTATGTTATGATGATGTTGAGTATGCTATATGCTTGTTTGAATCGACTAATGAAATACATATGTGAGATATGAACTTGATATGATCGTTCATATAAATAATCATGTATGCTAATAAGGATGTAAATGTAATGACATGAAAGTATAGGAATCATGTCAAGATGGATGGGAGCGTGGAAGGCTAACGGGACAAGAAGACTCAAGTAAGCAAATGCAAATACGGACGCGTAAGGTAAGTGAATCCCGGACTTACACTTTAGATATAAAATGTATTGTAGTATAATGATTATTGTGAATCATGTGAGAAAGTATGAAACAATGGAAGTAATAAGGTAAGTTTACGGTAAATGAGTCGAAAGTGGTTAAGAAATAGTTTCTATTAAGTATAGGTAAGAAGGAAGCTTACATGATGGTATTATGCATAAAGATGAAATAAGTAGTTATACGCGTAGGTATGGGTTAGTTTGTAAGTAAGTAAGTAATTGGGACTCATAAGAGAGTATGACTATAAACTCGTAAGTATGGAGAATTTATGTGTATACGAATTACATGATAGACGTGTGTGTTTAGGACTTGTAAGTAATATTGTGTAGAATGTAAGTTGTAAGTACATGTACAAATTGAAAGGGTATGCATGCATGAATTGGAATTTAGTTATATGTACAAATGAATGAGACTTGTTATGCGTATACATGGATATGTTCGTATGAATGGAATCTAATGATGCTAACCGTTTTCCTATTAAGAATGAAATGAGAATGCAGGTATACTAGGGATGGAAGTTGAAGGTAGACACCGAAATCCAATGCAGGTGGTTTGATTGGATGGATGAATGGACTATCATAAGCGAAAGCATGATATGTTGACGCCTAATTATGCATGTTTAAATTTTATGTATGATGACATCGGTTGCTAATGATGTGATTGTACGTGGTGTCTGCAGGTTGTACAGAACGGTGGATTCTCATTATGGAGTGTAAGAGGTTGAAGATCGAGTCAAGACATGGATTGTACGTGTGGGCGTGGACACGTAATTTAATATAAGTAGACCAGATTTTATAAACATATAGAAAGCATTAATGTATTTAATGAAAAAGAGTGATTTAATGTATTTCTAAGTATGTTAGAATGAATACAATGAAAGAAAATTTTTAAGTTCGTATTTCCGCTGCGACTTTTGGTTAAAACGTGTTAGGGCCTTACAGTCCCCAATCCTCAATGTCAACGTTCCATCATTCATATCCACCACTGCTTGGGCCGTGGCTAGGAATGGCCTCCCTAAGATGAGTGATACTTTGGTATCTTCCTCCATATCTAGTATGACAAAGTCGGCCGGAAAGACAATTTCGCCGACTTTGACCAATAGATTTTCAGCGACACCTTAAGGATATTTGACGGTCCTATCGGCGAGTTGTATGCTCATTTTTGTAGGGCTTGTTTTCCCTAAGCTGAGTCGGTTAAACATCGATGCGGGCATGAGGTTGATGCTAGCCCCGAGATCAGTTAGTGCATTGCGAATGGGGGATTCCCCAATTGAACAACGAATGGTGAAGCTTCCAGGGTCAATCTTCTTTTGTGGGAGTTTGTTGAGTAGCAAGGCGGAGCATTCTTCGCCTAAGTTAACTAATTGCAATGTTTCAATTTTCCTTTTATGAGTGAGGAAGTCCCTTATAAATTTTGAATATTTAGGCATTTGAGTTAGGACTTCGATAAATGGAATATTAACATGCAATTGTTTTAGTAAATTTTCGAACTTTGCGAATTGCTCGTCGGTCTTTTGGCGAATTAACTGACCGGGGTATGGAACCGGAGGATTTTTTATGGGCTCTTGAATTCGTGGAGAAGACGTCTCTTGTTGGGGTGTGGGTGGAGTTGCGGTTTGGTTGGATCGGCTCTTTTCAGTTGGATGTATTGGAGCTTCCTCGGGACCCATGGTACGGTTTCTCAATGTGATGAGATGTACTTGCGCTTTTGGGTTGGTCTCGGTATTACTTGGTAACGCGCCTTGTGGTCTCTCGGAGAAATTTTGAGCTAGTTGATTTAATTGTTTTTCGACGTTTTGAATACTAGCTTGTTGATTTCTAAAATTCGATTCCAGTTGTTGAAATCGATCTGAGTTTTTCTTTTCGGTGTCGGAGATGAGGCGAGATACGATATCTTCAAGCCTTTCTCGTCCCCCTTGTGGTTGAGAGAAATTTTGTGACTCGTTTCTTGGTTGTTGAAAGTTTGTTCGTTGGTTTAGATTTTGTTGGTTACTACTATTGTCGGGTTCTCTCCAACCAAGGTTAGGGTGGTTACGCCATCCTTGATTGTAGGTACCCGTTGGAGGACCTGACGGCCTAGGTCTCTTATCAATGTAGTTTACCGATTATGTTTGATTATCCACTTCTTTCATACAACTCCAATTTTCATGTGGCCCACCACACCCCTAGCAAGCCATAATTGAGGGCGTTTTTGTCATTTCTAACTTTTTGATTTTTGAAGAGAGGGCCTCGATTTGGGCTTGCAAGGAAGTGCTTTCAGCAACCTTTTGGGGGCCCGGGGCAATGGATTTATTGCCTCGGGGGAGTGTGCCACTGAAAATTGGTTTGAGCAATTTCCTCGATTTAATTATAAATTTCATTTGGGCGACGATTACCTAAAAGTCCCCCGGAGCTAGAGTCAAGTGTTTGTCTTGTGTGTGGCAACAACCCATTGTAGAAAGTGGATATTTGTTGCAATACCGCAAGACCGTGATGAGGACACTTTCTTAGTAGCTCCTTGAACATTTCCTAAGTTTCATATAAAGATTCCCCATCCTCTTGTGAATATGTATTAATTTCAGTCATTAATTTAGCCGTTTTAGCAGGAGGGAAATATTTATATAGAAACTTTTGGGCTAGTTCATCCCAGGTGTTTACCGAGCCAACTGGAAGGGTATTAAGCCAAGCCTTAGCCCGGTCTTTTAGTGAAAATGGAAACATTCGAAAGCGGACGACGTCGTTTGATGCTCCATTGATCCGAAAGGTATAACATATTTCTAAGAAATTGGTGATATGTAGATGGGGATCCTCGTCCGCAAGCCCATGGAAGGTTGCGGAGTTTTGAAGCATTTGTATCAAATGCGGCCGAAGTTCGAAGTTGTTGGCTTCGACATTTGGTGCATTGATAGTGTCGCCAAGATTACCCATGGTGGGTCGTAGGTAATCAATGAGGGTACGTTGATCCGCCATTGGAAGTGGGTTCCCCGAAACTTTCTCTTGGTTTTTAGCTTTAAGTCTTTTTATGAGAAAGCGTTCGGGTTCTTCTAGGGGTTCTTTTATGTCTCTACTAGAAGTGGAGCTCATACACTACGTAGAAAGTTCAGATGTGGCGCCTGGGTTCCAAGTCCTGGAATAAAAACAAAAAAGAATGTTGGTCAGAAGGTTCACCACGGCCCCGTGCTCAGGTGAACACGGCCCGTGGTCGGAGATGCAGTAGTTGTTTTCCGGATCCCTGTTACTGGGGAGTTTGACACGGCCCCGTGCTGCACCGACATGGCCCCGTGCTCAACTCACTGTAACTCGGAAAATAAAAACTGCTAGTAATAATGCTGAGCACGGCCCCGTGTCCGACCAGGCACGGCCCATGCTAAGCTCTGCAGAAACTGAAAATCTAGAAAAAAATCCTAAAAAAATAGAAAAATAAGAAAAAATAATTAGGCCTTTGATTCCTAACTTTCTTAAAATCCTTGTGTCCCCGGCAACGGCGCCAAACACTTGATGCATGTGAAGTGTCGTATAGTTTTAATGTATATTTTAAGCCCTTTAACACTTTTTAGCCAAGTTTTAAATTTATAAAACACGATATTTACTAACACTAAACACACATATGGGCAAGTGCACCCATCGTGAGCGTAGTATAGTGTTGGTAAGATACCGAGGTCGTCCAAGGACACAAGAGCTTTTAATACTGGTTTATCCTCAACGTCTAATCAAATCAAAAGTTAAGAAAAAGGTTTTTTAACTAGAAAAATAAAACTAACTAAAATGCTGAAAAATAAAAATAAAAATAAAAACAGATAGAAAAGATGAATCACTTGGATCCGACTCGTGTTTAGTGTAACCTTTGATTATTTCCGCACTTTTGCACTTTTTAAGAGATTATCTTAGTTATTGTAGTAGGCCCCTCTTCTGAAGGTGACGTTACCCTCAACCCAGTAGTTTGAGTCAGCAAGGATATAATCCTAAAGGGTTGGATTATTGAAAGATAATTAATTAAGTTATTAATGCATATTGTGGTAGGCTCCTCTTCTGGAGGTGACGTTACCCTCGGCTAAGTAGTCTGAGTCAGCAGGGATACAGTCCTAAGTAGTCGGGTTAAAGTATTAATAGTAGTTTACTTATGAGGGGATCAAGGAGTTCGGACCCCCGCCATCCAATACCAGTGGGTATTGAAGGAGGTCCTACTAAAGTTGACCCAGGTCCTTGCAGGATCTATACACTGAACAAGGCAAGACTCTTACCAAACCGTTCCCTTAACCCCCGAACCCAGGTACCCAACATACCTCCATATAGACCGTGGAGATATGAATGGTGAAAATCTTTTATTTTATATAGACAGTAAAATAATACCAAGACACCACGGACAAACGATAAGGAAGACTCACCTTCAACATAAGAAACTAGTTATTAAAGTCATTAATATATAACCAAATAAAAAGTGCGAAAAGATTAAAAATAAAAAGTATTACACTAGACACTTGTCTTCACCAAGTGATGTAAGATACTTAGGCAAACATGGCCTTTGATTGTCAAGAACTCTTACGATCAATCTTGGATCCCGAGACTACTACACACACTCTATGATGGATGATGGATGATGGTGGTGGATATGGGTTGTGATGGTGGTGGAGGGTGGGTGTAGTGTGAGAGAGGTGGTTTGCCAAGGGATGGTTTGCAAATGAGCCAAGCACCCCTATTTATAGCCTGAACAGAAGCTCGGGCACGACCCCGTGTCCATCCTCCTTCTCTTTCTTCATTAATTGCAGTTTGTCTGCATTAGTTGACCACGCCCCCGTGTCCGCTGGGCACGACCCCGTGTGCAGAAGCGTATCTGTACTATCAAGATTTCCTCAGATTCTGCGAATCTTAGAGTTGACCACGGCCCCGTGTCCTCTGGGCACGCCCCCGTGGTGGGTGATAGAAGCTTCTACAGCTTTGTCTTTTCTGCAGACACTTGGGCACGCCCCCGTGCTCACTGAGCACAGGGCGTGTTCAGCCTTCTTTTCTCTTGTTTTGCTTGGGAAGATGCTGTCGGGGGGTCGGGCGTGCCACGTTTATTCCTTTTCTTGTATTTTTTGTTAGATTTAGCTGCCTTTTTGCTTCTTTTGTTCATTTGAGCTCATTTAATCCTGAAAATACAAAAGGAAGACAAAAACACACTTTTTCCAACATTAGTACTAAAAAGGGTTAGTTTTATGCCTCATTTGATATAATTTATATGTTGCATTTTGCACACATCAACGTTTGAGAGTTTGGTGAACCATGCCCTGGGCGACTGTTATATGAGGATGGTTAGGATCCTCGAAGCCCAGTGGTTGACGCATGTAAACCGTTTCATGTAGATCACCGTGTAAAAACGCATTTTGCACATCAAGTTGTTTGAGAGACCAATTGTTAGAGACGGCAAGAGAAAGAACCGTGCGGATGGTGGCTGGTTTGACCACGGGCTGAACGTCTCATGATAATCAATGCCAGACTGCTGTAAAAAACCCTTTGCTACCAATCGAGCCTTGTGTCTAGTCAGGTTCCCATGCTGATCAGTTTTCAACCTGTAAACCCACTTGCAATCAATAGCATTAGAATTTGGAACCGGAGGAACTAATGACCATGTTCCGTTTCTGTGTAGTGCGTGCAACTCGGAAGCCATGGCTTGACTCCACTCCGCGGATTCGTTGGCAACAGTAAATGAAGTCGGTTCAGAAGGAACGGTAACAGTGGTAGCGAGATTGGCTGTAGGGTCAAAATTTTTTCTAGATTTAGGATGTGGCCGAAGGTGAGGAGGTCGGTAACGAGTCGTGGATGTTTGCGAAGGAGATGAAGTAGGTTGAGTGGTGGTGGTCTGTGGAATAGGGGCAGTTTGGACTGGTTCGGAGATAGGAGAGGTGGGGAGCGATGGTTCGGTTGTAGGGATGGATGGATCGGTTGGTGATGAAGAGTTATCGAAAATAGTTAACGGTGGAGATCGAAGAATGGCTCGCCGACGTATGAGGACCCCGTACCCGGAAAAAGAAGTTGTCAAAGCCACATTTAACCGGAAGATTTACCTTTTCGGAAATTTTTCTATTAGAATAAGGCTAGAACTTCTTGGTTTGGATTTCTTGTGTTTCTTTGACCTAACTATCTAGTATTTTAATTTTTAAGACTATTATGTAATTCTCTCTATGACTAATGAATGATGGGTTTTAGTTAATTTGGTGTTTGGGTGGTGTTGAATTGAATAAAACACTTGAGATGGCAAAGGATACAAGGGAAACTTGAACCAGCACCCCGTGCAGGAAAACAGGACCGTCCGACGAAATTCTTCGTTTACAGTAGGTTTGGCACGGGCCGTGTCCACCCAACACGGCCCCGTGCTGCACAGTCTGCAGAAAAAGACCCAGTTCAGGTAACTGGACACGGGCCGTGTTCACCCAACACGCCCCCGTGTCCAGGCTTCTGTTTCTCTTGATTTAATTTTGTTACTGGCAATTGAACACGGGGCCGTGCCCGGACAACACGGGGCCGTGTTCAGCGCCCAGTAACACAAAATTTTTGTTTTTTTTTCACACCTTTTACACATTCAATCAACCTAAAAACTTATTTTTGGGACACATTGAGGGCAATGTGTAATTTAAGTGTGGGGGGATGCTAAAACCTTGAATCTTGCAAGTCCTAAATACAAGCCTTACACAAAACTCTATTGGAACCGCTAATCACTCATTTTTTTTACTTGTCTAGGTTTAACTCGGGAATTTCAAGTTCTAAAAAGGTTATATTTTTACGAATTTACAACCGATAGCGTCGTAATAAAAAGAACCAACATAAGAAAATTATGAAAAGGCATGGCAAACTTAGTTAAAATTTGATTATATATACTTGATCACATAAAAACCCATTCCCACAAAAGTGAGTTTTGAGCCTTTATCGAGCATACAATTACATATCATTAAACTAAATGCTCATTTTTCGTTTCTTGTGTGAATAGCCGCTTGGTTCTTACGACTCTAGAACTTGCCATGACAATACATTCCCGGTCCTTACCAACTTAAACCCGAGTAAGTAAATGATGGAGGCATTAGGACTAACTTTTTTTTCTACACCATTATTTTTCTTTTTTTTTTTAACCACCTACCCAAAAATCCCCCTAGTTAGCCCCTTTGAGCCTAAACCTTTTCATTTCATAACCCAAACCAAACACCGTTTTACCCACCAAAACCTTTTTCATTTTTAACCCTTTGTTTTAGTAACAAGTTCGGTTTTTCATATGACTCTAAAAAAAAAATGGGTGTTGATGATGAAGCAAAAGAAAATAAACAAACAAGTTCATCAAAAATAACTTTGTTTGAATAAAAGCTTCATCAAAATAAAGTTACAAAAATAAAAGGTCTTACGAAAACCGACGCTTGTTACGCTTTTCGCCCTTTTCTACTAACCACTAACCACTAACCCAACCACCTACCTTTAACCCAAGCCAACCCTTCACCCACAAAGTCCTCTTGATATTTACAAAGGTATATAAGTTAAAAAGGAGGAGGATTGATTGCTTGGCAAGCCTATGGTAGGAGTAAGTTCCATGCCGCTCTCGAGTGATCCACAAAAATACATCTTCGGCCAAGTGTTGAGTGATCCCCGTGAGGTATGTGAGCTTGTATATAAATAGAATTTTAAAGAGGCATGTTATGCCCTAATAAGTAATTTATCTTATGAAAAGTTTTAAATAAATCATGACGAATAGGATTGTAAATAAATAAAAATAAAACTAAATAAAGAATCTTGGAAATCCCGACACTCTATGACAAGCCCAAAAACCTTCTTCTCTACCCATTCCATTTGGGTGTGTAATAGCCACATATTAAAGAGTTTTGCTTGAGGACAAGCAAAGATTCAAGTGTGGGGGTATTTGATGTGTGCAAAATGCAACATATAAATTTCATCAATTGTGGCATAAAACTAACCCTTTTTAGTACTAATGTTGGAAAAAGTGTGCTTTTGTCTTCCTTTTGTATTTTCAGGATTAAATGAGCTCAAATTAACAAAAGAAGCAAAAAGACCTCAAAATCTAACATAAATACAAGAAAAGGAACAAGACGTGACATGCCTGACCCCACAACAGCATATTCCCAAGCAAAACAAGATAACAGAAGACTGAACACGCCCCGTGCTCAGCCAGCACGGGGGCGTGCCCAAGTGTCAGCAGAAAAGACAAAGTGGTAGAAGCTTCTATTGCCCACCACGGGGACGTGCTCAGCGGACACGGGGCCATGGTCAACTATAAGATTCGCACAATCTAGGCAAATCTTCATAGTACAAATATTCTTCTGCACACGGGGTCGTGCTCAGCGGACACGGGGGCGTGGTCAACTAATAAGACAAAGCTGCATTAAATGAAGAAAGAGAAGGATGTGGACACGGGGCCGTGCCCACTGGACACGGGGCCGTGCCCGAGCTTCTGTTCAGCCTATAAATAGGAGTGCTTGGCTCAAGCTCAAACCATCCCTTGGCACACCACCTCTCCCACACTTCACCCACCACCCACCACCGCCATAACACCATCATCCACCACCATCATCCATTGTCCATCATAGAGTGTGTGAGTCATCTCGGGATCCAAGATTGATCGTAAGAGTTCTTGACAATCAAGGCCATGTTTGCCTAAGTCTCTTACATCACTTGGTGAAGACAAAGTGTCTAGTGTAATACTTTTTATTTTTAATCTTTTCGCACTTTTTACTTGGTTTTGTATTTATCACACCCTGGCTTTGCGGAAGCGTGGTTATTTTGGTGTGACTTCTTAATACCATAGCTTAACCATAACAAAGCTATATGAAATAAAATTATGCAAGATCATCCATTTAATTAAGTTTTAAAACCAAATACAACCACATTGTCTTAACGGAAACACATCCTAACGACATAGACATTGTTCAACAAACATAGCATGATATAAAGATAGCTTAAGGACTGTGACTTGTCCAGGAAAGAGTCACATTCCCCAAACCCGGATGACCTTGTAACTAGTGCAGCGGGAAAACGTGTCATACCGCGCCAGATCCTTTAATTTCCTGAAATACATGTAAGTTGAAAAATCAACAATAATGTTGAGCGAGTTCATGTGTAAGTGAGTAAGTAAACCTTTGTGAGTATAAAAATAGTCTTGGTATGTAGCAAATAAGGGAATTGAGATCACCAATGGTTTGCAAGGCCACTGATATATGTGAAGTGCAAATAGGGAGACTCAAACCTAGCAGATTTCGCCACGGCATTAGTATGTGGACAAAGTCACCCCGAGGTCCGTTTCTAGTTTGGCCTGGGGCTGGGCTCGCTACACCCAGATAGATCTACCGCTCCTGTCCCTCGGTCCCGCCATGAGGACTAATGGCCTCATGTTGCTCCTACCCACTCACATGATCTAAGTAGTAAACCTCCTTACGCTAACCATACCATGTATAAAGTACTTGTAATCAAAGTAACATGTATTTCACCCCCGCAGTTAAGAAAACTGAAAACAGTTAGAGAAAAGGGGGACATGAACTCACCGTGGTGCGTCTCTACCAAGTATGCCTCCAAATCAAACAGCTGTATGATGACCTACACGTGCTAACTCTATTAGACGGATGGCCGTACCTTAGCTTTATGGTTTAAGTTTTTGGGAAATAGTTAGGCAACTATTTCGTGTGTACATTCTGTATATACTTGGTAGTCATTTTTCCTTCCCAAAGATGGGGGATTTAATACATGTGCGTTCGTATAATTCGGATTACTCTATTAAGTCTCACTTAATATATTTTATTCTTAACTCCAAAATATAAATATTCTTCTCAAAAATATTATATTTTACCACATGTGATTTTCCCGAAATAATACTTAGTAATATTATTTTTATTCTAAAAATAATATTTACGTAGTTCACAAAATAATCATAAACACTTATATAAGTGATGTTGTGAAAAATATATACTAAATATATTTATGTATCACGTTTTATTTTGTGAAATCCCACCTCCGATATTTTATAAATAAGGTCGTGGCGAAACTTATATTTTGAAAACAAGTCAAAATGTATTTCTAACACTTATAGGGAAAATATTTCTAAGTGTTAGGTTTTTTGAAAAATTTCGCCAGAGTTTCCTCTGTAACTGGAGGTGGCCACGCTTTCAACCGTATCATTTTCTTTTATAAACCAAATCAACAATCTTCTTATTCAGTCAAAACAATGTTCAAATCACAAACTAGTCAAAATATGTATATAAATCGCATGTATTTCATGAACTGGTGATTTATCCAAACTATGGAGTAAATCTCATTACTTTTAGTGGATCTTTATATAAAACAATCCGATTTTGTAAAAACCTCGTTTTTATGAAAGTTCCATCTTTACAACTTCTCGTCATTCGTTTCAAAAATAGTTATTTTGTCGAAACTTTGTGTTACACAAGTGTTTACACACTTGTGTGTTCTAAAAACCATTCTTGTTAGTGTAAGGTCCGTCTTTAAAAATATGTTTTCTCTTGACACGTGGTCCTTTGAAAATACCGCTTGTAGATACGTAGATCTACTAATTTTAAACACTATTGTACAAACTAAAACACTTTTACACAAGTTCATGATCCGTGTGTGGTAGAGTTTCATCTTCTAACCCTTGTTACACTTAAACAAGCTTTATGTCATAATCCAAGATCATGACTACACCGGGTTAGATGATGATCCGAGCTACCACAACATAGATCGGGTCCAAATAATCACACAAATCAAATACTACAATATTTACACAACTTATGTGCTTTTAACCACCATTTTAGTGTTTTAAGTAGACTTTAAAGCATTATCTTGTAAGATTTCGAGTTTTAACCGTTACACATCGTATTAACCACTTCAAAATAGTTCGAGTAGGTGATTTAAGTAACATACCACTAGCTCAAGGCTAGGGAAGAATCTATGCGAAAAATGCGTGGATAAAAGCAAGAGAATGAGGTCCTTCGCCTTCCGTTTGCACCAAGACTCCTTATCCGAGATCCTTAACACTTGTTGAGCTTGGAACTTGCAAGATAGGAATCGGAAATGGATGGATGGGGGGTGGGTGTGTTCGGCCGTAAGCTAGAAGAGAGGAAGAGAGAGTTGTGGAGTGGTGTTGTGTGATGGAAATGATCAAGTGTGTTTAGTCTAGATCTTATAGACAATGCTTAAGCTAATTACCCAATGGTCACTATGTCTTATAGATATTAAGCAAAAATGATTTAATAAATCACAAAAGTACAAAGTCTGTTCCCTCTAGTTGGGGACGGTTAGAGAGGGGGGGGGGGGTCCTAGTCCGAATCCAACCATTAGTTAGGACAATAGTTAGGTTAAGTAAGTTAGTTAAGTGCTTAACCCAGTTAGTTGTGTGTAGTGTGTTATGATGGGTGTTAGGGTACTCAGGGACCCTAACTGGCTCAGAAAAAGATAAATAATGAAAATAACAATATTTTCATGTTCCGGGTATAGTCCGGTTGTTCGGTTGGATAGTAATCCGTTAAAGTGCTTAACAAAGCTTTAAAGTGTCGTCAATACCCTTTTTAGTGACACAACTCATTTCTGACACTTTGGAAAGTGTCTAGTAATATTTTTCTCATGTTTTGGCACTTTATTTGGTAGCTAAAAGCTGAATTATTATGTAAAGTGCTGAATTTTTGTACTTAGTGTACGTTTTAGGCACATCCAGTCGTTGTGACTTATTCCTAGAGACGCAATTCTACAACCCTTGTATCCCTACACTCACCACTAGTGTAGCAAAATATTTCTGGCTCATACAGGCCTTAGAGGCAGTGTCTGCCTGATGCTGGCTTTATCAGCATGTTCAATAGGTTATCCGTTTATAGTGCTACTGTGCTTTTGTGCATCATGTTTGTCACTAAGGTTCAGCATCTAAATAATGTAGTGACGGTAAGTAAAGTATGATGCAAGTAAGTACATGTATCAGTATTCAAGTAGCAGTTTATTCACAAGTTCAAGCAAGCACAGTAATTAAGCAGTAATTAATTATTAATTAAGTCGTACGGATACCTGGTTTAGTGAGGGTTGTCACAGTATTAATGACTTTAATAACTAGTTTCTTATGTTGAAGGTGATCTTTCCTTATCGTTTGTCCGTGGTGTCTTGACATTATTTTACTGTCTATATAAAATAAAAGATTTTCACCATTCATATATCCACGGTCTATATGGAGGTATGTTGGCTACCTGCTCGGGGGTTAAGGGAACGGTTTGGTAAAGGTCTTGCCATTGATCAGCGTTTAGAGGTCCTGCAATGGACCTGGGTCAAATTTAGTAGGACCTCCTTCAATACTTAACGGTATTGGATGGCGGGGGTCCAAACTCTTTGATCCCCTCATAAGTTAACTACTATTAATACTATAACCCGTCTATTTAGGACTGTATCCCTGCTGACTCAGACTACTTAGTCGAGGGTAACGTCACCTCCAAAAGAGGGGCCTACCATAATTTGCATTAATAACTTAATTAATTATCTTTCAATAATCCACCCTTTTAGGATTGTATCCTTGCTGACTCAAACTACTGGGGTGAGGGTAACGTCACCTTCAAAAGAGGGGCCTACTACAATAACTAAGATAATCTCTTAAAGAGTGCAAAAGTGCGGAAATAATCAAAGGTTACACTAGATACGAGTCGGAACCAAGTGATTCATCTTGTCTATCTGTTTTTATTTTTATTTTCAACATTTTTAGTTAGTTTTTATTTTTCTTAGCTTAAAACATTTTTCTAAACTTTTTGATTTGATTAGACGTTGAGGATAAACTGGTACTAAAAGCTCTTGTGTCCTTGGACGACCTCGGTATCTTACCAACACTATACTACGCTCACGATGGGTGCACTTGCCCATATGAGTGTCTAGTGTTAGTGAATATCGTGTTTTATAAATTTAAAACTTGACTAAAAAGTGTTAAAGGGGCTTAAAATATACACCTAATATATATAACACTTGACACCCATCACGAGCAATGTAGATGCGCTGAGTAGTTTGATCAAGGCATTGATATCCATGATGAGACGGGCTATAACCGAGGAATATATAAGGAGTAGAACGAAAGTCAATTTTATGTTGGTTATAGGGACATAAATAAGGAAAACAGAGACATCCGAAGACTCAAAGAAATCAGTAACCGGGAGGACGTTGGAAAATAAGTTGATATGGGGATTTGTTCGAGGAAAGACGAGAAGGTAGACGATTGATGAGGTAGACGGCGGTTTGAAGGGCGAATGACCAAAAAGTTTGAGGTAATTTCGATTGGGCTAGTAAGGCGAGACCGGTTTCCACGACGTGGCGGTGGCGACGCTCGACAATGCCATTCTGTTCACTCGTATGAGGACACGAGCGACGATGTAAAATACCATGGGATGTAAAAAACCGAGTAAGGTTCCAAAACTCGCCACCCCAATCGGTTTGAACACTTTTTAGTTTGGTGTTAAATTGGCGTTCAACTAGGCGAACGGAATTTGTAAAGGTGGTAAAAACGTCAGATTTTTGCATGAGCGGGAAATACCACATATAGCGGGTATGATGGTCAACACATAACAAAAAATAACGATAACCATCAAAGGACGTGGTAGTATGGCCCCAAACATCACAATGAACCAAATCAAGTATGTTTTTACTACGAAAAGATGAAATAGGCAAAGTAAGTTTGGTCATTTTTCCCAATTGACAAGAAGTACACAAAGATGAACAAAGTTTGTTAGAAACAGGTAAAGAAAAAGTTTTAACAATATGCTGAAAAACTCGAAAGTGGGGATGCCCAAGTCGTTGATGCCACATAGTAGATGGAGCTCGAAATGCAGTGAACACCATCTTGGAAACCGGTTGAAAGGAGGGTAGGCGAAGATTGCTTTTCAAACCATGGTATTCCTCACGTAAACCGGCTATAGTAAGCATGACGAGATCTTTGTCTTTGACGGGTTCACCAATATTTGCAAGAGCCGTTGCATATTCTTGAGCACGGCTGAGATAATCGATACCTTTTTCACCATCTTTCATTGAAATATTTAAAAGCTGCGTTTTTAGTGTGAACTCATGAGATGAATTCGAGGGAGCATATGCACGTGCTAGACTTAACCACACTTCCCGAGCCGTGTCTCCTTGGATGTGTTGAAACGAAGACTCGGAAACGGTGGATATAATTATCATGCGGACGTGTGCATCATTAGCAATCCAGTTTGTAAAATTAGGGTTTGTAGTAGTAGCATCACCGGTTGTAATTTTCTCTTCCGGGCAAAATAACGTGTTGTCAACATAACAATATAATGCATTAGCCTTTAAAAACGGTCCATCATGGCTTTCCAGTAGCCATAATTGTTTGGTGTAAGATTGAATGCAAACTTGTGGGAATTATGAGATGTGCGTTCTTGAATACTGAAGGCAGTAATCGTTGTCATGATGAGAAAAAACAGTGATTTTGATACCTGAGTTAGACGATTATTGATTCAATGTTGGCAGCCGAACGAACTCGAACTAAATGTTTTTTTTTTGTCAAACAACAACTGCTGTGATTTTTCTCTTCTTGATGAAACAAATCGTCTTAATGCCTTCTGCCGTCAAAGTTGCTTTCCCTAATATCTTTTGATGTTTAAAATATTAGGAATCTTCCAATGTTGCCTCCAATTTGCGTCTGACGTTGTTGACTAACAATCTAGGAATTCTTAATAGCGATAATCCTCCACTACCTTTGATGCCGTGCAAGGTTATTTAGGGTTTACAAGTTGAATGGCTCTTATACCATATCAACTCATAATTTCATTCATAATTCAATATTGAATACAAAGAGGTTTATATATATTCTACTAGTTACAATAATAACCCTCTAACTTATGATAATTTAATATTTAGCTTAACAACCCGATTTCACGCCCTAGCTAAAAAAGTTGAAATAAAAAATAAAAGACATGATTGGTTGATGAGCATAGGCCCCATCAATCCCTTCTCCTTCACGCCATGAGCCCAACCTCGCCTGCCCCTCTCACGCTTCTTTCCCTGCCACCTCCGCCAATGTTTTCCGCCCCACCACGCCCACCGGAGTCCACCTAGACATGGGCGTTAGCCCATAGCTGGCAATCTTAGACCTTACTGTCACCAACCAAACCCATATTCCTCGTGTGAGATTCGCAATCTCAATCATGAACATTCATAACAACAAATCCAAGTTTTGAAGTTTACCAACTTCAATGACATCAACTGATGTATGTATAAATATAGAATGTAGTGTGTATTAACCAAATGTTTATCATATGTTAACACCCATATACATATAATAAAAAAATCATCATTATTATGCGTAACATCATATAAATAAATAACCATCACATTTAACGTCATTTTGTGATACTAATTTCTTCAACACTACGAGTTTATTGACCTCAATTATTGTAAGTCAAGCTTACAAGTTACAAGTACCATTTTGAGATTCTTAGATTTCCAAGTGAACATTCAATTCTTCAGAGTCATACATATAAAGATTGTTAACTTCATTTGTGAAGAACTCAACACCATTAGGGTGTGGGGAGTGGTTAAACACTTTAGAGTGGTAAACTAAAAAACCGACCAATCAGAGCGCGCCATGTCAATCAGGCAAAAGTGTTTAAATTTTGCTGAAAAGTGTTGGCAATGGTTAGACACTTGGTGAAGTGGTAAACGTAAAAAAAAAGGAAAAAGGTGTGATTGGTTGATATTGGCATGGACCCCACCCCACCACACACATACCTCTTCTTCACCGATGCGGCATTCCACCACCGAATTGGTAAAGTTTGGTGACTAAACACTTGTTGGCGGTGGTGTTTACCACTCGGTAAAGTGGTTTGCCACCCTTTACCGATTACCACTCCGGACACCCTTATCACTTTTACACCAAATGATACACCCATGTGATTTACCCTTATCACTTTGACACAGGGTGACACCGTTATCACTTTTTCACCAACTGCCAACTGATACTTTATTTACTTTTACACCATATTTTACACCATCATTCAAGTCTCACTTTTTCACCAACTGCCAACTGATACTTTATTTACTTTTACACCATCATCCAAGATTTCAAGCATATACATCTTGTTCATCTTCCTACCATGTTACACATCATGGTTATTCATTTAGTATGTGTTATCAATTTAATTTGATACCAACTAAAGTATTGTACATGCTTTTACTCACTTTAAAGTCAATCAACACATATGTCACATAGTTGCATCAACAATTTTTTTTATCTTCGGTTAGACATATCATATAACACCATTATAATCAGTGGGAAGGTTGTATGTACACACATTTGCATTTGAAGCTCTACGATTGTACATTCCCTCGTAAGATTTACGATTTGGTTTTCAGTTTGGAATTTGGAACCGACCGTGCATGTAAACGAACCATTAACATGTATTATTTAACTTTTATTCATTTTCGGAATATAAAGTTACATATATATTATATAGGTAGAGGATCATGTACATTAATCCAGAAGTGTGAGAAGTGTATTATAACACTATATAACACCATATAAACACCGTATAACACTATGTAACACTATATAACAAATATAACACTATATTTTGTCTGATAGCATGTCTATGATAGATGTATAGTGTTATATTTGTTATATAGTGTTATATAGTGTTACGTAGTGTTATATGGTGTTACATAGTGTTATACGGTGTTTATATGGTGTTATATAGTGTTATATATAGTGTTATAATACACTTCTCATACTTCTGTATTAATGTACAGGATCCCTACCCATATTATATATTCATTAACAATCCTTACAATTTTTTTTAAAATTTATTACAAAACTAAGCATTTGAAAAAAATCACCAAACAATAAAATTGTCAACTCGGCCAGTTCAGTTTTGTATTTTTCAAAACCACATTTAGCGGGTTCGATTCATATTTTTCACCAAAACTGGTTGAACCGGAGAATGAACTCTTCTAACCATTGTAGAGCTGAACACAAACGTTGGGTTCACTCTTCAATTTAGTCGCACCACTTAACACTGCAAGGGAGTGATCAAGAGGGAGAGAACATTGCCTACGAGATTTTTCAGAGAAGACAAAGAAAAAGAATATCGTCGACAAGATAATGAAAGAGGCGAGCGACGTGTAGAAGAAAGGATGGATTTGGGTTTTTTGTAACTTCTTATTTTCTTTAACTTAACGTATATACAATTGTTTTATACAAATTTAACATATCTTTTTAGTGTCCGTCTATTTTAAGGACCATCCTTATACATCCAAAGTGAAAAATTAATAGCAAGACTATGAGTAGTAATGAGGTATGTGGTTTGAAATTTTTCGATACATGGCATCCACGTCATCAGCCTGAAAATATGGTAAAATGGAGTAGTGATAAAGTATGTCGTTTGTAATTGAAAAAAAAAATAGAATTGGTTAAGCCATAACCCAACCAATCACAACAGCTCTCTCTATATCAAGC
The DNA here is from genome assembly GCA_030545235.1 of Helianthus tuberosus. NCBI lineage: Eukaryota > Viridiplantae > Streptophyta > Magnoliopsida > Asterales > Asteraceae > Helianthus > Helianthus tuberosus. The sequence goes on along the minus strand of JARYGA010061113.1, from coordinate 9,956 downwards.
TCGTGAACACAACCATATAAAAAACCCAAAATGTGACAACCATATAAAAAGGGTGATGTTCACCTTGTAATTATTACACATATATTTATATTTATATAACCCTAAAGATAAAGGTCGGTGGTAAAGCCACCGAACCACTCTACCATTCACACTTTGCTAAATGTTAAAAGTAACCCCTAATTTTGTAAATGTCACTTTGACCTCTTCAAATTTTTCTAAAGTTTCGAGTTTACCATAAAACTAACTTCTTACGTTTTTATTTTTATGTACAAGTTGGTATAAATTCGAGTTCGTCTACGCTTTAACGTAATTTTTGTTTGGAAACGAGTCAGGTCAATTATAAAAATGTTTTATTTTTATGTACGTTTTGAGTTGGACTACATATGAACATAAATTTTGTTTGTAAACAAATCATGTCAAATATAATACGTTTTCATTTGACGGTATAAATTCGGGTTACTCTACGTTTCAACCTAAATTCAAATCGAGTTGTTTGTAGTCTATAATTTATCACATCGCGTATGATGTCACTGTAACGCGCGACATGTAAAAAACTATAGTCTAACCTAAAGAAAACTCTAGACAAAACTTTAATAATCTATCCTTATCCCACAAATTAAAACCATCTTAAAAAAACCTATATCTAAAACTTTAATCTATCCTTGTCACATAGAGAATTCATATTATTAATTGTTAATACATGAATAATAATAGTCTAGATATAATCACCTCCCTAGATTTAAAAATTGTTAAGAAGATACCAAAAAGTCAGCATCAATTTTTCCGTTCATGCCAACTCCCAACCCCCCCTCAAATAAGCAGCCGGCTTCATTCTCTGTATATTCATTGGTCAACTACGATACAACTCCTGCTACCAAAATATAAAGGATCTCTCGATCTCTTCATCTAGGTCAACTTTTCTGTCACTGTAACTCAAATCTCCTGATTTCTCCATTGCTGTTAGTGGTACAGTTCGTTCTGAAATCGTTTCGATTAACTCCTGCCGCCCGCCTACTATGAACGGCAAAAATATCAGCACAAAGAGTTACCTCCGGCATGTGGAATCAATGCGGATCTTGCCGTCTGGTGCGGGTAGGATACCGGAGTTGAAAGCGGTTATACTCGGTGAGTCTCTTGCGTCTGAGGAGAACGATCTCGTGTTTCCGAGTGATGACTTCTGCAATCAGGCACTTGTTTCGTCTCCGGAAAAGGTATCTTTTGATTAATGTTAATAGATCCAATCATCTGATTATTATTTTTTATTTCTGAAAGTTTGGAGTCGAGTTTATGAGTTTTGAACTATGAGAGTGTCGGATGATTGATTGATTTGTAAAGGTAAGTTACAATGAAGGCACGTTTTGACCTAATCAGAAGACGAAATTTGGATTTCGATTGCTAACAGTTCTGCTTTGATCTTTGAATAAAATTTTAGTAAACATGCATATTCAGCCTTTAAAAAATAGACAAAGACAAAAAGAGCCGATCTGATGACACCAAAGAGGATCCACCGACGGCAGCAGGAGTTAAAAACCTTGAAAAGTACAGCGGGGACCTAGTGGCCCACTGTAAAGACCAATAAGAAAAGACACTTATAAGGTGCAGGTTAAATTTAGCTGGCGGATGAAAAAGCACAGGCTAAATCAGCCGGTGAATGAAAACAAGCTGGCCGCTAATTTTTTTTTTAACAGAATCATGGGCTAAGACCATGCTTAATCAGCCGGGGGGCCTCAATTCTAGCCGCTGGCTAGTTTAGCCCACGCTTTACACGTGTTTTAATCTGACTGGCTATTAGACTGTGGGATGTGGAGGGGCTTGGGTTGGGGGCATTGCTCGACACGTGGCGAGGGTGGGATCCGCAAGGTAATACTCAAAAACCAAGGGTGTGGCGTGGGTTAGCTTGGCGTGGCCGCCATGTGGTTTTTTTTGTTTAAACTATTTAAAATTTCACCCAGCCATGCCCCCCCCCCCCCCCCCCCCCCCCCACACACACACACACACACCGCCGCCCCAACCCACGCCTCACACCCCACAGTCTTATGTGGACTCCTTTGTACATCACCATGAGTTTTGGTGCAGGTCCTAGCCAGTAGATCCTGTTTGGCATCATATGATTGACTCTTTTTGATATTGTCTATTTGAATTATGGCTGAATATGTGTCTATGTTATTAATTTTCAAGGTCTACTTGTCTATTCTAGTGATATTCTCTAAAATCAGTCCTATTCTCAGCTATAAATTTTAGTAAACTGGCATTACAATCTTTTAATAGACTTCATGTGTCGAATAACTGATTATCTGGATGTATTATTTTAGTACTTGGAGATGTACAAGAGATCAATAGAAGATCCTGCTGGCTTTTGGTCTGATATTGCATCTGAATTCTATTGGGAAAAGAAATGGGGTCAACAGGTTTACTCTGAAAACCTTGATGTCACAAAAGGGACTATCAACATTGAGGTAATTAATTCTGTATTAATTTTCTTCAAAGTCTGCATCTTTTATACATATAGCCAGCCATCCATTAGACGTAAATTTTTTTATCTTTCTCAGTGGTTCAAGGGCGGTATCACCAACATCTGCTATAATTGTTTGGATGCAAATATAAAATCTGGGAATGGAGACAAAATTGCACTTTATTGGGAAGGAAACGAGCCTGATGTTGATGGCTCGTTGACTTACAAACAACTTCTTGAGAGAGTTTGCCAGGTTTTATGTCTTTCACGGCTTCGTTTATATGTCGTTTTTTAGTTACGGTTGTTTGTGAGTGCATTGTTACATTCATCTTTCCTTTGGGCAGCTTGCAAATTTCTTGAAAGACAAGGGTGTTAAAAAGGGTGATACCGTAATTATTTACTTACCCATGATCATGGAATTGCCAATCACAATGCTGGCATGTGCTCGCATTGGTGCCGTTCACTCGGTACTGCTCAGCAATCCCTTTTAGATCCTATGCTTTTTATTATTATTAATAGAGTAAAATGCCATTTTCGTCCCTGAGGTTTGACCAGTTTTGCGACTTTCGTCCAAAGGTTTGTTTTTTCGCATCTGGATCCAAAAGGTTTGAAATCTTGCCATTTTCATCCGGCTCGTTAACTCCATCCATTTTTTCTCCGTTAAGTGATGGGTATTTCCGTCTTTTGTTAACTTAAAGGGCAACTTGGTCTTTTACATAAAGTGAAAAAAAAAGTCTGAATTGCCCTTTAAGTTAGCAAAAAAAAAAAAAAAACGGAAATACCCCCTGAATTAACGGAGAAAAATGGATGGAGTTAACGAGCTAGATGAAAATGGCAAGATTTCAAACCTTTTGGATCCAGATGCGGGAAAACAAACCTTTGGACGAAAGTCGCAAAACTGGCCGAACCTTAGGGACGAAAATGGCAAAATTTACCTTTATTATTATCATCACGGTTTATGAATATCTAGAAATAACTAACACGGGATTGTGTTTGATTTTCAGGTTGTTTTTGCTGGATACTCTGCAGAATCGCTTCACCAAAGAGTTGTGGACTGCAAACCAAAGATTGTGATAACTTGTAATGCAGTTATGAGAGGGAAAAAAATAATAGATCTCAAAAACATTGTTGATGCTGCACTTCTAGAATCGTCTCAAAATGGAATATCTGTAGGTGGGAACTTGTGTCACATGCATGACCTATGAAATAACATAATATATCGTTTTGTAGTTGATGTTTTCTCGTATTTTCTCTCATGTCACAAACAGATTTATGCTTGACTTTTGAAAACGAATCAGCTATGAAGAAGGAAGATACTAAATGGCAAAAGGGAAGAGATATATGGTGGCAGGTATTTATACTATATCGTTTTCTTATAGGATCATATGCGTTAAACTTTTGGGCTTTTAGTTGATGTCTAAAGGGTTACGATTTTCAGGATGTTGTTCCTTCCTACCCTACTACGTCTGATGTGGAGTGGGTTGATGCGGAGGATCCACTTTTTCTACTTTATACCAGTGGAAGCACTGGAAAGCCTAAGGTATTTGAGTAGCGTAAAATCTAGAAATATTTTTTTCTTCTTTTTTTTGTTGTTGGTTAAGTTTTATAACGAAATATGCTGGTGCATTTGATAGGGTGTTCTGCATACTACCGGAGGATACATGATATACACTGCAACAACATTCAAATATGCGTTTGACTACAAAGATTCTGATATATACTGGTAGATCTTCATTTCTAAAAAGTTAGTTTATTCTAATTTTTGGAAAAAATATATGCCATATAGACATGTCAAGACATTTTCACACTTTTTTCACTTACATAGTCAGAACATATTATTTCAACAGCTACACGCATACCTACTAGTAATCATATTCGATACTAGTTTTTCTATTTATTTTTAGTCAAATTACCTAACATAAATCATTGATTGTTCTTCCTTCCGTTCTCTTGTCCCAAAGTCGACTATTTATGTTATGAAGTTAATCAAAATTTGAAAAGAACGATGTAACAAGTTTATATTTTCTGACAGTAAACATTTAACTGATAAATCCTTTTGTTCTAGTGTGTATTGATAAAATCTGTTTCTTCTGAAATTATAGGTGTACAGCTGACTGTGGTTGGATTACTGGACACAGTTATGTTACTTATGGACCTCTACTTAATGGAGCAACAGTTGTCGTTTATGAAGGGGTAAAGCAATTCATATTTTGTGTATTTTTCTCAGATAACTAAAGGTTATGCATTCAAGGTTACATATAATCTGAATTTATAGTTTCTATCATCTCATGATTCATTATATCAAGGACATTTCTTTTTTCTGTCACTATAATTGAGCTATGATGTTTAATAGTTAATTAGCACCAATCAAGTGCTAAATAGTCGAGATCTTACGGCATATGTACATGCCTATAATTTAATAAAAAAAATTGATGTGATAGAAAAGCTTTTAAATCTTTCGATAAATGGTACATGCAGGTTCCTAATTATCCAGATTCAGGGCGCTGCTGGGAAATTGTTGATAAATACAAGGTTACAATATTCTACACCGCTCCTACTCTGGTGCGGTCTCTTATGCGTGATGGAAATGAGGCAAGGCGTCTTTTCAACTGTCTATTTTATTATACATTATATTTATTTTTACGATTTGAAATATCTTTTTTTTAATCATATATTGTTTACTCCATGCAGTATGTTACTCGTTATTCTCGTAAATCTTTACGGGTCCTTGGTAGCGTAGGCGAGCCGATCAACCCAAGTGCATGGAGGTTCTTCATTTTAACTCGACTTTCAGTTGAGAACAATGTTAAATTAGTTATTGTATGTGTCTCATGAATATTCCTTTATTGACTCAACAGGTGGTTTTACAATGTAGTCGGAGATTCAAGGTGTCCCATATCAGATACCTGGTGGCAAACGGAGACCGGGGGTTTCATGGTAAACACCAGTTAATTATTTTTATTTAGTAGAGTAAAAAATGCTATTTTCGTTCCTGAGGTTTGGCCAGTTTTGCAACTTTCGTCCAAAGGTTTATTTTTTCCCATCTGGATCCAAAAGGTTTGAAATCTTGCCATTTTCATCCGGCTCGTTAACTCCCAACCATTTTTCTCCGTTATACCAGGGGTATTTTTGTCTTTTTTGTTAACTTAAAGGGCAATTCGGTTTTTTCACTTTATGTACAAGCATTTAGCATAATGTACAAGTATTCAAAAAAGACGAAAAAGACAAAAATACATTTGACTTAACCGAAAAAATGGATGGAGTTAACGAGCCGGATGAAAATGGCAAGATTTCAAACCTTTTGGATCCAGATGAGGAAAAACAAACGTTTGGACGGAAGTCGCAAAATTGTCCAAACCTCAGGGACGAAAATGGCATTTTACTCTATTTATTATATGATCTAATGCCACCTGTTGTCATTATAACTTCCAGATTACCCCCTTACCTGGCGCGTGGCCACAAAAACCTGGTTCTGCTACTTTCCCATTTTTCGGGGTTCAGGTAATGTACAGAAAATATGAAATTGCATCTGTTTTATTTTACCAATTGTTATTGACTTTATTTATAAAAATAAACGCAGCCTGTGATAGTGGACGAAAAGGGTAATGAAATTGATGGGGAGTGCAGTGGCTATTTATGTGTTAAAAGCTCGTGGCCTGGGGCGTTTAGGACTCTTTATGGTGATCATGAAAGATATGAAACAACTTACTTTAAGGCGTTCCCGGGCTATTATTTTAGTGGTGATGGCTGCTGTAGGTAAATAACATGTTTAGGATAACTTGAAATTTTATATGTTTATTGTTTTCGTATGCTAATTATGTTGAATTGTTTCAGGGACAAGGATGGATATCACTGGCTCACGGGGAGAGTTGATGATGTAATTAACGTCAGGTATCTTCACCAATCGCAACCAAGCTTATATTTTCATACTTTACTTACTGTTGTAATTTTATCTTTTCACTGCTGAAATTCATTAGTTTACACTATCTGTAATATGTGAACAGTGGACACCGTATTGGTACTGCAGAAGTTGAATCAGCTCTAGTTTCACATCCCCAGTGTGCTGAAGCTGCCGTTGTTGGTGTTGAGCATGAGGTAGCTTTTTATCTGCATCAAGGGTGGCAGTTTTGACCAAACGGGTTATGTTTGATCTCAAACAGGCCATAGTAAATAAAAAAAAAAGAAATGGGTCAGTGGAATTTAGGGTCAGATGTCACCCATTTATTAAAAGAAGTCCAAAAAAGTGACTGTAGGAAACACAACACAACCCAATCTATCCCGTTTCGTCCTTCACTAAAAAGTTAAAACAGTTTTGACTCGTTACCCAACCCGCATATGTTAATTTGCATGTTATTTACATATGGGAAATTGTGCAGCAATCGTCATCTGTTTTGTCTTGTTAGGTCAAAGGGCAGGGAATATATGCATTTGTTACTCTAGTGGAGGGTGTTCCATACAGTGAAGACCTTCGCAAAAGCCTTGTGCTTGTGGTTCGGAACCAAGTAAGTTTTTATTTATTTAGCTTTTCATAAAAGTCAAACTCCTTTTAATTGTCGTATGTTCAAATAGAACAGAAAGATTATATTTGAATCTACGACTCTATTGTGATGCTACATTTTTTATTTTCATATCAGATTGGAGCATTTGCAGCACCTGACAGAATTCATTGGGCACCCAGTCTTCCGAAGACAAGAAGTGGAAAGATAATGAGGAGAATTTTGAGGAAAATAGCCTCTAGACAGCTAGATGAGCTTGGCGATATAAGCACATTAGCGGATCCAAGTGTCGTTGATCAGCTTATCAGTCTCGCTGATTCCTAAATCTTGGGTTTTATTTTTGTGGTTTTAATATAAACCGACATGTTTTAGTCATATGTTTTTGCCCATATGTTATAAAACATTTATGTGTGTCAATAAATGGTGAGTGGATTGTATAATTTTCTATGGACTAGTTTAATGAATGGTTCATAATAGAAACTATCAAAACTAATGACCCTCATTAGAGAGGGAACATGAGCATATCATTGTTTACTTCATTTTTTTCCTTCTTTAGTAATTGAATGCTTTGTAAAATCACTAAAAAGGGGAATGCGGACCGGATCAGGCCCAACAATTTGACACGTTACAAGCCCAGGCCCTGATGCTAAGCTTGATTCGGGGTTCATATCATTATCACCATCTATGATGCAAACATGTCAACATTACTCTTTAAATATTTGCAATTGCGACTGCTGGGAGGTTAATTTTGTATCTTATAAAAGGAAAATATTTTGTCCATAAACAAAATGAAACTGTCACGGATTACTGCATTTCAGAGTTCTATAAATATAATTCACATGATACATTAGCAAAACTGTATAAGCAGAGTTATAAATGCCACAAGTATAATCAACCATATATTTAAAGTCTAATTTTGATTGAATTTTTAGAACAGAAAAGTGTGACGTGGCTGCCAGCTGGATGCTCACATGTTTTTAGGACTGCCCTCCTCCTGTCTTGCCTTAAGTACGAGCTCTTCCGTGGTGGTGCCAATGATCTCATTTGCGCGTTTAAGACCAGCACAGTAATACCTTCCTATTTGATCCTAAATTAAGAAATAACAAATATAACTACCATTTTCTTTGAATAACTCTAGTCTTGTTTAAAGAAAACACAAATCTTGTATCCAGTTTTAACTAGCGAACCAGATAAACACTTGTACGTAGTGCTTTAATGATACGACGGGGGAGAGAAAGAGAGGTTGTTACGTAAATACCTTTTGTATCACAGTTAAAGCAATATGTACAAGTGTTTATGCGGTTCTCGTAGCTGTATTACTATAAAATCCTAGTAAGTGATTTGTTTTTATCCTACCTTGGAAATAATGCCCAGTTTTTCTAATTTACTGACTGCATCATCCACATCAAAGTTGCATCTCTCACCAAACTCTTCCTTTAGTAGTTCCTCACATTTTTGGTCCAGTTCCTATAATGCATAATTACAGTTAATTAATTAAGCATATTTAGTGTTAATATATAAAAACTTAATACACATAGATTTATTTATACATAATAACTACTACCTTTAAAGTTGCTTTCCCCTGTTCCATTAGTATAAAGAAAGAAATGATGACCTCCTTTACCTGAATATGATTAAGTCAGCCTAATCAATAACTGCATTATTCAAAATTAAAAATATATATAAATAAATATGTATATGCTTAGTTGCTTACTTCTTGTTGAATGACATCATCACACAAATGAAGAAGTGTGCCTTTTCCACTATCCAGTTGTTTGTCATACATGAATTGGGTGATTAAGTTCTGATATGTATCCATGTTTGCCTGAAACCTACATTCTCAGATTGTTGGTTACTAAAACCATTAACAAAAATGAACTCGTATTTGTATTTGTATTTATCTAACCGAACACTCACGTAAAGTATATTTTGGCACAATAACCAACTACTGTAGAAACAACTGCAATGATGACCCAAAAGTCGGCTTGAGGGGTCTCAATTGAACCAGTAGCAGCTGCCTGCAGCAACATATGAAAATACTTCAAAAATAAATAAAAATGAAAATGAAGTAATTGAATAACTTCATGGATGACCGACTAACTAACCAAACCGAATATGGCAGTCGAAAGAAATTTCACCCAATCCATAGGGGTCAAACTCGGATTTTTCTTCTCGGGCTGTCGAAAGAAGCTCCTAAATGTCAATGGTCAAACTACAAAAAGTCAAATTAAAGAGACCAAGAAAATAACTCACCAAAACTATTTCCATATCTGCCATTGGGATTTGTTTCAAATGCTTCACATAGATTCCTCTTTCCTTTTTCGTCTTGCTTCCTGCTAGCCTGTATATCATCTTAAATTAAACAATAATACAATATTGTATATGTATTTATTATATTATGAAATATATTGATATGAATCATACCTGTAAACAACAATTATCCTGTCAAATGTAGGTTCTTGGATGGTAATCTTACTAGCTAAATTTTGTAAACTGGTAGAATCATGTGTTAGTTATCTGTTATTAATTACTATAAACTAAGATTCTAATGTATAGCTGGAAACAACAGAAAGACTTTAATGTACAACCTCAAATCCATTTTTTCAATGCGGATTCGTTCAACGTACAAGTCATCCTGAATATCTTCATCTGTGATTTCATCATCTTTCTTAAGCGGTGCAGCGTTAGCGGTAGTTTTCTTGGGAAAAAGCTTATCTAGCCTGCAACCACAATAACCGCAAGTCTTTTCATTTTCATGGAGGTTAAACTGTAACTAAATAAGTATAATGTGTAAGAAACTAAGAAACCGTACTTAGTTATTCTCATGATCCATGCCCATATGCGTGCAATGATCATGTCCACCTTCTCCATGATAAAGTAATCGGTCGTACGATCAATTCCAATGCCACGTCTAAAGATTATATACTGCAACATAATAAACAAAAAGACGTGTTTATTATTTATTTATTTATTTATTTATTTATTTATGTGACATGTTTGCTAAATAG
>JARYGA010061112.1:32844-79970 GCA_030545235.1 Helianthus tuberosus | reverse complement strand
AGAATGCATAGCAGCAACAAATTCAGTGATTTTAACCCCGTCGCGTGACGCGACAGGTGGAGCTGATGAGTGTCGCATGACGCGACCAAGGTCGCGGGCCGCGACGGCCATAAACGTTGGCCGTGGCGTGGTGCGAGCATGTCTTATTGACAGAACTGTTGTTTAAACATCCTGCATATTCCCAGCTTCACTAATAGTTACTAAAACGGACATAACTTGTACGTTATTATCCGAATTAGGCCCCGTTTCTTCCTATGTGACCGTAATTCAATAATCTATAACATAGAATGAAAATAATACATTCACATGAACAAATTTCTTTCATTTGAACACTCGGAATATTAATATTTTCATGATTATTCGACCCCTTCCAAATTATGACCCATAGACTCCACTTACAAGTTCCAAAACCTCTATAGGAGCTTGCATATCAACCTATTCATATTTTAATGACAATTTTTATTAAAACTCAAGCGTCATTAACGAGATATATACGTATTAATCAACCTGTTTATTTCACTTAACAACATTCATCGATTTAACTTATCCCAAGCTCAATGCCTTGGTGATTTTCGACCCGTTTGATTTCTCTAACGAATTCATCGCCTTCTTGAAATCAATCATGTAATAGTCAAGTCAACTTGACTCGTTTAACATTCAAGTGGAATCCACCACTTTCCTCATTTTCTAATTTCGCGAAATTTATACTTTTTCTTGTTGAATATTACCAACGACATCCTTTGTGTTAGTATTATCCAATATTATAAAGATTTGATTATCATTCAACCAATAAGCATGAAAGTGCTAAAACAAGATATTACGAAGCGAATAGCCGCGTACCTTTCAAAGCTTTCCTTTTAGGCGAGTATCCGTTCCGCCTTGCCCACTTGATGATCCACCCAAATCACCTATATAGTGTGATCCGAACATATAGTTTAGAACTCATAGTTCAAGATTTGATATTTCATTCACTTGATTAATCAATTAAGCGATTACTTCATATATTTCAAACATTCCCATTCAATCAATCATTTTATCAAACATCTAGTGTGCATATTTAGCACTCTAACACTATCATGTTCTTGATTAGTAACCTTAACCATGTTTAAGCATAGTTATTCAATTCATATATCAAGAACACTTAAATCACTCTATAATTTACAATATCATCATCAATCAACATCCAATATCACAATACTACATGAATTCTTCACAAAATCCATATACCCTTATATGAAAATTACTAAACCTCTAAATTATGGTATGAATGGATCACTCCATAATCTAATACCCATTCTTAGACTTGTATTAATCATAATTCAGTCATAACTTTCATCAATTCACTAAAATTCTCTGTTACTAGAATTCAAGAATCATCAAAACATCTTCATATATCAAAATTAAGCATACCTTTTGCTAGATTAAGTATGAAGATCACTTATTTAGCCTTGAATCAACTTCAATTTGGTTTTGATTCTTGAGTTTTAAGTGAAATTATGAAATTAGGGTTTTGGAAGAGAGGGGTTCACTCCTGGGGATTCTGGTTCGACCAAGACACACACAAAGTGTGTGAATTTGATGTTTATCCAGATTTTAAACAACAACTTTCAACATTTTCAGTTTTGGTCCCTCATTTCCAAGTTTTTATAAGAAAGATTAAAATACTTTGATTTCCCCATCCTTTTTATTAATATTTTTTTCTAGTTTCTATTCTCATTGTTTGATAATTATTGTATAACTTATACATGTATAATAACATATATAGTTAAATAAATTTAGGGGTGTTACAATCTATCCCCCTTAAAAGGATTTCGTCCTCGAAATCAGAATACGTACCGAATAAGGAAGGGTATAGGCGTCTCATTTCTTCTTCGGACTCCCAAGTGGTGTCCGATCCCTTCCAGTGTTCCCATTTGACTTTAACTTGATTAATCTCTTTATGCCTTAAGCTTTTGACCTTACGGTCAAGAATTTCGATGGGCATGACGACATAATTCAATCTATCATCAATTTCGATGTCGTCATAGCCAACATAAGTTGTTTCATCAGCTAAGCACTTCCGTAAGTGTGAAACATGGAAAGTGCTATGAATACCACTCAATTCTTCGGGCAGTTCTAGTCGGTATGCTACTTTACCGACACGCTCTAAAATTTTAAATGGCCCAATAAATCTTGGGCTCAGTTTTCCCCGTTTTCAGAATCGAATAACCCCTTTCCACGGAGATACTTTAAGCATAACCCTATCACCCAACTAAAATTCGATCGGTCTTCGTCTTTTATCCGCGTAGGACTTCTGCCAGTCTTGAGCCGCTTTTAAATGAGCCCGGATTACTTCAATATTTTTATTAGTGATCCTGACTATATCTTTGTGAGCCAGTTCTCGTGGACCTACTTCATTCCAGCACACTGGGGTTCGACACTTTCTGCCATAAAGCATTTCATACGGGGCCATTCCAATATTGGAATGGTAACTGTTATTATATGTAAATTCAGCTAGTGGTAGATAGATATCCCAGCTACCTCCAAAATCGATAATACATGCTCGTAGCATGTCTTCGAGTGTCTGAATAGTTCTTTCACTCTGCCCATCGGTCTGCGGATGATAGGCGGTACTAATAAATAACTTAGTACCCATCCTTTCTTGAAAATCGTGCCAAAATCTAGAAGTAAAGCGTGTATCTCCATCTGATACGATAGACACTAGTACCCCATGATGAGATATAATTTCATTTGTGTATACTTCTGACATTTTCTCAGAAGTGCAGGTTTCCTTAATTGGAATAAAATGAGCACTCTTGGTCAATCTATTAACTACTACCCATATTGCATCGAATCCACGTGATGTTCTTGGTAGTTTAGTTAACAGATCCATAGTAATGTGTTCCTATTTCCACACCGGAATATCTAACAGCTGAAGTTTACCGTAAGGCTTTTGGTGTTCTGCTTTTACTTGTGAACAAGTTAAACATCTTTCCACATACTTCACGATGTCTCGCTTCATTCCAGGCCACCAATAATTTTGTTTCAAATCTTTATACATTTTGGTAGCTCCTGGATGAATAGAATAGCGGGTCTTATGGGCTTCGTCAAGAAGAAGAGTTTTAACATTGCAAGTGTTTGGAACCCAAATTCGATTGAAACGGGTTTTCAAGCCATTACTAGTATCTTGCAAGTCTTTGAGTGGACGCACTATTCTTTCTTTCTTCACATTTTCTTCTTTTACAGCTTCAGTTTGTGCCTCCTTGATTCGTTCAAATAACCCTGAAGTCACTATTAACTGCATTAACTGCACCCGAATAGGTGAATATTCTTCTTTCCTACTCATTGCATCTGCAATTATGTTGGCTTTTTCGAGATGATATTGAATTTCACAGTCATAATCTTTCACCGTCTCTAACCAACGTTGTTGTCTCATATTTAACTCTTTTTGATCAAAGAAGTACTTGAGACTTTTATGGTCAGTGAAAATAGTGCATTTCACACCATATAAATAATGCCTCCATATTTTTAAGGCAAAGACTACCGCCGTCAATTCCAGATCATGTGTTGGATATTTCTTTTCATGAATCTTTAATTGTCTGGAAGCATACGCGATCACTTTTCCTCGCTGCATAAGTACACACCCAAGACCAAGCTGGGATGCGTCTGAATAAATAACCATGTCTTCTGTCCCATCCGGTAACGTTAGTACCGGGGCACTGGTCAATCTTTCTTTAAGGATACGGAAGGCATCTTCTTGTGCACTACCCCAATCAAACTTCTCCTCTTTACGGGTCAATTTAGTTAATGGAGTTGCGATCTTGGAGAAATCTTGTATAAATCTCCGATAATAACCCGCAAGACCTAGAAAACTCCTAATCTTTGATGGATTCTTTGGAAGTTTCCATTTTGACGCATCTTCTATTTTGGACGGATCTACCGAAACTCCCTCGACACTAATAACATGCCCTAGAAACTGCACTTCATGTAGCCAAAAGGCACATTTTGAAAACTTTGCATAAAGTCTTTCACGCCTAAGCGTTTTAAGTACTTCACGCAAATGACATTCATGATCCGATTCGCTCTTTGAATACACCAGAATGCCGTCGATGAAAACAATTACCGACTTATCCAACATTGGCTTGCAGACGCGGTTCATAAGATCCATGAAAGCCGCAGGTGCGTTAGTTAATCCGAAAGACATTATTAAAAATTCATAATGCCTATAACGCGTTCGGAATGCTGTTTTGGGTATATCTTCTTCTTTGACTTTCAACTGATGATAACCCGATCTTAAGTCGATCTTCGATAACCAACTCGCGCCTTGTAATTGATCGAACAAGTCGTCAATCCTAAGAAGCGGATATCGATTCTTTACCGTGTGTTTATTCAATTCCCGTTAATCAATGCACATCCTCATACTTCCGTCCTTTTTCTTTACAAATAATACTGGTGCTCCCCATGGAGAAACACTCGGTCGAATAAATCCTTTATCTAAAAGGTCTTGTAATTACGACAGCAATTCTTGCAGTTCCGACGGCGCTAATCGATATGGAGCCTTGGCTACTGGTTTCGCATCCGGGATTAATTCAATACCAAACTCCACCTCACGCTCTGGTGGTAATCCAGGTAGATCTTCAGGAAAAACATCTTTGAATTCTCGTACTACTGGTACATCTTTGATTTCTGGAGCCTCTTTATTTGAATCATGTATGTAGGCCATATATGCTTTACATCCATGTCGAACCAGCTTGCAAGCTTTGATGAAAGAACAGATTATGGGTCTACAGCTTTCCCCCCACAAATTGTAACATGTTTCCCGCTTGGAGACATTAGTTGTATCTCTTTACGGTTACATATTACTTTCGCGTGATATCGAGCTAACCAATCCATCCCGATTACCACTTGAAATTCTCCCATTGACATGGGAATTAAATCAACAAAGTATTCTTCATCGTCAATGCTCAGTTTGCAATTCCAACACATATCACAGACAATAAAACTTTTATTATCACCTATTTCTACTTCTAGTGGTATAGGTAATTTCGTTAACGTGAATGTAGGGTGTTGTATAAATCGATGTGATATAAAAGATCTATTTGCACCCGTATCAAATAAAATTCGTGCTGGAATTGAATTTACAAGAAATATACCTGAAACGACATCAGGTTCGATTTTAGCCTCCGCAACTGTCATGTGGAAAGATCTAGCCTTTGCTTTCTGGGCATCAGGCTTTACATCAGTGGTGTCTTTGGTTCCAGCAAACTCCGTGCACTCAGACTTTTTGTCTCCCGGTTTATAACATTTATACCATACCGACACCTTTCCTGGGCAATTTGCAACCACATGTCCCACTTTACCGCAAGTAGGACATGGTTTGTTCTTAAAATAACATTCGCCCTTGTGATTCTTTCAACAAATTTTGCTTGGAGGTATCCCCTCCTTTTCTACTCCTTTCTTTGGAGCTTCATTTAGCTTTTGTTTCTTCGCAGGGGTTGGGATTTTATCAAACACCCTTCGCTCACCCCTTTCGATCTGCTTTTTCAGCTCAATTTCCCTTTCACGTGCGGCATTTACTATCTCTGTAAGATGCCCGTGGCGTGGTGCGAGCATGTCTTATTGACAGAACTGTTGTTTAAACATCCTGCATATTCCCAGCTTCACTAATAGTTACTAAAACGGACATAACTTGTACGTTATTATCCGAATTAGGCCCCGTTTCTTCCTATGTGACCGTAATTCAATAATCTATAACATAGAATGAAAATAATACATTCACATGAACAAATTTCTTTCATTTGAACACTCGGAATATTAATATTTTCATGATTATTCGACCCCTTCCAAATTATGACCCATAGACTCCACTTACAAGTTCCAAAACCTCTATAGGAGCTTGCATATCAACCTATTCATATTTTAATGACAATTTTTATTAAAACTCAAGCGTCATTAACGAGATATATACGTATTAATCAACCTGTTTATTTCACTTAACAACATTCATCGATTTAACTTATCCCAAGCTCAATGCCTTGGTGATTTTCGACCCGTTTGATTTCTCTAACGAATTCATCGCCTTCTTGAAATCAATCATGTAATAGTCAAGTCAACTTGACTCGTTTAACATTCAAGTGGAATCCACCACTTTCCTCATTTTCTAATTTCGCGAAATTTATACTTTTTCTTGTTGAATATTACCAACGACATCCTTTGTGTTAGTATTATCCAATATTATAAAGATTTGATTATCATTCAACCAATAAGCATGAAAGTGCTAAAACAAGATATTACGAAGCGAATAGCCGCGTACCTTTCAAAGCTTTCCTTTTAGGCGAGTATCCGTTCCGCCTTGCCCACTTGATGATCCACCCAAATCACCTATATAGTGTGATCCGAACATATAGTTTAGAACTCATAGTTCAAGATTTGATATTTCATTCACTTGATTAATCAATTAAGCGATTACTTCATATATTTCAAACATTCCCATTCAATCAATCATTTTATCAAACATCTAGTGTGCATATTTAGCACTCTAACACTATCATGTTCTTGATTAGTAACCTTAACCATGTTTAAGCATAGTTATTCAATTCATATATCAAGAACACTTAAATCACTCTATAATTTACAATATCATCATCAATCAACATCCAATATCACAATACTACATGAATTCTTCACAAAATCCATATACCCTTATATGAAAATTACTAAACCTCTAAATTATGGTATGAATGGATCACTCCATAATCTAATACCCATTCTTAGACTTGTATTAATCATAATTCAGTCATAACTTTCATCAATTCACTAAAATTCTCTGTTACTAGAATTCAAGAATCATCAAAACATCTTCATATATCAAAATTAAGCATACCTTTTGCTAGATTAAGTATGAAGATCACTTATTTAGCCTTGAATCAACTTCAATTTGGTTTTGATTCTTGAGTTTTAAGTGAAATTATGAAATTAGGGTTTTGGAAGAGAGGGGTTCGCTCCTGGGGATTCTGGTTCGACCAAGACACACACAAAGTGTGTGAATTTGATGTTTATCCAGATTTTAAACAACAACTTTCAACATTTTCAGTTTTGGTCCCTCATTTCCAAGTTTTTATAAGAAAGATTAAAATACTTTGATTTCCCCATCCTTTTTATTAATATTTTTTTCTAGTTTCTATTCTCATTGTTTGATAATTATTGTATAACTTATACATGTATAATAACATATATAGTTAAATAAATTTAGGGGTGTTACAATCTATCCCCCTTAAAAGGATTTCGTCCTCGAAATCAGAATACGTACCGAATAAGGAAGGGTATAGGCGTCTCATTTCTTCTTCGGACTCCCAAGTGGTGTCCGATCCCTTCCAGTGTTCCCATTTGACTTTAACTTGATTAATCTCTTTATGCCTTAAGCTTTTGACCTTACGGTCAAGAATTTCGATGGGCATGACGACATAATTCAATCTATCATCAATTTCGATGTCGTCATAGCCAACATAAGTTGTTTCATCAGCTAAGCACTTCCGTAAGTGTGAAACATGGAAAGTGCTATGAATACCACTCAATTCTTCGGGCAGTTCTAGTCGGTATGCTACTTTACCGACACGCTCTAAAATTTTAAATGGCCCAATAAATCTTGGGCTCAGTTTTCCCCGTTTTCAGAATCGAATAACCCCTTTCCACGGAGATACTTTAAGCATAACCCTATCACCCAACTAAAATTCGATCGGTCTTCGTCTTTTATCCGCGTAGGACTTCTGCCAGTCTTGAGCCGCTTTTAAATGAGCCCGGATTACTTCAATATTTTTATTAGTGATCCTGACTATATCTTTGTTAGCCAGTTCTCGTGGACCTACTTCATTCCAGCACACTGGGGTTCGACACTTTCTGCCATAAAGCATTTCATACGGGGCCATTCCAATATTGGAATGGTAACTGTTATTATATGTAAATTCAGCTAGTGGTAGATAGATATCCCAGCTACCTCCAAAATCGATAATACATGCTCGTAGCATGTCTTCGAGTGTCTGAATAGTTCTTTCACTCTGCCCATCGGTCTGCGGATGATAGGCGGTACTAATAAATAACTTAGTACCCATCCTTTCTTGAAAATCGCGCCAAAATCTAGAAGTAAAGCGTGTATCTCCATCTGATACGATAGACACTAGTACCCCATGATGAGATATAATTTCATTTGTGTATACTTCTGACATTTTCTCAGAAGTGCAGGTTTCCTTAATTGGAATAAAATGAGCACTCTTGGTCAATCTATTAACTACTACCCATATTGCATCGAATCCACGTGATGTTCTTGGTAGTTTAGTTAACAGATCCATAGTAATGTGTTCCTATTTCCACACCGGAATATCTAACAGCTGAAGTTTACCGTAAGGCTTTTGGTGTTCTGCTTTTACTTGTGAACAAGTTAAACATCTTTCCACATACTTCACGATGTCTCGCTTCATTCCAGGCCACCAATAATTTTGTTTCAAATCTTTATACATTTTGGTAGCTCCTGGATGAATAGAATAGCGGGTCTTATGGGCTTCGTCAAGAAGAAGAGTTTTAACATTGCAAGTGTTTGGAACCCAAATTCGATTGAAACGGGTTTTCAAGCCATTACTAGTATCTTGCAAGTCTTTGAGTGGACGCACTATTCTTTCTTTCTTCACATTTTCTTCTTTTACAGCTTCAGTTTGTGCCTCCTTGATTCGTTCAAATAACCCTGAAGTCACTATTAACTGCATTAACTGCACCCGAATAGGTGAATATTCTTCTTTCCTACTCATTGCATCTGCAATTATGTTGGCTTTTTCAAGATGATATTGAATTTCACAGTCATAATCTTTCACCGTCTCTAACCAACGTTGTTGTCTCATATTTAACTCTTTTTGATCAAAGAAGTACTTGAGACTTTTATGGTCAGTGAAAATAGTGCATTTCACACCATATAAATAATGCCTCCATATTTTTAAGGCAAAGACTACCGCCGTCAATTCCAGATCATGTGTTGGATATTTCTTTTCATGAATCTTTAATTGTCTGGAAGCATACGCGATCACTTTTCCTCGCTGCATAAGTACACACCCAAGACCAAGCTGGGATGCGTCTGAATAAATAACCATGTCTTCTGTCCCATCCGGTAACGTTAGTACCGGGGCACTGGTCAATCTTTCTTTAAGGATACGGAAGGCATCTTCTTGTGCACTACCCCAATCAAACTTCTCCTCTTTACGGGTCAATTTAGTTAATGGAGTTGCGATCTTGGAGAAATCTTGTATAAATCTCCGATAATAACCCGCAAGACCTAGAAAACTCCTAATCTTTGATGGATTCTTTGGAAGTTTCCATTTTGACGCATCTTCTATTTTGGACGGATCTACCGAAACTCCCTCGACACTAATAACATGCCCTAGAAACTGCACTTCATGTAGCCAAAAGGCACATTTTGAAAACTTTGCATAAAGTCTTTCACGCCTAAGCGTTTTAAGTACTTCACGCAAATGACATTCATGATCCGATTCGCTCTTTGAATACACCAGAATGCCGTCGATGAAAACAATTACCGACTTATCCAACATTGGCTTGCAGACGCGGTTCATAAGATCCATGAAAGCCGCAGGTGCGTTAGTTAATCCGAAAGACATTATTAAAAATTCATAATGCCTATAACGCGTTCGGAATGCTGTTTTGGGTATATCTTCTTCTTTGACTTTCAACTGATGATAACCCGATCTTAAGTCGATCTTCGATAACCAACTCGCGCCTTGTAATTGATCGAACAAGTCGTCAATCCTAAGAAGCGGATATCGATTCTTTACCGTGTGTTTATTCAATTCCCGTTAATCAATGCACATCCTCATACTTCCGTCCTTTTTCTTTACAAATAATACTGGTGCTCCCCATGGAGAAACACTCGGTCGAATAAATCCTTTATCTAAAAGGTCTTGTAATTACGACAGCAATTCTTGCAGTTCCGACGGCGCTAATCGATATGGAGCCTTGGCTACTGGTTTCGCATCCGGGATTAATTCAATACCAAACTCCACCTCACGCTCTGGTGGTAATCCAGGTAGATCTTCAGGAAAAACATCTTTGAATTCTCGTACTACTGGTACATCTTTGATTTCTGGAGCCTCTTTATTTGAATCATGTATGTAGGCCATATATGCTTTACATCCATGTCGAACCAGCTTGCAAGCTTTGATGAAAGAACAGATTATGGGTCTACAGCTTTCCCCCCACAAATTGTAACATGTTTCCCGCTTGGAGACATTAGTTGTATCTCTTTACGGTTACATATTACTTTCGCGTGATATCGAGCTAACCAATCCATCCCGATTACCACTTGAAATTCTCCCATTGACATGGGAATTAAATCAACAAAGTATTCTTCATCGTCAATGCTCAGTTTGCAATTCCAACACATATCACAGACAATAAAACTTTTATTATCACCTATTTCTACTTCTAGTGGTATAGGTAATTTCGTTAACGTGAATGTAGGGTGTTGTATAAATCGATGTGATATAAAAGATCTATTTGCACCCGTATCAAATAAAATTCGTGCTGGAATTGAATTTACAAGAAATATACCTGAAACGACATCAGGTTCGATTTTAGCCTCCGCAACTGTCATGTGGAAAGATCTAGCCTTTGCTTTCTGGGCATCAGGCTTTACATCAGTGGTGTCTTTGGTTCCAGCAAACTCCGTGCACTCAGACTTTTTGTCTCCCGGTTTATAACATTTATACCATACCGACACCTTTCCTGGGCAATTTGCAACCACATGTCCCACTTTACCGCAAGTAGGACATGGTTTGTTCTTAAAATAACATTCGCCCTTGTGATTCTTTCAACAAATTTTGCTTGGAGGTATCCCCTCCTTTTCTACTCCTTTCTTTGGAGCTTCATTTAGCTTTTGTTTCTTCGCAGGGGTTGGGATTTTATCAAACACCCTTCGCTCACCCCTTTCGATCTGCTTTTTCAGCTCAATTTCCCTTTCACGTGCGGCATTTACTATCTCTGTAAGATGCCCGTATTTTGAAGGAGTTATAAACTCCCGATACTCCGCGCTCAGCATATTATAATAATAATATATTTTCTGTTCTTCAGTCTGAACCAGCTCATCACAAAACCTGAGCTTATCAAGAAAGATCCCCGTAATCTTCTCAATCGATTCACCACTATGCCTTAGCTGAATAAATTCTTCTTTAATCCTGTTGATCACAGCTTTTGGACTATGGTGTCTAAGGAACGGAGATTTGAATTCCTCCCACGTCATAGTTCTCGTGGCCTCAATTCCCTGTTCCTTCTTCAGATTATCCCACCAATCCTTAGCTTGGCCCTCAATTGACCGGTTCCGTATGCCACGAAATCAGTCTCCTCACAATGTGTCCTTTCGAATACCCCTTCGATATCGCTAATCCATCGTTGACAAATGATCGGATCAACTTCACCATGATAGAACGGGGGTTTGTATGCCATAAATTTATTGTATGGAGACGCTTTCGATTTACCCGCATCTCTCTTTTCATTTATCTTATCGTCTATCACTGCTAAAAGCGTTGTTTGTAGTATATCGATAAACTGCGGTAGACTAGCTTCTAAAGCTTTTCCGACTTCCTTGGAAATAGTAGCTTTCATCTCTTCAGTTATTCGAGATGTTGATTCCTTTCCGGTTTCACCGGCCATTTCTTTGACTGAAATATTCACAATAGTTAATCAATAACTATTTACTTTATTTCCACCTTGTTACATGGAAATTTATATTACACATACTTAATCACAAGTAATGTGTATTTCTTTTTAGGTTTGGTCAAGTACATATCTTGCCTTACCTTTCTTACTTAGTGTATTTCCCGGGTTAGAGTATAATAATACCCTCCTCCCATACACTTTTGTATAACTACATCATCTAAATCTATACATTTTAAACTTATTTATAAATAACTCTTGCCGGATATCTTGATCAAGCTTTGAACCGAACACGCTTTTTCTTAACGAGGCTCTGATTACCAACTTGTAAGACCCTTTTTTTTTACCTTTTTAAAATTTATAATATATTACGTGCTGAATTCTCAAAATGACATTTATATAAGTTTTCAAGACCTTCAAAAGAACGTTACCTATCGTTTCAAAACATATCGTTGAAACACAACATACTTCACTTTAAACCTTACAACTATATTTACATAAGTATGGTAACACAACTCTAAAGTTGTGTGACAAAACTCTTGATTTAGTCGCGGAAGCTTTGAGTTAAGCACGTATTCGGTTCAATGCTACACTTGATCGCCATCCGTTTACATCATACTATTACCTACAATCAAACACACCCAAATTGGTTAGTTATGATAGTGAATACTTGGTTTAATGGGTTCAGGAGGTTAGAATGCATAGCAGCAACAAATTCAGTGATTTTAACCCCGTCGCGTGACGCGACAGGTGGAGCTGATGAGTGTCGCATGACGCGACCAAGGTCGCGGGCCGCGACGGCCATAAACGTTGGTCATGGCGTGGTGCGAGCATGTCTTATTGACAGAACTGTTGTTTAAACATCCTGCATATTCCCAGCTTCACTAATAGTTACTAAAACGGACATAACTTGTACGTTATTATCCGAATTAGGCCCCGTTTATTCCTATGTGACCGTAATTCAATAATCTATAACATAGAATGAAAATAATACATTCACATGAACAAATTTCTTTCATTTGAACACTCGGAATATTAATATTTTCATGATTATTCGACCCCTTCCAAATTATGACCCATAGACTCCACTTACAAGTTCCAAAACCTCTATAGGAGCTTGCATATCAACCTATTCATATTTTAATGACAATTTTTATTAAAACTCAAGCGTCATTAACGAGATATATACGTATTAATCAACCTGTTTATTTCACTTAACAACATTCATCGATTTAACTTATCCCAAGCTCAATGCCTTGGTGATTTTCGACCCGTTTGATTTCTCTAGCGAATTCCATCGCCTTCTTGAAATCAATCATGTAATTGGCGAGTCAACTTGGCTCATTTAACATTCAAGTGGAATCCACCACTTTCCTCATTTTCTAATTTCGCGAAATTTATACTTTTTCTTGTTGAATATTACCAACGACATCCTTCGTGTTAGTATTATCCAATATTATAAAGATTTGATTATCATTCAACCAATAAGCATGAAAGTGCTAAAACAAGATATTACGAAGCTATTAGCCGCGTACCTTTCAAAGCTTTCCTTTTAGGCGAGTATCCATTCCGCCTTGCCCACTTGATGATCCACCCAAATCACCTATATAGTGTGATCCGAACATATAGTTTAGAACTCATAGTTCAAGATTCGATATTTCATTCAATTGATTAATCAATTAAGCGATTACTTCATATATTTCAAACATTCCCATTCAATCAAGCATTTTATCAAACATCTAGTGTGCATATTTAGCACTCTAACACTATCATGTTCTTGATTAGTAACCTTAACCATGTTTAGGCATAGTTATTCAATTCATATATCAAGAACACTTAAATAACTCTATAATTTACATTATAATCATCCATCAATATCCAATATCACAAGACTACATGAATTCTTCACAAAATCCATATACCCTTATATGAAAATTACTAAACCTCTAAATTTTGGTATGAATGGTACACTCCATAATCTAATACTCATTCTTAGACTTGTATTAATCATAATTCAGCCATAACTTTCATCAATTCACTAAAATTCTCTGTTACTAGAATTCAAGAATCATCAAAACATCTTCATATATCAAAATTAAGCATACCTTTTGCTGGATTAAGTATGAAGATCACTTATTTAGCCTTGAATCAACTTCAATTTGGTTTTGATTCTTGAGTTTTAAGTGAAATTGTGAAATTAGGGTTTTGGAAGATCACTTATATAACTTATACATGTATAATAACATATATAGTTAAATAAATTTAGGGGTGTTACATTCCAATTTCAAATCGGTTTACGCCAGGAATTTCAATGATTTTATTTATGATCAGGGCCTATTGGAGTACCCTATGCAGGGAAGAAGATTTTCTTGTAGTAGAGAGAACGGGAAGAAACTTAGTAAGATTGACCGTTTTTTAGTCTGCGATTCGTTTTTTAACAAATGGCCAGAAACATGTGTGAGGGTTTTTCCGGGTTTGTTTTTCGATCACTGTCCCATTGTGCTTTCGGTGATTGATCTTAACTATGGTCCTCGCCCTTTCTGTGTGTATAGTTCTTGGATAGGTAGGATAGGCTTTGAAGAAGCAGCTTTTAAGGCGGTGGAAGGTTTTAGCTCCTATGATCCCCCGGATGTGGTTCTGACCAAAAAATTTGCTCGTATTAGGGTGTTTTTAAAAAAATGGAGGGATGACTATCTGGAAAAAGAAAATGAGCTTATCTCTTCTACTATGTCAGAACTTGAAAAATTGGAGGAGGAGATGGAAAGCAGAGATTTAAACGAAGACGAGGAATGGTCTCTAGCCGAGAACAGGAAACCACTAAAAGAGATCGAATCGAGAAGGAACGAAGACCTTAAGAAAAGATCCAGAATCAAGTGGGCAATTGACGGAGATGAGAACAGCAATTTTTTTCATGCCACGATCAATAATCGGAAAGCAGCTAATCGGATCCATGGGCTCAACATAGATGGGGTATGGTGTTCCAAACCTTCCAAAGTCAAAAAACATGTTTTTTCGTTTTTTAGGGACAAATTTGGAGATTCTTTACCTGTCCGACCGGACCTTGTTTGCGATAATCTCAAGCAAGTTTCGGAGGAGGATAAGGCGTTTCTGATTTCCCCGTTCTCCGGGCCAGAAATTAAAGAAGCTGTCTTTGGTTGTTAAGACGACAAGGCCTCGGGTCCTGACGGGATGAATTTCAAGTTTATTAAGGCTTTTTGGAACCTCTTTGAAGAGGATTTTAAAAACATCTTCCATCATTTTAATAATGAAGGAACTTTCAACAACGGGAGTGGATCCTCTTTTATCACTTTGGTCCCCAAGGTGAAAGACCCGATCTCTCTAAACAACTTCCATCCTATAAATTTAGTTGGTATCATCAGTAAGGTCATTTCCAAAGCTTTGGCGAACAGGATGAGGAATGTTCTTAACAAGGTCATATCGGAGTCTCAATCGGCCTTTCTCAGTGGGAAGTGTATTCTTGACGGGCCCCTTATTATTAATGAGATTTTGGCTTGGCTGAAGAAGTCCAAGTCAAAAGCTTTCTTTTTAAGATCGACTTCGAGAAGGCTTATGATAACGTAAACTGGAGGTTCGTTGATTCCATACTTCGGAAAATGGGATTCCCGGACTGGTGGTGTGTTTGGGTGAAGGGTATTCTGGAATCAGCTAGATCAGCGGTCCTCGTTAATGGAGCTACTACTTTCCAATTTCCTTGCAGGAAAGGAATGAGACAAGGAGACCCTTTGTCCCCGTTTTTATTCCTAACGGTCATGGAGGCGCTTTCTTGTATGATCGATAAGGCTATTGAAGCAGAGGTGGTAAAAGGCATTTCCCTTCCTAATGGTGGCCCGGTTGTCTCGCATCTTTTATACACGGACGATGCTATTATTCTTTGTGAATGGTCTAAGAATTACATCTCTAACGTATTACGGATACTTAGGTGTTTCCACTTATGTTCGGGCCTTAAGATCAATCTCCAAAAGTCCAATATATACGGGATCGGCTTATCTATGGAGGAGGTTTGCAATATGGCTTCCGAGGTGGGGTGCAATCCGGATAGTACTCCTTTCAAGTACCTCGGACTTATGGTTGGAGCTAATATGAATAGGATCAACAATTGGCTTCCGGTTGTCGAGATTTTTCAAAGCCGGTTGGCTAAGTGGAAAGCTAATATTCTCTCAATGGGTGGTAGGCTTACTCTCACCAAAGCGGTTTTAGAAAGTTTACCTACCTATTACTTTTCTCTCTACAAGGCCCCGAAAAAAGTTATTTCGGATCTTAAACGTATGATGAAAAATTTTCTGTGGGGTGGAGCAAGTGAAGAAAAAAAGATGCACTGGGTCTCATGGGATATGGTTACTTCTCGCAAAAAAGCTGGTGATTTGGGAATCTCTAAACTTTCAGGTCTTAACATGGCATTATTATCGAAATGGGGTTGGAGGTTTAAATCGGAAGAAGGCTCCCTTTGGAAAAAAATTATTGAAGCTATCCATTGCAATCGGAGGAGTTGGGAATGCTTTCCTTTCAAAGTTTTGGCTGGAGGGACCTGGATTAATATTGCTAAGATTTTTACTAAGGTCAAACTGAATAACGAGCCCCTTCGGAGTTGTTTTAAAGGAATAGTCGGAAATGGTAACAATATATCATTTTGGCTCGACCCTTGGTTATGTAACGAGCCCCTTAAAAATAAATTTCCTGCTCTTTTTTCTTTGGAGGCTGCTAAAAAATGTAAAGTTAGTGATCGGATTCAACAAGGTGCTATGTCGAGTTTGGTTTGGAACTGGAAAAACCAACCGGCTGCGGCTGGTCTTGTTGCTGAATTCCAGCAGTTATGCAGCCTTTTATCTGTAGTTTCTCTTGGTCAAAATTCAGACGACTGGAAGTGGATCGGTGGTTTTTTGGAGGACTTTTCCGTCAAAGCTGTGAGAAGATGTCTTGAAAACAGGGTTGTCTCTAATTCTATTGAGACTTTCAGCTGGTGCAAATGGTTACCTCAAAAAAAGTAACGTATTCGCTTGGCGTTCCTTCCTGAATAATATTCCCACTTTATCCGAGCTCAGGAGAAGAAATGTTTCAGTCCTGGAAGTCTCGTGCTCGCTGTGCAACTTCGGAGCGAATCAGTTGAACACTTGTTTACGACTTACTGGGTTGCTTCGTCGGATTGGCAGTTCGTAAGTGTAACACCCCGAAAACGAGATTGGTAATCAAACTCCGTTAATACTAAAAGACGGGTAACGTACCGTTAGTAGTAAAAATAACCCGGTAAATATTTGGATTTAAATAAGAAATCCTAATATTAAATAAAAACGAATCAAAGTTTTAAGGAATTGAGTTTATAAGAGCCTGAGTTAACGGGACTCAAAATATACCGGGTTATAGCTTCTCGAACCCATCAAATTAACTAGGAGTAATTAACCTAGTTAATAAGGTGTAAATAAGTAAATAAAATATGGAGTTCTAGTCCCTAATAATTAAAATCTAAACTTGAGGGACCAAAACCGTTGAAAAGGAAACAAGTTATTATTAATAAAAAAAACACACCACACACACACAAGGTGTGTGTGGATCGATCTCCAGGAGCGACCAGAAAGGGGTGAAACCCTAGAACTCAACAAAACATCAAATTGAAGCCTGATTCAAGGTCAAAATCGATGCATGAATACATAGAAACGATCACTTAGTCGTGGGGATCGTAAGGTATGTCAAATTTTTGATGTTTATGAAGTTGAGATTTTTGATGAACTTGTGAAAATCGAAATTCAAGCTTGAATGATCTATGTTTGGGTGAAACTAGGATGAAATTCATGCTTAGAAACAAACCCTAGTTGAAAACTTGATGAATTAGTACTAAAACTAGGAATTTGATAATTACCCTACTATGTGCTAAGTGGGTTTTGATGTTGTAATGAAGATGATGAAATGTTTATGCTAGAAATCATCATAATTGATAGTAGAAACAAGGTACTTGAACAAATTAGGTGTTTGGGTACATAAATCATAATTTCTATGAAATGGGTTTAGTTGATTTGAAGACATTAATGTTACATTGGTGTTTATAAACGCCATACTAACTCGTATGAATGAACTACTTGAACAAAATAGGGATTTTGTTTAGAGTTCATAATTGATTAGAAGTGAGTCTTGACACAAGAATTAAACTCGTGATTTATGGTTGAGTTTAAAGAGAAAAATAGTCAAAGAATCATAAGGTGTGAAAGTCATGTTTTGGGATGGCTAATCTAACAACCTTGGGAATAATGAATGATAGTTGGCGCTTAACAAGCTAGGCGAAGCTTGGGGAGAAAGCGGAACGAACGAGTCAAGCATAAAGGAAAAGCGTATTCGGGATGCAAGGTAAGTGAAACTTACACAATTATGTAGAATACTTGTTATTTTCTATACGATATAAATGCGATAACGAAAATATAGAAAGTATGAATTTCCGATGCGATCAATACGAGTCGGAACATATAAAGATGATAAAAACCTTGGTTTATGGCAAAAAAGGGCAAAGCGGTAAATAAATCATGTAATGATTAAATATTATGAATTCCCGTTAAGATTACCTTGTAATGTAATCTAATAATGATAAAAAGGATAAAATGGAAATTTGTCAAGTGTTGACTAATGTAAATCGAAGTTAAAAGAATACCCGTGGCGTAAGCCGAAATGGGTTGAATTTGTAAGAAAAGAATTTAAAAAGAAAAAGGGTATGATAATAGAATCCGGGACGGGATGAATGTATGATTTGGAAATCAAAAACAATGTTTTTGATTAAATAGATAATGTTGGGCATATAGTCCAAACGGGTCAAATGGTGATGATAACACCATTTGACAATATCAACTAATGTGGTTGTCAAGCCTTGTGTTAACAGGAGCGATTAGCGATTCGGACAATTGCGTCGCCATAGAATATGTGATAATAAAAGCGAGGTATAAATCGGGTCTATTTGTTGACTCGAGCCAGGTACGCAAATATAAGGATGTAGTTAGAAGTGATATTTTGGTCAACTATTAGTGAAAGTCCTTCGTTACAAAAGAAGGACTAAAATTGATCAAAAAGCCCTTGATGGGTCAACCGGGCAAACGACCCTTAGAGGTTGTTTAGAAACTTATATTATGACCATTCAACCCTCGGATGCGCATAAAAGTTGTAGGAATAAACTTTCTAGGGTTAAACGCCTTAAAACGCATCTTACCGTAAAATGATATATCCGGGGAATAAAATTTGGAATAAGCATTTTAGTGCGATAAATCCACCACAATTATAATTGTGGTGGAAGACCATTTGAGAATCAATGTGCAAATATGGTGCTTAAAATGAATGAGCGAGATTTATGCCAAAAAGGACATAAATACCCTTAACGGGTCAAAATAAGACTATAAGTAAAAATGGGTTAATAATGCGTTGAAATCCGTAATCGGAACCTAATATGATAGGTAGTATTGGACTTAAAGGGTTCATGAGAAATAGGGGTCAAACAAATAAGTTTGTTTGATAAAAAGCGAACGGGTCAAAATTTGGTAAAAAGGGTAATAAGCAGAAGAAATAAAAATCTGGAATTTTGCTAATCCGGATGTCGGATTTTAACTTCATTAGATGGAGAATTAAATTACGGACACGTAGGAAAAAGAATCGGGTGAAACGGACCAATAACGAAGAAGTTATGGTCGTTTCCGTAAAGTATAGCGTTGCTGGGAAAATGCAGGTCACAGCTCTGAATCTGCTGGAAAAGGCACTCCCCCGCGCCACGCGAAGGGAGACCTGAATTATGTCGCGACACGCGACAGGTTGACGCGGCCCGCGTCATATATCGTTTGAGTTCACGCGGCCCGCGAGAACTATGAATTCCGGAAATTTTGTTTTATTTGTTGTATGAAGCAAGAAACTTGTTTAAGCCAGTGTTTAAGGTATCAAGACTAACTTTTAAGTTGGTTATGATCACAGGTTAATATCAAGAGTTCCCGGATGAAGATCAAGCAGCGTACAAGAACCGAACACACTAGAATAAAGCTTCCGCACGTTGTTTCGTCGTAAATTTTAAACGACAATTCGTTAGAGATTAAATTGTAATATTTTCGAATTGTAAAAGTTTTAATTCACTCGTACTTTCGACAGTGATTACTTATAATCTCGTAATTGTTTTCGTAATATATACGAAAACCCTTAAATAAATTAGACGGGTGTTACAAGTTGGTATCAGAGCCTTGGTTTAAGAGATTCAAGTATGGCGGGAAAGCTATGCTTGGACTTAAACCTTATGCTCTTAATAAAGATTGGTGTTCGGTTCGAGGCTTGATCGCAAATCCGGTAAGTACATGTATGTTAATAGTTTAGCATGCTAAAGTGTTGTAAACAACACATAGGGCCATCGTGTGATACACGTTACCCCAATTAAAATGATTGATATAGTTGACGAAAATACGCGCGTTGACGCGTATAGTAGAAAAAGCCTTGTATTATAATACGGGCGATTATTGAAGTTGACGTTACTAACTTTTGTGAATGTTTTAATTGAAGGACACTCGCGTTTGAAGACGACGAGAGTTAAACGAATTGTGGATATGATGATGGAACGGTCCGAAGTATGACAAAAGGAGCATGCTCACCGAGGACTAAATCGCGTAATGACCGCGAACAAGGTTAATGGCAAGGAACGCCCGTCGGGGCAAACATTACCAGGTGCACATTTTAAATAATCGCACAAATAGTAATATGCAACAAATAAGTAGAAATTGAAAGTTGCATATGTAGATTAAAAACTTGGAAAAACCCGAATAGAAAATGTATTCGGGATATTGTTTCCAAGAGAAACAAATAGAGGCGTTACTTTCATAGGGCGTGATGTGAAAACTATAAAAAGGTCATGTGTGTCATGTGTTAATCGCTTACTCTGGCCAAGTAAGTAGTGGCATATGATACCATGAACTTCTTATGGCGGACACGTTTACATCCGATGTAGTAAGGGCGGGGTGAATGGGACTAACTTAAAAGTACCCAAATGAGTCAAATGAGCAAAATATTTGATAATAATGTAAACGCACAGCCGGGTGACGGAAGCGCATTACATTAGGATGATGAGCCCGAGTGAAGGGACAAAGATTTATGTAAAAGGATTAAGGTATGCAATTGGGAAGGGTGTGCTTACACTCGAACCCGGAAAATACAAATATGACTCTTAACGGGCCGATTTTGTAAAACACCAAAATTGAGAACAAAGTAGGAATATAAAAGCGAAAGGAAGTCATAATGCATACCGTAAGGGTTGCCATAATAACGACTTCGGTAAAACACCCGGTTGGTGGGTAAGGATTTAAACGCATGCGTAGACTGAGAAACAGGAACGCGAAATAGAAAGTCAAAAGACTCGGAATATGAGTCATGGCTAAAAGATGAGAAGAATTTTCACAAACATAAATTTTGGTAATTACGTTCAACCATTTCAAAGTGGGACGGGTCAAATAAAGAATGAAGTTTGACGTTCGTGAGTAATGAAATCTCATGAGAATAAGTCAAACGGGATAAATAAAGTATATAAAAACTTGGTAGTGCAAGTAAGCGCAACGGAATAATGGAAGCGCGAAATAATGAAGAACCCGGGTGACGGGTCGTAAAGAAGTATAATTAAGAACCGGGAAAATGGTGAGCGTAGAACAAACCGACGCGTAAATGACATAAAGAGTCATAAAGTCGGGAGATTAGTCCAAGAGTAAACGAACGAAGCTTTAGACTACGGTCAAGGCCAACTAAAGTTCAAAAGCAAAAATAAACGATTCCAAACATAATAAGAGATGCCTCGAAGCTATGTATATATATATACAATTGAATATAGACAAGAATAAAAGATGATCTATGGGATCATCATAACCTACAGGATTAAACACAGTGTTAAGGTCTACGGGACCAAAAAGACCCTCGAGTCATAAAGAGAAGAAACGAGTTGTTAATGTCTCACCTTAAAAAGGTGAAAAATTTAAAGAAATAGCCTATAAGGCTAAGTGAAAGAACCTACGGGTCAATAGTGTAAAGCAAGGGGACTAGTTATGATTCCCCGCGTAAAATGAGAACGGAAAAGAATAAATTATGGGTTGTCAATTTCCTTAATATGAGTAATTGACATAGTTAAAAAGGAAAAACGTTAAACTAAAATACAGTTTTAGTAAGAAACAACGTTTTAACAAATATGAATACCATAAGACGAATTTGGAAATAACGAATATCAAAGAGTATGGGTCTTAACATTGATAGGTGCAAGACGATATATATTCGAAAAAGTGGTATTTTCAAAAATGAAAGGTTGATATAAATTAAACATGACGTGACATGGTCACGGTCAAGAAATGCAAAGTGAGGTAGAATCACATTATAACCAAGCCAGCGGTAAAAGGTAACTGGACTAATAAGTCTAGTTAGTGAGACCGGTTAAGGTCGTTTAAGTAAATTTGGTTGTTTGTAAGCGGTGGATTCGGTATAACTGAACCGAATAAATGAATTTGAAAACAAAAGAAATTGTTGCTAAAAGTGAAAGATTTCACTAAAGACCTTTAAACGGGTCAAAGTAACGGATCCATAAAGGATTCAATAGTATATGAAAGTGATGAATATCGCTAAGTTAACAAAACTAGTAGAAATAACGAAATTACGTTATTTCGAGTTGCATTATGTTGTAGGAGATATGTAGACGAATAATAACCGAAAGGATGTTACCATATTTCCTGGTAATACTAACTATTGGATAAAAGTATAAGTAATGTTTGAAAGATTTCTCAGATCGAATACATTGAGTTAAACTCAATAAATTATGTAAGAAAAGGTTTCGAGGACGAAACCTCTTTAAGGGGGGTAGACTTGTAACACCCCGAAAACGAGATTGGTAATCAAACTCCGTTAATACTAAAAGACGGGTAACGTACCGTTAGTAGTAAAAATAACCCGGTAAATATTTGGATTTAAATAAGAAATCCTAATATTAAATAAAAACGAATCAAAGTTTTAAGGAATTGAGTTTATAAGAGCCTGAGTTAACGGGACTCAAAATATACCGGGTTATAGCTTCTCGAACCCATCAAATTAACTAGGAGTAATTAACCTAGTTAATAAGGTGTAAATAAGTAAATAAAATATGGAGTTCTAGTCCCTAATAATTAAAATCTAAACTTGAGGGACCAAAACCGTTGAAAAGGAAACAAGTTATTATTAATAAAAAAAACACACCACACACACACAAGGTGTGTGTGGATCGATCTCCAGGAGCGACCAGAAAGGGGTGAAACCCTAGAACTCAACAAAACATCAAATTGAAGCCTGATTCAAGGTCAAAATCGATGCATGAATACATAGAAACGATCACCTAGTCGTGGGGATCGTAACGTATGTCAAATTTTTGATGTTTATGAAGTTGAGATTTTTGATGAACTTGTGAAAATCGAAATTCAAGCTTGAATGATCTATGTTTGGGTGAAACTAGGATGAAATTCATGCTTAGAAACAAACCCTAGTTGAAAACTTGATGAATTAGTACTAAAACTAGGAATTTGATAATTACCCTACTATGTGCTAAGTGGGTTTTGATGTTGTAATGAAGATGATGATATGTTTATGCTAGAAATCATCATAATTGATAGTAGAAACAAGGTACTTGAACAAATTAGGTGTTTGGGTACATAAATCATAATTTCTATGAAATGGGTTTAGTTGATTTAAAGAAATTAATGTTACATTGGTGTTTATAAACGCCATACTAACTCGTATGGATGAACTACTTGAACAAAATAGGGATTTTGTTTAGAGTTCATAATTGATTAGAAGTGAGTCTTGACACAAGAATTAAACTCGTGATTTATGGTTGAGTTTAAAGAGAAAAATAGTCAAAGAATCATAAGGTGTGAAAGTCATGTTTTGGGATGGCTAATCTAACAACCTTGTGAATAATGAATGATAGTTGGCGCTTAACAAGCTAGGTGAAGCTTGGGGAGAAAGCGGAACGAACGAGTCAAGCATAAAGGAAAAGCGTATTTGGGATGCAAGGTAAGTGAAACTTACACAATTATGTAGAATACTTGTTATTATCTATACGATATAAATGCGATAACGAAAATATAGAAAGTATGAATTTCCGATGCGATCAATACGAGTCGGAACATATAAAGATGATAAAAACCTTGGTTTATGGCAAAAAGGGGCAAAACGGTAAATAAATCATGTAATGATTAAATATTATGAATTCCCGTTAAGATTACCTTGTAGTGTAATCTAATAATGATAAAAGGGATAAAATGGAAATTTGTCAAGTGTTGACTAATGTAAATCGAAGTTAAAAGAATACCCGTGGCGTAAGCCGAAATGGGTTGAATTTGTAAGAAAAGAATTTAAAAAGAAAAAAGGTATGATAATAGAATCCGGGACGGGATGAATGTATGATTTGGAAATCAAAAACAATGTTTTTGATTAAATAGATAATGTTGGGCATATAGTCCAAACGGGTCAAATGGTGATGATAACACCATTTGACAATATCAACTAATGTGGTTGTCAAGCCTTGTGTTAACAGGAGCGATTAGCGATTCGGACAATTGCGTCGCCATAGAATATGTGATAATAAAAGCGAGGTATAAATTGGGTCTATTTGTTGACTCGAGCCAGGTACGCAAATATAAGGATGTAGTTAGAAGTGATATTTTGGTCAACTATTAGTGAAAGTCCTTCGTTACAAAAGAAGGACTAAAATTGACCAAAAAGCCCTTGATGGGTCAACCGGGAAAACGACCCTTAGAGGTTGTTTAGAAACTTATATTATGACCATTCAACCCTCGGATGCGCATAAAAGTTGTAGGAATAAACTTTCTAGGGTTAAACGCCTTAAAACGCATCTTACCGTAAAATGATATATCCGGGGAATAAAATTTGGAATAAGCATTTTAGTGCGATAAATCCACCACAATTATAATTGTGGTGGAAGACCATTTGAGAATCAATGTGAAAATATGGTGCTTAAAATGAATGAGCGAGATTTATGCCAAAAAGGACATAAATACCCTTAACGGGTCAAAATAAGACTATAAGTAAAAATGGGTTAATAATGCGTAGAAATCCGTAATCGGAACCTAATATGATAGGTAGTATTGGACTTAAAGGGTTCATGAGAAATAGGGGTCAAACAAATAAGTTTGTTTGATAAAAAGCGAACGGGTCAAAATTTGGTAAAAAGGGTAATAAGCCGAAGAAATAAAAATCTGGAATTTTGCTAATCCGGAAGTCGGATTTTAACTTCATTAGATGGAGAATTAAATTACGGACACGTTGGAAAAAGAATCGGGTGAAACGGACCAATAACGAAGAAGTTATGGCCGTTTCCGTAAAGTATAGCGTTGCTGGGAAAATGCAAGTCACAGCTCTGAATCTGCTGGAAAAGGCACTCCCCCGCGCCACGCGAAGGGAGACCTGAATTATGTCGCGACACGCGACAGGTTGACGCGGCCCGCGTCATATATCGTTTGAGTTCACGCGGCCCGCGAGAACTATGAATTCCGGAAATTTTGTTTTATTTGTTGTATGAAGCAAGAAACTTGTTTAAGCCAGTGTTTAAGGTATCAAGACTAACTTTTAAGTTGGTTATGATCACAGGTTAATATCAAGAGTTCCCGGATGAAGATCAAGCAGCGTACAAGAATCGAACACACTAGAATAAAGCTTCCGCACGTTGTTTTGTCGTAAATTTTAAACGACAATTCGTTAGAGATTAAATTGTAATATTTTCGAATTGTAAAAGTTTTAATTCACTCGTACTTTCGACAGTGATTACTTATAATCTCGTAATTGTTTTCGTAATATATACGAAAACCCTTAAATAAATTAGACGGGTGTTACAGTAAGTTCCTGGTGCAAAATCCCAAGCAATATAGCGTTTTCTTTCAAAGACCTGCTCGAAACTTATAAGACAGTTGGAGTTCCGGATCAATGGAAGGTTGCTATTCAAGGCTTAGTGATTATCGGTTGTTGGTGCATTTGGAAATCAAGGAACGAGCTGAAGTTTTCAGGTAAGCCTGTTCGGGTCTAAAGTATCACTAGCGAGATCAAATCTTTAGGCTTTTTTTGGTTCTCAAATAGATCGAAAGATAGGAACATCACATGGGATAGATGGTGTAAATTTGTATGATGTAGTTGTTGATGCAACAAATAATAGACCAAGGATAGTAGCTGGGCTGGTTAGGCAAAATGGTTGAAGGGTTCAACTTTGCCTAACGCAGGTCATGGGGTCCCCCCACGTTTGCAAGACGTGGAGAGAGGTTCACTAGTTGAATCTTGTAGTTTGCTCGAGATCCTCTACTGAAACATGTTCAGCTTCGGATGTGGGAGCAATAAGAATGTGTGTGTTGAGTGTGAAAGAAAGTGACTTGCATGAAGCAAGTACTCGAGAACAATGACCAGAGATTCGCCTGGAATCAGAGCTGATCGGAATGTTTTTTACACTTAATGAAGTGTCACATTTATAGGGAAAGCCATTGCTCAAAGAGGAAGCTGTTTGACTAGTGAACATGCTTGCAGTGGGGGTTTTGCCCTTTTTGGGGTTGAAGCCTTTTGACATGCGGATAAAAGGCTGTGCTATGTGGGCTTGTGTTACTTTTGCGGCTGGAGAGGTAGGTGAAGCAATCAGAGACGTGACTGCCTACTGTTCACGTATTGCTTTATCTAAACTCCTGGGTTTTCAACCTTTCAACCTTTTAACCTTTTAATCTTTACTGTGTCTAAGTCTTTTTATTTGGTCTTGGGCTACCCCCATCATCAGCCCCCCAAGTCAGAGGTTTTTGGGAAGTGAGCTCAAAGACTTCTGACTTTTGCACATTTATTTTTATTGCTTAAAGGCTTGAAAGCTTGAAGGCTTGGATTCAGTTGAGATTTTTGAATTTTCAAATTCTGACAACTGATTTGATTGATGTGTCGCAGTTTATAGGTCGGCGGTTTTGCAGCGAGTATGTTAATGACTATTGTGCAATTATAACCTCTATTAGGTTTTATTTTCCTTTATTATTCAGAGCAAACAACATTATTTCTCTTATTTCCTTCAAGTTTCTTCCATAATCCTTTCCATTTTCCAGTTTAGTTCCGATATCTTTGTGTGCTTTTCTTTCTTTGTATTTTGATCATGGGTGCACGTAAGGATTTAGCGAAGTCATTCTCTCGGATGACTCAAGAGGAAGTCGATTTGTTTTGTATGGAATGGGGGATAGGCCAGAAGTTTAAACCAACCGCTCCGGCTTGTGACGTTCCGATCGACAAATGTCCGGCCGGTTCGATTGCTCTCTTTATTGTCGTCATTTTGAGTTTTCTAACCTTCGTCATCCATTTTCCCTCTTTGTTTTGAATCTGCTGGAGTATTACCGAGTCTCCTTTGGTTAAATTCATCCGAAGGGCATGGCTAGGGTTTTACACTTCGAGGTTTTATGTCGTGCTTGTGGTTATGACCCTTCATTGATTTTATTCCGTTGGTTTTTCCGTTTGGCAAAAAACGGTGATTGGTTCACCTTTGAAACATCAAAGGTTGATACTTGCCTGATCACTTCCATGGTTACTACACTTGGTACCTGGAAAGACCATTTTTTCTGGGTTTCCGATTCTATTATCCCCTTCAAAATGGTGTGGAGGCACCCGGATGCCATTCTCAATGAACCGGAACCTTCTGAATCCGATTTGAATGAAGTTTTTCTTAAAGCCATCCGGGAGTGCCCTTCAAGGGTTCGTCCTTTCCCTGAACATTTGCTGGTTCTGTTAGGGATTAGTAAATTGTGGGAAAAGGCCAATCAGGATCCGGTTCTAATGAGGAATGGCACGGGTATGCATTTTTCTTGTTTACTCCTTTTGTGTTTTCTTAATTTATGTCTTATGTGCTTTTGTTTTATGGTTATTTGCAGTCATGTCTGCACTTGATTTCATCAAAAGCGACGAATCTTCTGATGTTGCGTTTGTGGATGCCCCAGCTGTCCCTGATGAAAATGTTGTGGTTAGGAGTGTTGATCAATGGTTCGAGGGTTCAGGTTATGTTACTGTTTCCAATGTCAAAGGCTTTTCTAAGCCTGCTGCTCCCAAGGCTTCAACCCGTCGATCTACTCGTGGTTTGTTAAAGAGTGCACCTCAATCTGCTTCTTCTGAACCAGCGGAATTAGGTGATGATGTTGAGGTTTCCGAAGGTCCGGATGTTGATGTGGATGTTGAGAGAGAGAAGAAATTGGTTTTTCATGGCAAGAAGAAGACTCCAGCCAAGAAGGTTAAAGCTACTCTTGTTCAGGGTTCCTCAAGCAGGGACGTTGAAGGGTTGAATGATGATGAGGTTTATGTGCCTGAATGGTCTGATGTTTGTGAAGATGTGTTGAGCCATATTGCTCCTCCTTTGGTTCATGACACAATTGCTGAGATGGATGATGACATGATGCTGTCTCGTATGATTTTGAGTACTTGCAACCTTGCTGCCATGCTTCCTTAAGGGGTTGCTTGTTTTCGTAAGAGGATGCATGAGTATGAAGAATTTTCTAAGAAGAAGGAGAAAATGAAGTCTTCGATGGCTGCGATGAGGAAAGAGATTGATGGGTTTGCTCAGAAGAAAGAGGCATGGGTCAAGAAGGTTGGTGAATTGACCAGAAGGCATGAGATTGAGCTAAGTGACCTTAACAAAAGTTTTGAGGCCGATAGGTTGAAGCTAAAGGTTGATAGGGAGGCTTTGTCTGTTCAACAGAAAGCCTTTGATGAAGAGAAGGAGGGCCTGAAGGCTTTGGTTGCTCAAGCCACCAGTGATAACCAATGGCTAATTGAGCAGGGTTTCCAGCAAGTTGTTACTTACCTTCTTCATTCCAAGGAGTTCAATTCTGCCCTTGGTGAAGTTTACACTAAACTGCTCAACTTGGGGAAACATCAAGGTCTCGTCGCTGGTTACAAGCTTCATGAGTCTGGCCAACCTTTAGAAAAGTCTCCCTTATATTGTCCTGGAGCGTCTGAGGTCTTCAAGGGTTCTGTTGAACAGATGGAGAGGCTGACCTACCCGTATGTTAATCAAGTTTCTACTTGTTTTGGTAAGCCTCTTACTGTTTTACAGGAGCTAAAACCGGAGGGCCTTAATGAAAAAGTCAGTGCTGAAGTCTTAGGTTCCCTTTCAAGAAAGCGATCTTATTCGAGAGATAGTGATGACACCCTTTCAGGATGACCCGCTGCTTCGAAGGATGCAAGCTTGGAGGCTTCAGTAGTAGGTGGTGATGGTGGCATGAAAGCTAAGAAGTCAAAGAAAGCAAAGAAGGTTAAAGGTGATGGTTCTTGGGCCTCCAAGCCTCCTGCTGATGCTTTATGGACATTCGTATCTTTCTTAGCATCCTTGAAAACAATTTATGGTTTGTAATGTTAACTTAAACAATATTAGGTTTCACATGAACCCTTAAGGTTCTTGTTATGTGGTTGTGGTTAGGCATGTATGGCCGTTTTGAACAATTTGCAAGCTACTAAGGCTTGCTTTAACTATTTGCCTTGTGTTATGTTTTTTATGTTTATGCCTGTTTTGTTAAGGCATCTTGATTGGCTTCAAGCCTTCAAGACTTCTGGCTGTCCTGCATGTAGGTTGAAGCCTTTGAGGCTTCCGGTTGTCACGTATGTGGCTTGAAGCCTTTAAGGCTTCCTTAGTTTCGTGACTTGGCTTTGGTTTCATGACTTGGTTTGTATCTTTGAGTTTTGCAATTTTTTGTTCCCGTTGTTGTATTGTTCCTTAGATTATTTCTTTTTCTTGTTGTGTTGTCTTTGTTGGGTTTTGTGTTGTCTTTATGTTTTTCATACCTTGAAGGGTTCAGTGCTGCAGTCACTTAGCCTTGGTATTTTTAACAAGAAGACATAGCACCTATCCTATTCATCATCTTTCTTGGTTTGGTTTTATTTCGTAAGCATGTTTATTAATATTTTCTAAGGCTTAAAGAACATTTGATGTAGGCTGTTCAGACCTGTCTATGAGACAATTTTGTATTTCAATTATGAGTCTCATGGAGTTGTATTGGTTTAGGAACTCACCCCTTATATAGGTCCGTTCAACCCTCGAACCTATTGAGGGATGTGGCCTGGGAGCTCATCCCCTTACATGGCCCTTGCCATGGAGTTTTTTGCTAGGTTCTCAACCTGATTTTAGGATAGAAAGACAAATTTGATAAAACAACTTCATTCATTCAAGAGATATCGTTTTTTCAAAAGGTGATCATAACTCTTGAAATACAACTTTGTGGAATACAAACCAATCTTTCTTGATTAGACATGGAACTTCTTCAAGGTTTTTCCATTCCAGTGTCTTGGAAACTTTTTACCCTCTGAGTCTGCTAGCTTGTAAGATCCGCCCTTATGTTCTTCAAGGATGGTATACGGGCCTTCCCATTTTGGGCCTTGGTTCTCTTTTTTACTAGCTTCGTTGTTTCTAAGCACCAAGTCTCCTGGCTTGAAACGTTCATTCTTGACTCTTTTGTTATAGTAAGCTTCCATTCGTTGTTTGTACTTGGCTTCTTGGATTACAGCTTGGCCTCGTGCTTTCTCTAGGAGTTGTAAGTTTAACATGGTCTCTTTTTGGTTTGTTTCGGGATCCATGTTGACCGTTCTTTGAGTTACAACTCCTACTTCAGCTGGAATCACGGCTTCGGGTCTAAATACCAAGCTGTAAGGTGTTCTTTTGTGGCTTGTTTTTTCAGTTGTTCTTATGGCCCATAGAACACTTGGTAACTCTTCAAGCCAATTGCTTTCATATCTTCCCAATCTGGCTTTGATTCCTTCAACTATGCTTCGATTCATCCTTTCAACCTGACCGTTTGATTGTGGATATGCCATTGAGTTGAAAACCTGAGCTATTCTGAATTCTTTACACCAAACGCTGAAAGGCTTTTCAACAAATTGCTTTCCATTATCAGTTACAATCACTCCCGGCAATCCATAGCGACAAATGATGTTTTCCCAAACGAAGTCAATGACATGCTTGCCTGTGATTTTTGCAAGTGGTTTAACCTCAGGCCACTTGGTGAAGTAATCTATGGCCACCAACAAGAACTTTACTCCACCTTTGGCTGGTGGGAACGGACCAACGATGTCCATTCCCCATTTATAAAATGGCCATGCTGATTGGGACTTTTCGGGACTGGTGCATGAATTTGGCAGGAATC
Organism: Helianthus tuberosus; assembly: GCA_030545235.1. Classification (NCBI taxonomy): domain Eukaryota; kingdom Viridiplantae; phylum Streptophyta; class Magnoliopsida; order Asterales; family Asteraceae; genus Helianthus; species Helianthus tuberosus. The sequence goes on along the minus strand of JARYGA010061112.1, from coordinate 49,119 downwards.
ACATTTTTTCAACTGCTCAGCGGTGTCTCGGTGCATGGAGGGCCAAAAATACCCAAGGTTCATTAGTTTAGCAACCACCGTTCTAGCTCCAAAATGAGCTCCGCATATACCTTCATGAACCTCTTTGATCAAGTACTGACTTTGTTCGGGACCAACACATCTCAATAAGGGTGCAAGGTAGCCCTTTTTGTAGAGTGTTTCACCTTGCAACACATATTGTCTTGACTTTGCTTTAACCCTTTCAGCCTCTGTTTGATCAGCAGGTAGCTCACCATTTTTAAGGAATTTTTTAATTGGAGTCATCCAATTGGTGCCTTCTTCGGTGATTACGTCTTGAACTTCCAATTCTTCAATTGATGGAGTTTTCAACACTTCTACCAACACCTTTTTAGTGAGGTGGGCAAAGGTGAGAGAAGCTAATTTGCTTAGAGCATCAGCATTTTTGTTTTGAGACCTGTGAATTTGCTTGATGGTACATGTTTGGAAGGTATTCATCAATTCTTTGGATTTTTCCTTGTATCTCTTCATATTTGGCTCCTTTGCAATGTAACTGTCGTTCACTTGACTTGACACCAGCAACGAGTCTGTGAATACTTCAAGCTTTTGGACTTTCATTTCTTTAGCCAGTCTTAAATCGGATATCAACGCTTCGTACTCAGCTACGTTGTTGGTGGTCTGGAAATCAAAGCAAAGAGCATACGTGAATTCTAACCCCTCTAGGTTGATCAGAATGAGCCCGGCCCCTGACCCTTCAACGCTTGAAGCCCCATCGGTAAAAAGCTTCCTGGCTTCAAGGTCTGAGGGTTCAGTGGCAGCTGTGTTTACTTCAGTGATTGTTTGCTTTGGGACTTCCACAATGAAATCAGCCAATACTTGGGCTTTGATTGCTTTTCTTGGAACATAGGTGATGTTATGTTCACCTAGTTCTATCGCCCATTTGGCAAGTCGCCCTGAATTTTCTGGTTTTTCAAGCACACTTCTAATAGGTTGGTCGGTGACCACTTGTATAGGGTGTGCTTGGAAATACCTTCTAAGCTTTCAAGCCGTTTGGACTAGGGCTAGAGCAAGTTTTTCCAGGGGATGATATTTGATTTCAGCCAATTTTAGAGTTTTGCTGAAGAAATAAACGGGTACCTGAACTTTGTCTCGTTCAATGGTGAGGACCGCACTTATTGCTTCTTCAGCAACTGAAAGGTATACCGAGATCAATTATCCCGTTTCTGGGGCTGCAATGTCAGGTAGGGAAGCTAGGTGTTGCTTCATCAGGTTTAAGGCCTTCTTCAGCCTCCTCAGTCCATTTGAAGTCCTTCTTTTCAGAGCATCCCTTGAGCGTTTTGAAAAAAGGTAGAGACCTTTCAGACAATTTTGAGGTAAAACGCTTTAAGGCTGCGAGCTTCCCATTTAAGCTTTCTACCTCCTTTTTTCTTCGTGGTGGCTTGGTTTCAAGAACTGCTTTCACCTTGTTTGGATTAGCTTTTATACTCTGTTTTCCCACGATGTGTCCCAGAAACTTTCCTTCTTCAAACCCAAACGAACATTTTTCAGGGTTAAGGTTCATGTTGACCTTCCTTAGGTTCTTGAAGGTTTCTTGGATGTCGTCAAGCATTTGGTATTCCGTTTTGCTTTTAATTACCAAATCGTCGACATATGCCTCCATGTTTCTACCAATTTGGCTGGCAAAAGCTTTATCAACCAGGCGTTGATAGGTTGCACCCGCGTTTTTGAGACCAAAGGGCATCTTTCGGTAGCAAAAGATCCCTTTGTCCGTGTGGAAGGCAGTTTTTTCTTCATCTTCTGCTTTCATGAGAATTTGATGATAACCCTTATAAGCATCGAGGAAACACTTGAAAGGGTAACCGGTGAGGGAGTCAACCTTGAGATCAATTTCAGGCAACGGGTAGCAATCTTTAAGACAAGCCTTGTTCAACTCCTTGAAGTCTATGCACATTCTCCAAGGGTTATCGGGCTTTCGGACCATGACTGGGTTTGCAACCCAGGATTGGTATTTGACTTCCCGGAGAATTCCAGCTGATACAAGCTTTTCAACCTCTTGGCATGCAGCCAAGCTTCTTTCGGGTGCTAAACTTCGTTTCTTTTGGACAACAGGCTTGATGTTTGATTGTATTTTCAGCTCATGTTCTGCAATGCTTCGAGGGATGCCTGTCATATCTTCTGGGCACCAAGCAAAGACGTCGCTGTAATGTACCAGAAGCTTTTCGAGATACGAGAGGGTTTCTTGTGAAAGGCTTGGGTTAACCCTTATCCTTTGTTCGGGATACTTAGGGTTTATGATTAGCCTTTGCTTGTCTTCTTCATTCTTGGAACTTTCCCTTTCAACCATGTAGGCCTCTTGAGTAGGTTGAAGGGTTGCGATCCCTCGTTCGGTAGGAAACTTGACTGTGCCATGACCGACAGAAACAGCCATGTAGAATGCACACTCTCCTGGCCTTCCTATAATCACGTCGTAGCTTGAAGGTATATTGATGACCACAAATGTGAGAGGTTGAACTCTCTCCTTCTGACCTTCACTGAAATGGACATCAAGGGTTAATTGCCCTAAAGGCTTGAGGGGTATGTCGGCAATACCTTTTATGGAGTTCTCGGAGGGTTGAAGCCTTGAACGTTCCTCATTGCTTAAGCGGTTGAAGAACTTTTCAAACATGATTTTAGTGGCTGCCCCGGTATCTATGTATGCTCTACTTGTTTGTAGTGTACCCACAGTTGCTTCAATCACAAGGGGGTTTGAGAGTGGGTCTTTTTTTGTCGGGGGGAAACAAACACACTGAAGCTCCCAAGCTTCCAACCGCTGCCGCTTGTATAGAACCCTCCCATCAAAATCCACCATATTAACTTCCTTGCCCTTTCCTTCGGCCATCTTGTCCCTTACTCCCTTCACTAAGTGAGCAAGTTCCCCTGATTTGACGGCCTCTTCGATCCTCTTTTTAAGTTGGAAGCAATCATTAGTATGGTGACCCTTCTCTTCATGAAATTCACAAAATTGGGTGGAATTTTCGTTCTTCTTGCTCTTAGGGAGAGGTCTGGGAGGTTGGAAGTTTTGCTTTACTTCTTCCGTGGCAAGAATCTCTTGAGGGGTCTTGGTAAGAGGTGTGAAGCTTGTGACCTTTTCCCTGCTTGGAGGGTTTCGGCTTTCAGGCCTTCGTGGTTCTGAACCCCTTTGGTGTCTGTCATAGGAGTTGAAGCTTCCCCTTTTTCTGGCTGGACTGTTACCACGCCAGATTGATCCCCTTTTTCTCTGTTCTTTTATGTCTACTGCTTCTTCTCCTCTGATGTGGGCCTCGGCCCTTTCGAGAGCTTCTTCCAAGGTTTTTGGCAGGGACTAGTTGAAATCTCTTGTGAGATATTTGGACGTAATGGCGTTCATAAAACCGGCCACTCTCATCTTTTCGTCTGTCCCTACATACATCAAACCCTCATTCTTGTATCTTTCTATGAACTCTCGGAGGCTTTGGTCGTCCCTTTGTTTTATCTGAAAGATTACTATAGCATCTTTAACGTATCGCCTTTGCTGGGAGAAATTGGCCAGGAACCCCTTGCTAAGATCATCGAAGCTTCGAACGCTTCGGGCAGGTAAATCATTGAACCAGATTCTGGCTGATCCGATAAGGGTTTGCATGAACATTAGGCAACATTAAGCATTCAACCATTTCTCAATTCTGGCAGCTCCGGTGAAGATCTAAAGATGGTCTTCAGGGTCTTCATTTCCATCATATGTTTTGATGTGGGACGGCATTTTGATCTTCGTTTGGAAGTCGTAATTAGCAATTTGCTGAGAGAAACATGACAGGTTGCTTGGTTTATAGGGCTTGGCCAGATCCTCCTCCACTCTTGCTCTTGTGTTGCCATTATTACTGTTGTTCCCTTGGGTGGCTAACACTTGATTAATAAAATGTTGCCACGGAAAGCTTGTCATCATCTGAGCCATCATCTGGAGCATAAGGTTGAAGCCTTGAAGGCTTCCTGGTGTAACTGGGCAGTTTACCCCCAAGGGGGTGCTCATAACAGCACTCCGTGCTAAGGGCAGCACAGACAAAGCTTGTTCCCATGTATTTGTTGCTGAGGGTGGAAGGCTTGTCACCGAAGATTGTAGGAGCTGGTCCAAAGTCAGCTGATGCCCTAAGGGAGCACCAGTTGCAACTGGTTGGGAAGAGAAGAGGGGGAAAGATATTGGATCCGACCTCGTGTACAAATATAGGTTAGGATTTGGGGGAGGATTGCTGGGACCAGCCTCATTCCTGGACACACCCGGTTGTGAGCTTACAAAAGGGAGATTAGGAGGCCCAGGAGATAGTGATGGTTCCGGCTCGTCATAATCCAACCGAATCCTGACCCCTTTATCCCGTTCTCTACTCACATATTGGTTGAGGAGAGATCCCAACTCTAGGAAGTTATTGGCAACCCCTTCGGGAGTGAGGTCAACACGTGAGGGAGTGTTAGATACACCAACATTAGGGGATGGAACCCATGATCTAGACGGGGTCGGAGTTTCAAAGGTGAGGTACTCAGGTGTATCCCTTGGTGTCGAAACAGGAGTATGTACAGCCATACGTGTTTGGCTGACGTTTGGGGCAGAGGTGCGTGGAACTTGGTTTACCTCCCCCGGAGACTCTCCTTCCGACATGTTGATTTCTGAGATGAAATGGAGCTACACTACTAGGTCTTTCGTAAGAAATCAGTGGCGTAGCCCCACGGTGGGCGCCAACTTGTTGATGCAACAAATAATAGACCAGGGATAGTAGATGGGCTGGTTAGGCAAAAGGGTTGAAGGGATCAACTTTGCCTAACGCAGGTCGTGGGGTCCCCCCACGTTTGCAAGACTTGGAGAGAGGTTCACTAGTTGAATCTTGTAGTTTGCTCGAGATCCTCTACCGAAACGTGTTCAGCTTCGTATGTGGGAGCAATAAGAATGTGTGTGTTGAGTGTGAAAGAAAGTGACTTGCATGAAGCAAGTACTCGAGAATAATGACCAGAGATTCGCCTGGAATCAGAGATGATCCGAATGTTTTTTACACTTAATGAAGTGTCACATTTATAGGGAAAGTCATTGCTCAAAGAGGAAGCTGTTTGACTAGTGAATATGCTTGCAGTGGGGGTTTTGCCCTTTTTGGGGTTAAAACCTTTTGACCTGCGGATAAAAGGCTGTGCTCTATGGGCTTGTGTTACTTTTGCGGCAGGAGAGGTAGGTGAAGCAATCAGAGACGTGACTGCCTACTGTTCACGTATTGTTTTATCTAAACTCCCGGGTTTTCAACCTTTTAACCTTTTAAGCTTTACTGTGTCTAAGTCTTTTTATTTGGTCTTGGGCTACCCCCGTCATCAGTAGCCTTTTTGTTTTTGTTGTCGGCCTGGTTTTTGGTCGGCGGTTTCTAATGAAGTTTTCCTTTCAAAAAAAATAATTTTATTTAATATTATGGGAAAACAACCCAAACTATTGTTTAACCTTCCAATATCCATGCATATACAGTTGTGTTTGTTTGTGTAAATGTGATAGTAACCAACAAGGGAAGGTGTAGGATGTTTGAAATATGGGAACAAAATCGGGAAGTGTGAATCTTTCTATATTATAATAAGTAAGATAGGTGGCAATTAGGCAACATAGATTCTTCTAGGAAAGAGTTGGCCTTAAATTGTCTCATTTTATCGGAGCATCTACACAGTTTCTTCGAACGGTCATACCTCCAGAAGGTTACTCTTTGCATCCCTCAACCATTCAAAATATCCACTTTGTCACTTGAGAATACTATAGAATGTCAAATATGACATATCCTGATTTGTGGTCCGAGATTTTACAACGGGGCACTTTTTGTTTAAGCTAGATTTGGCCTTAGAGTCACGATCCGCTTTTTACGTCCAAAGGCCGAGCTTGGTATGTGAGTAAATATTCAAGCTCGTGATCCGAATCTTTTATCATGTGAGCTTCAATTTAGGCAGCTCGACTCAACTCAAGCTTTTAGAATACCGTTCTCATGTAGCTCACGGATGGTTCACCTCTTTTACAGCTTAGTCTTATATATAAACTCCATCAAGTCCATGATCCATAAGATAATAATTGGTTCTTTCTATCATTATATTATATAACATTTTATAACTGCGTTATTTATATTTAATCACTATAAACTTTTAAATGATTACAAAATTTAATAAAACATAATTTGGTCTCTGATTGAACTGTTATACCAACCATAATTTGTTTTTAAGAAATGTAAAATAAAATCTTTACTTGATCTGTAATAAAAATATTTAGGTTGATAAAAATCTATAGACTTGCCACTATGTATGTTCTAAGATATTAGGTTGATAAAAATCTATAGACTTGCCACTATGTATGTTCTAAGAAAAATAGTTGATAATTTCAAACTCTAAATTAAGTGATGACTACTACGGTTAATAATGTTGAGGGTTTCAAATGTCATTGTTCATTTTCTAGGAACCATTATGTCCAATATGAAAAAAGTTGGGGTTAAAAATGTAATGTTTCCCATATAAAGACCACCCTCCAGCCACAAGACTTTCAAACCCAACACCACCCCAACATTTTCAAAAGCAAATTCCCAAAGAGATGGGATCAGAATCAGAAGCAAGAGTGGAATTTTGTGTGGAAGATGAGTTTGAAGATATGCTACCAAAAATGGCAGAAAAATTGGGAGGTGAAGGCCTAATTAAAGAGCTATGCAATGGTTTCAACTTGTTGATGGATAAAGATAAAGGTGTGATCACTTTTGAAAGCTTAAAGTGCAGTTCTTCATTGCTTGGATTGCAAGATTTACGAGACGACGAATTAATGAATATGTTAAAAGAAGGTGATTATGATGGTGATGGTGCCCTCAATCAAATGGAGTTTTGTGTGTTGATGTTCAGGTTAAGTCCAGAGTTGATGATGGAATCTGAGGCTTTGCTTGATCAAGCTTTGCAACAGGAATTTGAATCCGATATATGTTGACTTCAATTCTTTCATATGAAATGATATTATGTTTATGGATCTCAGAAGTTGCAAATGGAATTAACATTAGCTTTGAAATCATGAATAATATTTTATAAACTTCGTTATTAGAATCATTGATGAATATGATGATATTTTCTTCTAATTGATTCATTATTAGAAGCATGTGCATGCCCATTAGCTTTATTATTAAACCAAAACCTCTGACAAACATTTGACCATACTAACTATTTTAGGGGCACATAAAAACACATGCACACACATATATAATGTATAGTTAAATCTGGTCATTAGGGTGATATGTATGATTCATGAATATTGATTATGCAGTGGCGGATTCATTTGTACCGGAGGGTGGGCATGTGTGTAAGATTAAATATATTATGTTTAATATTTAATCTAGTAGCCATTATAATCATTGACATAATATAGATCAAAATATATAATAACCTATTAAATAATTAATTGGTAATTGTTGATGGACCATATTACCCTTATTAACTAATTGAGTTTCCTCTTGGGTGCTTATATAAGGATAATTATGTAGAGGTTAAAAGGTTACACACTTAGACATAACCTATTAGTCATAACATCATCATCATCGACCTCCTCTCCTATAGCCGATACCCTTTTCGGTTTAATCAGTCACCATCATCAGTTAGCACCCTAAGGAGGAACCAGATCACATTGACAAACATGTCAAACTCAATGGCATCATCTATCACTGGATTCTCCACTGCACTGTCCGCTGTAACAGGTATGTTTTCATGTTTTCCATTATGATTAAACATAACTGATCCAACATGTGGTATCAGAGCATATGTTGATTAGCCAGTTCTGTTTTCGTATCCATTAATTCTGGGATTGAAATCATGAAAAAGAAATTTTTTAACTTAATAAACTTACAGCCGTTTTCGAGTCATATAAAACCACTCGAAACCTCTGTTTCGAGGAAAAGAACTATTTTAAATATCTCGAAATCAAAACAGTTAAAATTATGTCCGAAATCTGTTTTAGAAAAGCCTTAAAATTCAGGTTTCGGGTTCCAGAATTTATGTTTTATTTTTTTAGGGTTCATCATGTTCTTAGGAAAATTCGAAAACTCCTTTATGTTTTGGAATGTAATTAGGATTGATGAGTGTTTTTTCCTGTTTGATCCAATTTAATCTGTTAAGTTTATTCGAAAACTGTTAAAAGATATACAATTATAATTTTTGAAATATTTTTTGATAAAATTAGATCATCTTAAAATAGGAAACCATATCTCGTAATCCCTTAGAATTTGAATTTTCAGTTATGTTTTCACATTCACAGCTGTTAACAGGAAGTTTCGAGATCCCTTCTAACGAGCCGAGACCAAGATCTCGACTCGAGACCGCAAGGTCTCGACTCGAAATCATAAGTGTTCTCAAATGTTTACAACTCGAGACAACGATTTCGACTCGAGATCATAAGGTCTCGACTCGAGACCACTAAGGTTTCGACTAAGGGCTTCAATCTTCACAACTCGAGACCATGGTTGCGACTCGAGACCTCATAAGGAGTCGAGATCTCATAATTCACAGCAGTCGAGACCATGATTACGACTCGAGACACTGAGGTTGCGACTCGAGACCCTAATGAGTCGAGACCTCATAATGATGAGTCGAGACTTGACTCGAGATCTCACTCGAGACCTCATAATTAAGTCGAGATCTCACTCGAGACCTCATTATTTTAGGCTGTTTAATGTGAACTAAGATTTAGCGCTAACAGGTGGTTTGCTACTAAGTAATTGGTTTTTGTAATTACTTAGTTAATTAATCAGAATCAGATAATGTTTTACAAAACCAAAATGGCTTAACTTGAATGAGCTTTTGATATATCATTTCTGGCCAAAGCTGATTTGATACATCTACTTATCATCCAAGTATTACGAAAGCTATGTTAAGTGTGCATCATAAACATGAATGTCTTAATATCTGGCCAAAGCTGATTTAATTCCTTCATAGATGGCATACTTAACAAGTGCATAACTAAAGTGATCGTCTCAATTTCTGGCCAAAGCTGAGTTGTTACAACCACTTTGCACACATGCTTAAATGATTACACTTCTGGCCAAAGCTGATTTGTCTTCATTTAAGTAGAATTTTAACTAAGTCTATTATTTTGATGTTAGTAATAGACAATATTACAGCTTCATAATGTAAAATGGTCATTATTTATGCCTGCCTTAGTTTAACGTGCCCTTAGATCACATTAGGATTTCTTCCTTAGTATCATAACTTGCTCATCTTATTTCCACTATCAGCGCCCAATTGCGGGATTCCACCTTTGACCGGTGATAACTTTGCTGCATGGAAGGATGCTTTCATGCTTACACTTGGATTGCTGGATTTTGACTATGCTCTAAGAGAGAATAAGCGCGGACCTTACTCCATAAAGTACTGCTGCTGAGCAGTTAACTCATGAAAAGTGGACTAGGTGTAACCGCATGTCTCTCATGTTCATGAAGCAGTCCATAAGCAATGAAATCAGGGGAGCCATTCCTGATTCTGAAGATGCTAAAACCTACTTGGCTTTTGTGGAGGCGCAGTTCAAGGGGACGTCTAAAGCACACGCTAGTACTCTTATCCTCAAGCTGGTGACGACTAAGTATGATGGGAGGAGCGGCATTCGCGAGCACATCATGATGATGAATGACATGGCCAATAAGTTGAAGCGGCTGGAAATGGAAATCAGTGACGGTTTCCTTGTTCATTTCATCATTACTTCGCTTCCTTCGTCCTTTGAAGCATTCAAGATCAATTACAACACTTAGAAGGACAAATGGACGGTGAGTGAGCTGGTTGCTATGTGCGTACAGGAGGAAGAGCGTATGAGGATGGATCGCACTACCGATGTTGCTAACTTCACCACCTCCAACTCTAAGAAAAGGAAGAACAATCATCAGAGGAAGGATTCTTCTAAAGTCCAAAGGCCAAATCCTAATACAAGTGCATCTTCCAGCTCTAAGAACTCCTTAGGCAGAATCCACTGCAGGTTCTGTAAAAAGGCAGGACACATGCAGAAGGAATGCCCTGACTTTAAGGAGTGGCTGGCTAAGAAAGGTAACAATTATTTTATGATACTTGAGTCCTATAATTTAAGTGTTCCTGCTAATTCTTGGTGGTTTGATTCTGGTTCTATGGTTCATGTTACCAATTCAACTCAGGGATTCCTTACAATCCGGAAGCTGGAAAGAAACCAAAGAACGCTTAAGGTTGGGGATGATCGAGAATTAGAAGTGAAGGCCATTGGAACATTACAATTATTTATGAAAACTGGTTTATGTATTAAACTTTATGATACCTTATATGTTCCTGAGGTAACTCGGAACCTTGTATCAGGACCAAAGTTAGACATGGACGGTTTTATTGTTTCCCATGGTCATCGCAAACTCTCTATCCTCTATGATTCTGTTCTTTATGGTACTGGTATTCTGGATGGTGGTCTCTATAGATTAGAACTAGATGATGGCTTTTCCAAATCTTTGTTATCATTTAACATTAGTGAATCACTTACAAAGATGAAAGAGAAATGAGACTTAGAGACTCCGTCCATGTTGTGGCATCAACGTTTAGGCCACATCTCAAGAGAACGATTAAATCGTCTCGTAAAGGATGAAGTCTTACCTCCTCTCGATTTATCTGATTTTGGAACATGTGTCAAATGTCTTAAAGGTAAAATGACATTAGCGAATAAGAAAGGTGCCACTAGGAGCTCTAATTTATTAGAACTCATTCACACTGACATTAGTGGTCCCTACCAAATCGCTGGTATAACAGGACATACTTCATTTATCACTTTTATTGATGATTATTCTCGTTACATGTACTTGTATCTAATTAAGGAGAAATCTGAATCTCTTACAACTTTTAAAGATTATAAGGCTGAAGTTGAAAAGCAATTAGATCGTTAGATTAAAGTTGTGAGATCAGATAGAGGCGGTGAATATTATGGAAGACATACTGATGTGGGTCAAGCTCCTGGTCTATTTTATGAGTTTTGTAAGGGCCAGGGGATTGTGAACCAATACACCATGGCTGGTACACCTCAGCAGAACGCTGTCGCTGAAAGAAGAAACCGTACCCTTATGAATATGGTGCGCAGTATGTTAGCCAACACTAATTTACCATTATTCGTCTGGACTGAAGCGTTAAAAGCAGCTGTTCATATACTCAATAGAGTTCCTTCTAAGTCTGTCCCTAAAACTCCTTATGAACTTTGGACATGAAGGAAACCGAGTCTTAAATATATGAATGTATGGGGCTGCCTTGCTGAAGCAAAACTTTACAATCCTTTCCTAAGGAAACTTGACCCTAAAATAGTTACCTGTTTCTTTATCGGGTATCCTGATAATTCTAAGAGTTAACGTTTCTATTGTCCTTCCCATGTCACCCGTATCGTTGAAACTAAGTGTGCTGCATTCCTAGAGGATTTCAAGGTCAGTGGGAGCAGTACCAACCCTTACGAAGAATTGCAAGAAGTACAAGACGCGGGGAGGGAGACACTCGTCGCTTACCATTACTCCGATTACTCCTCTTGTACTCAATGCAACTACTGCACCTGAAGCTACTGCACCAACTGCAAATTCACCTCTACAATCAGAGCCTATTATACCTCATGACGAAGGCACATCAAACGCTCATAACCAAGACAACGCTGAACCCGATAATCCACTCAGGAGGTCATCTAGGCAAAGAAGGCCGACTAATTGGGATGATTATGTTACCTACCTGACTGAAATGGATCCCGGAAAGCTCAATGATCCTATCTCTTACAATGAAGCCATTAGCAGTGATCAGTCTTCTGAATGGAATAAAGCAATGATTGATGAGCTTGAATCCATGAAGAAAAATGACGTTTGGGATTTGGTAGAATTACCCAACGGTGTCAAACCCGTAGGATGTAAATGGGTGTTCAAAACAAAACTAGATCCGAATGGGAATGTTGAACGCTACAAAGCAAGATTGGTTGCAAAGGGCTACACTCAGAAAGAGGGAATTAATTATCAAGAGACGTTTTCACCTGTCTCTCGTAAAGATTCATAAAGGATCGTCATGGCCCTAGTAGCTCATTTTGATTTAGAGTTACATCAGATGGACGTTAAAACCGCTTTCCTCAACGGAGACTTGGACGAAGATGTTTACATGAAACAACCTGAAGGCTTTAAACCTGAAGGTCAGGAGCATCTAGTCTATAAGTTGAAGAAACCATTTACGGGTTAAAACAAGCATCACGTCAGTGGTACCTCAAGTTTGATGAAGTCATGAAGAAACAAGGTTTTATAAAGAATCAAGTGGATCAATGCACCTACCTCAAGATGAGTGGGAGCAACTTTACTATACTTGTCCTTTACGTAGATGATATTCTATTGGCAAGTAATAGTTTAGACATGTTGCATGAGTCGAAGCGATTACTCTCGCATAACTTCGACATGAAGGATCTCGGAGATGCTTCTTACGTCATTGGCATCGAAATTCACTGAGATATACACAAAGGGATCTTAGGATTGTCTCAAAAGGCTTACATAGATCATGTCCTTACAACATGCAACAGTGCAAACCCTCCGTCACTCCAGTAGTTAAAGGAGATGTTTTTGGTTCATTCCAGTGTCCGACAACAGAGGTTGAGAAGGAGCAAATGAGCCAGATACCTTACGCGTCAGTAGTCGGGAGCCTGATGTATGCTCAAGTCTGTACTCGCCCAGATATCGCTTATATTGTTGGAATGCTAGGCCGTTATCAGAATAATCCTGGCCTAGATCACTGGAAAGCAGCTAAGAAGGTACTTCGATATCTGCAAGGGACGAAAGACTATAAACTGACTTATAGAAGAAGTGATCATTTAGAAGTGGTGGGCTATTCTGATTCTGACTTTGCCAAATGCAAAGATGACAAGAAATCCACTTCGAGCTATATCTTTATGTTAGCAGGCGGCCCTATCTCTTGGAAGAGTCATAAACAACAGTTGACCACAACTTCCACAATGATGGCAGAGTACATTGCTGTTTATAACGCAACCTGTCATGGAATGTTGCTTAGAAATCTGATCACTGGACTCAAAATCGTTAATTCCATTTCTAGACCATTGAAGCTTTACTGTGATAATTCAGCTGCCATTAGTTTCTCGAACAGTAACAGTTCTACTGGAGCTGGTTTATATCTCGATACAAAATATCTGTTTATACGTGAACGAGTTGAGGAAAATAATCTTTGTATAGAGTATATTAGTACTAAAGATATGCTTGCGGATCCGATGACTAAAGGTCTCCCTCCTAAGGTTTACGAAGAACATGTTCGGAATATGGGATTTAGTAAAGACCTTATTTAAGCATATTGTACTAGCTTATGTTTTATGTTAATGAAATTTCCTCAGTTTGATTTTGTATGTCTCTTTGAATATGTTCAACCGGTATAATGGCATATAGGCAAATAAAGTTACAAATCAAACAAAGGGCTTATGCGTATTTTGATCATGACGATTAGGTTTTAAATTAAGGCTATAGTATGACTAATGGGGGTCCTGAGTCGCATAATGATTCAACGGCTGTATTTCTCTGCTATAGTACTTGTTTAAGGCTAAAATGAGTGTTAACTCCTGATCAGGCTTATCTAATACCCATAGTAAATGATTACTCGGCTAAGTGGGAGAATGTAAGATTAAATATATTATGTTTAATATTTAATCTAGTAGCCATTATAATCATTTACATAATATAGATCAAAATATATAATAACCTATTAAATAATTAGTTGGTAATTGTTGATGGACCATATTACCCTTATTAACTAATTGGGTTTCTTCTTGGGTGCTTATATAAGGAGAATTATGTAGAGGTTAAAAGGTTACACACTTAGACATAACCTATTAGTCATAACATCATCATCATCGACCTCCTCTCCTATAGACGATACCCTTTTCGGTTTAATCAGTCACCCTCATCAGTTAGCACCCTAAGGAGGAACCAGATCACATTGACAAACATGTCAAACTCGATGGCATCATCTATCACTGGATTCTCCACTGCACTGTCTGCTGTAACAGGTATGTTTTCATGTTTTCCATTATGATTAAACAGAACTGATCCAACAATGTGCCCATCATACATGCCATAGTTTTAGTGTATTTTTTTTCACTTTAGCCCAAGTATGATGAAGAATTTATTGATTGGTGGCTGAGTATATTTCTTGCTGTGAGAAAACTAGAGAAGGGCAGAAGAAGAAGAAGAAGAAGATGGTATAGAAAAATAAAGAAGACAACATTTCAGGGATAGTTCTTTTGGGTATTTGACTATTTTAACCCAATAGTAAGAGTTAAATGCCCGGATAGTCTCTGTGGTTTGCTCTTTTTTCACCTTTAGTCCATAACTTTCTAAAATTACAACTATGGTCTCTAACTTTTCAATTTTCGTTCCCGGATAGTCCTTCTGCCTAACATTAGTTAGTTTTCTCAGTTAAGAGGGCGTGAAATGACAAAAATACCCTTTCCTTAAAAAGAGTAAAGTCAACACCGGAGAACTCGACAATTTTTCCTTTAACATATGAAAAGCTTTCTCTTGTTCAGCACCCCATGTAAATTTCTCTTCCTTCTTCGTTAATCTGGTTATAGGCAGGGCTATCTTAGAGAAATCTTGAATAAATCTCTGATAATAGTCGGCTAAGCCGAGGAAACTTCTTACTTCATTAACGTTTTTCGGGGGTAGCCATTTAACCACGACTTCTACTTTACACGGATCCACCAAAATTCCTTTCTCATTAATCACATGACCTAAGAATTGCACTTCCTTGAGACAAAACGCACATTTAGAAATTTTAGCATATAACCTTTCCCTACGGAGCATCTCGAGCACCTCACGTAAATGACTCGCATGTTCAGACTCGCTACGAGAGTATACCAAAATATCATCAATAAATACTATGACAAATTTGTCTAACAATTTTCGGCATACCCTATTCATTAAATCCATAAAAGTGGCCGCAACGTTAGTTAACCCGAAAGACATTACTAAAAATTCATAATGTCCGTAAGAGGTTCTGAACGCAGCCTTAGCCACATCTTCCTCTCCTACTCGTAGTTGATGGTAACCTGATCGTAAGTCGATTTTCGAAAACCAACTTGCCCCTTGTAATTGATCAAAAAGATCATCTATTCTTGGTAAGGGATATCGGTTCTTCACCGTGAGTTTATTAAGTTAACGATTGTCGATGCACATATGCATCGAACCATCCTTCGTTTTTACAAATAGAACAGACACTCCCCACAGGGATACGCTAGGACGTACAAAGCCCTTGTCAAGAAATTCTTGTAACTGGACCATTAATTCTCGTACTTCAGCGGGTGCCAACCGGTAAGGAGCTTTGGCTACCGATTTGGCGTTTGGTTCCAATTCGATCCGAAATTCCACCTCTCACTCGGGTGGAAGTCTCGGTAATTCATCCAAAAACACATCTGGATATCCATTCACAATTCTTGTATCTTCTATCCTTAAGGCATCTTGTTTCGTATCGACTACGTAGGCTAAGAATGCCTTACTTCCGTTTCTCACATACTTAACTGCTTCAATGATGGTGCATAATTTAGGCTCTACCTTCCTCTCCCCATATTTGATTACCCGCTTTCCCTTAGGAGACATTACGTGAATAGTTTGCTTTCACATAACATTTCCGCATGATATTGGGATAGCCAATCCATACCCACCACTACTTTGAACTCTCCCAAAATCATGGGGATAAGATCAATATCAAAATCCTCATCCTCAGTGGTGATCTTACAATTTCTACATATCCCATGTAAAAGATAACTCTTACAATCGGCTATTTCTACTTCTAAGGGTATAGACATTCTTTCTATTACAAATAAAGGGGAATGTATAAACTCACTTGAACCAAATGACCTACTAGCTCCGGTATCAAACAATACGTATGTAGGTATAGAGTTTAACATGAATATACCTGACACCACATCCGGGTGAGCCCTCGCTTCTTCCGATGAGATTTCGAACATTCTTCCTTTAGCCTTAGAGGATTCCTCCTTCTTTCCATCTTTCTTTGTTCCTTGCTTGAGCTTTGGGCATTCGGCTTTCACGTGGCCTGACTCGTTACAATTGTAACATACCCTTTTGGGATTTGGACAATTATAATATGGATGCCCCTCTTGTCCGCAATTATAGCATCCATTTTTCCCCATTAAACATTCTCCCGAATGGAGTTTCCCACATGCCTTGCACCGTCGGAATTCTCCTTTAGTAACTTCCTTCTTTCCATGATCATGTGTTTTAGGCTTTTTAGGAGTGC
>JARYGA010061112.1:0-32644 GCA_030545235.1 Helianthus tuberosus | reverse complement strand
TAATCTTTAAAAGTTGTAAGAGATTCAGATTTCTCCTTAATTAGATACAAGTACATGTAACGAGAATAATCATCAATAAAAGTGATAAATGAAGTATGTCCTGTTATACCAGCGATTTGGTAGGGACCACTAATGTCAGTGTGAATGAGTTCTAATAAATTAGAGCTCCTAGTGGCACCTTTCTTATTCGCTAATGTCATTTTACCTTTAAGACATTTGACACATGTTCCAAAATCAGATAAATCGAGAGGAGGTAAGACTTCATCCTTTACGAGACGATTTAATCGTTCTCTTGAGATGTGGCCTAAACGTTGATGCCACAACATGGACGGAGTCTCTAAGTCTCATTTCTCTTTCATCTTTGTAAGTGATTCACTAATGTTAAATGATAACAAAGATTTGGAAAAGCCATCATCTAGTTCTAATCTATAGAGACCACCATCCAGAATACCAGTACCATAAAGAACAGAATCATAGAGGATAGAGAGTTTGCGATGACCATGGGAAACAATAAAACCGTCCATGTCTAACTTTGGTCCTGATACAAGGTTCCGAGTTACCTCAGGAACATATAAGGTATCATAAAGTTTAATACATAAACCAGTTTTCATAAATAATTGTAATGTTCCAATGGCCTTCACTTCTAATTCTCGATCATCCCCAACCTTAAGCGTTCTTTGGTTTCTTTCCAGCTTCCGGATTGTAAGGAATCCCTGAGTTGAATTGGTAACATGAACCATAGAACCAGAATCAAACCACCAAGAATTAGCAGGAACACTTAAATTATAGGACTCAAGTATCATAAAATAATTGTTACCTTTCTTAGCCAGCCACTCCTTAAAGTCAGGGCATTCCTTCTGCATGTGTCCTGCCTTTTTACAGAACCTGCAGTGGATTCTGCCTAAGGAGTTCTTAGAGCTGGAAGATGCACTTGTATTAGGATTTGGCCTTTGGACTTTAGAAGAATCCTTCCTCTGATGATTGTTCTTCCTTTTCTTAGAGTTGGAGGTGGTGAAGTTAGCAACATCGGTAGTGCGATCCATCCTCATACGCTCTTCCTCCTGTACGCACATAGCAACCAGCTCACTCACCGTCCATTTGTCCTTCTAAGTGTTGTAATTGATCTTGAATGCTTCAAAGGACGAAGGAAGCGAAGTAATGATGAAATGAACAAGGAAACCGTCACTGATTTCCATTTCCAGCCGCTTCAACTTATTGGCCATGTCATTCATCATCATGATGTGCTCGCGAATGCCGCTCCTCCCATCATACTTAGTCGTCACCAGCTTGAGGATAAGAGTACTAGCGTGTGCTTTAGACGTCCCCTTGAACTGCGCCTCCACAAAAGCCAAGTAGGTTTTAGCATCTTCAGAATCAGGAATGGCTCCCCTGATTTCATTGCTTATGGACTGCTTCATGAACATGAGAGACATGCGGTTACACCTAGTCCACTTTTCATGAGTTAACTGCTCAGCAGCAGTACTTTATGGAGTAAGGTCCGCGCTTATTCTCTCTTAGAGCATAGTCAAAATCCAGCAATCCAAGTGTAAGCATGAAAGCATCCTTCCATGCAGCAAAGTTATCACCGGTCAAAGGTGGAATCCCGCAATTGGGCGCTGATAGTGGAAATAAGATGAGCAAGTTATGATACTAAGGAAGAAATCCTAATGTGATCTAAGGGCACGTTAAACTAAGGCAGGCATAAATAATGACCATTTTACATTATGAAGCTGTAATATTGTCTATTACTAACATCAAAATAATAGACTTAGTTAAAATTCTACTTAAATGAAGACAAATCAGCTTTGGCCAGAAGTGTAATCATTTAAGCATGTGTGCAAAGTGGTTGTAACAACTCAGCTTTGGCCAGAAATTGAGACGATCACTTTAGTTATGCACTTGTTAAGTATGCCATCTATGAAGGAATTAAATCAGCTTTGGCCAGATATTAAGACATTCATGTTTATGATGCACACTTAACATAGCTTTCGTAATACTTGGATGATAAGTAGATGTATCAAATCAGCTTTGGCCAGAAATGATATATCAAAAGCTCATTCAAGTTAAGCCATTTTGGTTTTGTAAAACATTATCTGATTCTGATTAATTAACTAAGTAATTACAAAAACCAATTACTTAGTAGCAAACCACCTGTTAGCGCTAAATCTTAGTTCACATTAAACAGCCTAAAATAATGAGGTCTCGAGTGAGATCTCGACTTAATTATGAGGTCTCGAGTGAGATCTCGAGTCAAGTCTCGACTCATCATTATGAGGTCTCGACTCATTAGGGTCTCGAGTCGCAACCTCAGTGTCTCGAGTCGTAATCATGGTCTCGACTGCTGTGAATTATGAGATCTCGACTCCTTATGAGGTCTCGAGTCGCAACCATGGTCTCGAGTTGTGAAGATTGAAGCCCTTAGTCGAAACCTTAGTGGTCTCGAGTCGAGACCTTATGATCTCGAGTCGAAATCGTTGTCTCGAGTTGTAAACATTTGAGAACACTTATGATTTCGAGTCGAGACCTTGCGGTCTCGAGTCGAGATCTTGGTCTCGGCTCGTTAGAAGGGATCTCGAAACTTCCTGTTAACAGCTGTGAATGTGAAAACATAACTGAAAATTCAAATTCTAAGGGATTACGAGATATGGTTTCCTATTTTAAGATGATCTAATTTTATCAAAAAATATTTCAAAAATTATAATTGTATATCTTTTAACAGTTTTCGAATAAACTTAACAGATTAAATTGGATCAAACAGGAAAAAACACTCATCAATCCTAATTACATTCCAAAACATAAAGGAGTTTTCGAATTTTCCTAAGAACATGATGAACCCTAAAAAAATAAAACATAAATTCTGGAACCCGAAACCTGAATTTTAAGGCTTTTCTAAAACAGATTTCGGACATAATTTTAACTGTTTTGATTTCGAGATATTTAAAATAGTTCTTTTCCTCGAAACAGAGGTTTCGAGTGGTTTTATATGACTCGAAAACGGCTGTAAGTTTATTAAGTTAAAAAATTTCTTTTTCATGATTTCAATCCCAGAATTAATGGATACGAAAACAGAACTGGCTAATCAACATATGCTCTGATACCACATGTTGGATCAGTTATGTTTAATCATAATGGAAAACATGAAAACATACCTGTTACAGCGGACAGTGCAGTGGAGAATCCAGTGATAGATGATGCCATTGAGTTTGACATGTTTGTCAATGTGATCTGGTTCCTCCTTAGGGTGCTAACTGATGATGGTGACTGATTAAACCGAAAAGGGTATCGGCTATAGGAGAGGAGGTCGATGATGATGATGTTATGACTAATAGGTTATGTCTAAGTGTGTAACCTTTTAACCTCTACATAATTATCCTTATATAAGCACCCAAGAGGAAACTCAATTAGTTAATAAGGGTAATATGGTCCATCAACAATTACCAATTAATTATTTAATAGGTTATTATATATTTTGATCTATATTATGTCAATGATTATAATGGCTACTAGATTAAATATTAAACATAATATATTTAATCTTACACACATGCCCACCCTCCGGTACAAATGAATCCGCCACTGCATAATCAATATTCATGAATCATACATATCACCCTAATGACCAGATTTAACTATACATTATATATGTGTGTGCATGTGTTTTTATGTGCCCCTAAAATAGTTAGTATGGTCAAATGTTTGTCAGAGGTTTTGGTTTAATAATAAAGCTAATGGGCATGCACATGCTTCTAATAATGAATCAATTAGAAGAAAATATCATCATATTCATCAATGATTCTAATAACGAAGTTTATAAAATATTATTCATGATTTCAAAGCTAATGTTAATTCCATTTGCAACTTCTGAGATCCATAAACATAATATCATTTCATATGAAAGAATTGAAGTCAACATATATCGGATTCAAATTCCTGTTGCAAAGCTTGATCAAGCAAAGCCTCAGATTCCATCATCAACTCTGGACTTAACCTGAACATCAACACACAAAACTCCATTTGATTGAGGGCACCATCACCATCATAATCACCTTCTTTTAACATATTCATTAATTCGTCGTCTCGTAAATCTTGCAATCCAAGCAATGAAGAACTGCACTTTAAGCTTTCAAAAGTGATCACACCTTTATCTTTATCCATCAACAAGTTGAAACCATTGCATAGCTCTTTAATTAGGCCTTCACCTCCCAATTTTTCTGCCATTTTTGGTAGCATATCTTCAAACTCATCTTCCACACAAAATTCCACTCTTGCTTCTGATTCTGATCCCATCTCTTTGGGAATTTGCTTTTGAAAATGTTGGGGTGGTGTTGGGTTTGAAAGTCTTGTGGCTGGAGGGTGGTCTTTATATGGGAAACATTACATTTTTAACCCCAACTTTTTTCATATTGGACATAATGGTTCCTAGAAAATGAACAATGACATTTGAAACCCTCAACATTATTAACCGTAGTAGTCATCACTTAATTTAGAGTTTGAAATTATCAACTATTTTTCTTAGAACATACATAGTGGCAAGTCTATAGATTTTTATCAACCTAATATCTTAGAACATACATAGTGGCAAGTCTATAGATTTTTATCAACCTAAATATTTTTATTACAGATCAAGTAAAGATTTTATTTTACATTTCTTAAAAACAAATTATGGTTGGTATAACAGTTCAATCAGAGACCAAATTATGTTTTATTAAATTTTGTAATCATTTAAAAGTTTATAGTGATTAAATATAAATAACGCAGTTATAAAATGTTATATAATATAATGATAGAAAGAACCAATTATTATCTTATGGATCATGGACTTGATGGAGTTTATATATAAGACTAAGCTGTAAAAGAGGTGAACCATCCGTGAGCTACATGAGAACGGTATTCTAAAAGCTTGAGTTGAGTCGAGCTGCCTAAATTGAAGCTCACATGATAAAAGATTCGGATCACGAGCTTGAATATTTACTCACATACCAAGCTCGGCCTTTGGACGTAAAAAGCGGATCGTGACTCTAAGGCCAAATCTAGCTTAAACAAAAAGTGCCCCGTTGTAAAATCTCGGACCACAAATCAGGATATGTCATATTTGACATTCTATAGTATTCTCAAGTGACAAAGTGGATATTTTGAATGGTTGAGGGATGCAAAGAGTAACCTTCTGGAGGTATGACCGTTCGAAGAAACTGTGTAGATGCTCCGATAAAATGAGACAATTTAAGGCCAACTCTTTCCTAGAAGAATCTATGTTGCCTAATTGCCACCTATCTTACTTATTATAATATAGAAAGATTCACACTTCCCGATTTTGTTCCCATATTTCAAACATCCTACACCTTCCCTTGTTGGTTACTATCACATTTACACAAACAAACACAACTGTATATGCATGGATATTGGAAGGTTAAACAATAGTTTGGGTTGTTTTCCCATAATATTAAATAAAATTATTTTTTTTGAAAGGAAAACTTCATTAGAAACCGCCGACCAAAAACCAGGCCGACAACAAAAACAAAAAGGCTACTGATGACGGGGGTAGCCCAAGACCAAATAAAAAGACTTAGACACAGTAAAGCTTAAAAGGTTAAAAGGTTGAAAACCCGGGAGTTTAGATAAAACAATACGTGAACAGTAGGCAGTCACGTCTCTGATTGCTTCACCTACCTCTCCTGCCGCAAAAGTAACACAAGCCCATAGAGCACAGCCTTTTATCCGCAGGTCAAAAGGTTTTAACCCCAAAAAGGGCAAAACCCCCACTGCAAGCATATTCACTAGTCAAACAGCTTCCTCTTTGAGCAATGACTTTCCCTATAAATGTGACACTTCATTAAGTGTAAAAAACATTCGGATCATCTCTGATTCCAGGCGAATCTCTGGTCATTATTCTCGAGTACTTGCTTCATGCAAGTCACTTTCTTTCACACTCAACACACACATTCTTATTGCTCCCACATACGAAGCTGAACACGTTTCGGTAGAGGATCTCGAGCAAACTACAAGATTCAACTAGTGAACCTCTCTCCAAGTCTTGCAAACGTGGGGGGACCCCACGACCTGCGTTAGGCAAAGTTGATCCCTTCAACCCTTTTGCCTAACCAGCCCATCTACTATCCCTGGTCTATTATTTGTTGCATCAACAAGTTGGCGCCCACCGTGGGGCTACGCCACTGATTTCTTACGAAAGACCTAGTAGTGTAGCTCCATTTCATCTCAGAAATCAACATGTCGGAAGGAGAGTCTCCGGGGGAGGTAAACCAAGTTCCACGCACCTCTGCCCCAAACGTCAGCCAAACACGTATGGCTGTACATACTCCTGTTTCGACACCAAGGGATACACCTGAGTACCTCACCTTTGAAACTCCGACCCCGTCTAGATCATGGGTTCCATCCCCTAATGTTGGTGTATCTAACACTCCCTCACGTGTTGACCTCACTCCCGAAGGGGTTGCCAATAACTTCCTAGAGTTGGGATCTCTCCTCAACCAATATGTGAGTAGAGAACGGGATAAAGGGGTCAGGATTCGGTTGGATTATGACGAGCCGGAACCATCACTATCTCCTGGGCCTCCTAATCTCCCTTTTGTAAGCTCACAACCGGGTGTGTCCAGGAATGAGGCTGGTCCCAGCAATCCTCCCCCAAATCCTAACCTATATTTGTACACGAGGTCGGATCCAATATCTTTCCCCCTCTTCTCTTCCCAACCAGTTGCAACTGGTGCTCCCTTAGGGCATCAGCTGACTTTGGACCAGCTCCTACAATCTTCGGTGACAAGCCTTCCACCCTCAGCAACAAATACATGGGAACAAGCTTTGTCTGTGCTGCCCTTAGCACGGAGTGCTGTTATGAGCACCCCCTTGGGGGTAAACTGCCCAGTTACACCAGGAAGCCTTCAAGGCTTCAACCTTATGCTCCAGATGATGGCTCAGATGATGACAAGCTTTCCGTGGCAACATTTTATTAATCAAGTGTTAGCCACCCAAGGGAACAACAGTAATAATGGCAACACAAGAGCAAGAGTGGAGGAGGATCTGGCCAAGCCCTATAAACCAAGCAACCTGTCATGTTTCTCTCAGCAAATTGCTAATTACGACTTCCAAACGAAGATCAAAATGCCGTCCCACATCAAAACATATGATGGAAATGAAGACCCTGAAGACCATCTTTAGATCTTCACCGGAGCTGCCAGAATTGAGAAATGGTTGAATGCTTAATGTTGCCTAATGTTCATGCAAACCCTTATCGGATCAGCCAGAATCTGGTTCAATGATTTACCTGCCCGAAGCGTTCGAAGCTTCGATGATCTTAGCAAGGGGTTCCTGGCCAATTTCTCCCAGCAAAGGCGATACGTTAAAGATGCTATAGTAATCTTTCAGATAAAACAAAGGGACGACCAAAGCCTCCGAGAGTTCATAGAAAGATACAAGAATGAGGGTTTGATGTATGTAGGGACAGACGAAAAGATGAGAGTGGCCGGTTTTATGAACGCCATTACGTCCAAATATCTCACAAGAGATTTCAACTAGTCCCTGCCAAAAACCTTGGAAGAAGCTCTCGAAAGGGCCGAGGCCCACATCAGAGGAGAAGAAGCAGTAGACATAAAAGAACAGAGAAAAAGGGGATCAATCTGGCGTGGTAACAGTCCAGCCAGAAAAAGGGGAAGCTTCAACTCCTATGACAGACACCAAAGGGGTTCAGAACCACGAAGGCCTGAAAGCCGAAACCCTCCAAGCAGGGAAAAGGTCACAAGCTTCACACCTCTTACCAAGACCCCTCAAGAGATTCTTGCCACGGAAGAAGTAAAGCAAAACTTCCAACCTCCCAGACCTCTCCCTAAGAGCAAGAAGAACGAAAATTCCACCCAATTTTGTGAATTTCATGAAGAGAAGGGTCACCATACTAATGATTGCTTCCAACTTAAAAAGAGGATCGAAGAGGCCGTCAAATCAGGGGAACTTGCTCACTTAGTGAAGGGAGTAAGGGACAAGATGGCCGAAGGAAAGGGCAAGGAAGTTAATATGGTGGATTTTGATGGGAGGGTTCTATACAAGCGGCAGCGGTTGGAAGCTTGGGAGCTTCAGTGTGTTTGTTTCCCCCCGACAAAAAAAGACCCACTCTCAAACCCCCTTGTGATTGAAGCAACTGTGGGTACACTACAAACAAGTAGAGCATACATAGATACCGGGGCAGCCACTAAAATCATGTTTGAAAAGTTCTTCAACCGCTTAAGCAATGAGGAACGTTCAAGGCTTCAACCCTCCGAGAACTCCATAAAAGGTATTGCCGACATACCCCTCAAGCCTTTAGGGCAATTAACCCTTGATGTCCATTTCAGTGAAGGTCAGAAGGAGAGAGTTCAACCTCTCACATTTGTGGTCATCAATATACCTTCAAGCTACGACGTGATTATAGGAAGGCCAGGAGAGTGTGCATTCTACATGGCTGTTTCTGTCGGTCATGGCACAGTCAAGTTTCCTACCGAACGAGGGATCGCAACCCTTCAACCTACTCAAGAGGCCTACATGGTTGAAAGGGAAAGTTCCAAGAATGAAGAAGACAAGCAAAGGCTAATCATAAACCCTAAGTATCCCGAACAAAGGATAAGGGTTAACCCAAGCCTTTCACAAGAAACCCTCTCGTATCTCGAAAAGCTTCTGGTACATTACAGCGACGTCTTTGCTTGGTGCCCAGAAGATATGACAGGCATCCCTCGAAGCATTGCAGAACATGAGCTGAAAATACAATCAAACATCAAGCCTGTTGTCCAAAAGAAACGAAGTTTAGCACCCGAAAGAAGCTTGGCTGCATGCCAAGAGGTTGAAAAGCTTGTATCAGCTGGAATTCTCCGGGAAGTCAAATACCAATCCTGGGTTGCAAACCCAGTCATGGTCCGAAAGCCCGATAACCCTTGGAGAATGTGCATAGACTTCAAGGAGTTGAACAAGGCTTGTCTTAAAGATTGCTACCCGTTGCCTGAAATTGATCTCAAGGTTGACTCCCTCACCGGTTACCCTTTCAAGTGTTTCCTCGATGCTTATAAGGGTTATCATCAAATTCTCATGAAAGCAGAAGATGAAGAAAAAACTGCCTTCCACACGGACAAAGGGATCTTTTGCTACCGAAAGATGCCCTTTGGTCTCAAAAACGCGGGTGCAACCTATCAACGCCTGGTTGATAAAGCTTTTGCCAGCCAAATTGGTAGAAACATGGAGGCATATGTCGACGATTTGGTAATTAAAAGCAAAACGGAATACCAAATGCTTGACGACATCCAAGAAACCTTCAAGAACCTAAGGAAGGTCAACATGAACCTTAACCCTGAAAAATGTTCGTTTGGGTTTGAAGAAGGAAAGTTTCTGGGACACATCGTGGGAAAACAGAGTATAAAAGCTAATCCAAACAAGGTGAAAGCAGTTCTTGAAACCAAGCCACCACGAAGAAAAAAGGAGGTAGAAAGCTTAAATGGGAAGCTCGCAGCCTTAAAGCGTTTTACCTCAAAATTGTCTGAAAGGTCTCTACCTTTTTTCAAAACGCTCAAGGGATGCTCTGAAAAGAAGGACTTCAAATGGACTGAGGAGGCTGAAGAAGGCCTTAAACCTGATGAAGCAACACCTAGCTTCCCTACCTGACATTGCAGCCCCAGAAACGGGATAATTGATCTCGGTATACCTTTCAGTTGCTGAAGAAGCAATAAGTGCGGTCCTCACCATTGAACGAGACAAAGTTCAGGTACCCGTTTATTTCTTCAGCAAAACTCTAAAATTGGCTGAAATCAAATATCATCCCCTGGAAAAACTTGCTCTAGCCCTAGTCCAAACGGCTTGAAAGCTTAGAAGGTATTTCCAAGCACACCCTATACAAGTGGTCACCGACCAACCTATTAGAAGTGTGCTTGAAAAACCAGAAAATTCAGGGCGACTTGCCAAATGGGCGATAGAACTAGGTGAACATAACATCACCTATGTTCCAAGAAAAGCAATCAAAGCCCAAGTATTGGCTGATTTCATTGTGGAAGTCCCAAAGCAAACAATCACTGAAGTAAACACAGCTGCCACTGAACCCTCAGACCTTGAAGCCAGGAAGCTTTTTACCGATGGGGCTTCAAGCGTTGAAGGGTCAGGGGCCGGGCTCATTCTGATCAACCTAGAGGGGTTAGAATTCACGTATGCTCTTTGCTTTGATTTCCAGACCACCAACAACGTAGCTGAGTACGAAGCGTTGATATCCGATTTAAGACTGGCTAAAGAAATGAAAGTCCAAAAGCTTGAAGTATTCACAGACTCGTTGCTGGTGTCAAGTCAAGTGAACGACAGTTACATTGCAAAGGAGCCAAATATGAAGAGATACAAGGAAAAATCCAAAGAATTGATGAATACCTTCCAAACATGTACCATCAAGCAAATTCACAGGTCTCAAAACAAAAATGCTGATGCTCTAAGCAAATTAGCTTCTCTCACCTTTGCCCACCTCACTAAAAAGGTGTTGGTAGAAGTGTTGAAAACTCCATCAATTGAAGAATTGGAAGTTCAAGACGTAATCACCGAAGAAGGCACCAATTGGATGACTCCAATTAAAAAATTCCTTAAAAATGGTGAGCTACCTGCTG
Source organism: Helianthus tuberosus (assembly GCA_030545235.1). Lineage (NCBI taxonomy): Eukaryota > Viridiplantae > Streptophyta > Magnoliopsida > Asterales > Asteraceae > Helianthus > Helianthus tuberosus. Next base: position 22,037 of record JARYGA010061112.1, on the reverse strand, counting down.
ATCAAACAGAGGCTGAAAGGGTTAAAGCAAAGTCAAGACAATATGTGTTGCAAGGTGAAACACTCTACAAAAAGGGCTACCTTGCACCCTTATTGAGATGTGTTGGTCCCGAACAAAGTCAGTACTTGATCAAAGAGGTTCATGAAGGTATATGCGGAGCTCATTTTGGAGCTAGAACGGTGGTTGCTAAACTAATGAACCTTGGGTATTTTTGGCCCTCCATGCACCGAGACACCGCTGAGCAGTTGAAAAAATGTGATTCCTGCCAAATTCATGCACCAGTCCCGAAAAGTCCCAATCAGCATGGCCATTTTATAAATGGGGAATGGACATCGTTGGTCCGTTCCCACCAGCCAAAGGTGGAGTAAAGTTCTTGTTGGTGGCCATAGATTACTTCACCAAGTGGCCTGAGGTTAAACCACTTGCAAAAATCACAGGCAAGCATGTCATTGACTTCGTTTGGGAAAACATCATTTGTCGCTATGGATTGCCGGGAGTGATTGTAACTGATAATGGAAAGCAATTTGTTGAAAAGCCTTTCAGCGTTTGGTGTAAAGAATTCAGAATAGCTCAGGTTTTCAACTCAATGGCATATCCACAATCAAACGGTCAGGTTGAAAGGATGAATCGAAGCATAGTTGAAGGAATCAAAGCCAGATTGGGAAGATATGAAAGCAATTGGCTTGAAGAGTTACCAAGTGTTCTATGGGCCATAAGAACAACTGAAAAAACAAGCCACAAAAGAACACCTTACAGCTTGGTATTTAGACCCGAAGCCGTGATTCCAGCTGAAGTAGGAGTTGTAACTCAAAGAACGGTCAACATGGATCCCGAAACAAACCAAAAAGAGACCATGTTAAACTTACAACTCCTAGAGAAAGCACGAGGCCAAGCTGTAATCCAAGAAGCCAAGTACAAACAACGAATGGAAGCTTACTATAACAAAAGAGTCAAGAATGAACGTTTCAAGCCAGGAGACTTGGTGCTTAGAAACAACGAAGCTAGTAAAAAAGAGAACCAAGGCCCAAAATGGGAAGGCCCGTATACCATCCTTGAAGAACATAAGGGCGGATCTTACAAGCTAGCAGACTCAGAGGGTAAAAAGTTTCCAAGACACTGGAATGGAAAAACCTTGAAGAAGTTCCATGTCTAATCAAGAAAGATTGGTTTGTATTCCACAAAGTTGTATTTCAAGAGTTATGATCACCTTTTGAAAAAACGATATCTCTTGAATGAATGAAGTTGTTTTATCAAATTTGTCTTTCTATCCTAAAATCAGGTTGAGAACCTAGCAAAAAACTCCATGGCAAGGGCCATGTAAGGGGATGAGCTCCCAGGCCACATCCCTCAATAGGTTCGAGGGTTGAACGGACCTATATAAGGGGTGAGTTCCTAAACCAATACAACTCCATGAGACTCATAATTGAAATACAAAATTGTCTCATAGACAGGTCTGAACAGCCTACATCAAATGTTCTTTAAGCCTTAGAAAATATTAATAAACATGCTTACGAAATAAAACCAAACCAAGAAAGATGATGAATAGGATAGGTGCTATGTCTTCTTGTTAAAAATACCAAGGCTAAGTGACTGCAGCACTGAACCCTTCAAGGTATGAAAAACATAAAGACAACACAAAACCCAACAAAGACAACACAACAAGAAAAAGAAATAATCTAAGGAACAATACAACAACGGGAACAAAAAATTGCAAAACTCAAAGATACAAACCAAGTCATGAAACCAAAGCCAAGTCACGAAACTAAGGAAGCCTTAAAGGCTTCAAGCCACATACGTGACAACCGGAAGCCTCAAAGGCTTCAACCTACATGCAGGACAGCCAGAAGTCTTGAAGGCTTGAAGCCAATCAAGATGCCTTAACAAAACAGGCATAAACATAAAAAACATAACACAAGGCAAATAGTTAAAGCAAGCCTTAGTAGCTTGCAAATTGTTCAAAACGGCCATACATGCCTAACCACAACCACATAACAAGAACCTTAAGGGTTCATGTGAAACCTAATATTGTTTAAGTTAACATTACAAACCATAAATTGTTTTCAAGGATGCTAAGAAAGATACGAATGTCCATAAAGCATCAGCAGGAGGCTTGGAGGCCCAAGAACCATCACCTTTAACCTTCTTTGCTTTCTTTGACTTCTTAGCTTTCATGCCACCATCACCACCTACTACTGAAGCCTCCAAGCTTGCATCCTTCGAAGCAGCGGGTCATCCTGAAAGGGTGTCATCACTATCTCTCGAATAAGATCGCTTTCTTGAAAGGGAACCTAAGACTTCAGCACTGACTTTTTCATTAAGGCCCTCCGGTTTTAGCTCCTGTAAAACAGTAAGAGGCTTACCAAAACAAGTAGAAACTTGATTAACATACGGGTAGGTCAGCCTCTCCATCTGTTCAACAGAACCCTTGAAGACCTCAGACGCTCCAGGACAATATAAGGGAGACTTTTCTAAAGGTTGGCCAGACTCATGAAGCTTGTAACCAGCGACGAGACCTTGATGTTTCCCCAAGTTGAGCAGTTTAGTGTAAACTTCACCAAGGGCAGAATTGAACTCCTTGGAATGAAGAAGGTAAGTAACAACTTGCTGGAAACCCTGCTCAATTAGCCATTGGTTATCACTGGTGGCTTGAGCAACCAAAGCCTTCAGGCCCTCCTTCTCTTCATCAAAGGCTTTCTGTTGAACAGACAAAGCCTCCCTATCAACCTTTAGCTTCAACCTATCGGCCTCAAAACTTTTGTTAAGGTCACTTAGCTCAATCTCATGCCTTCTGGTCAATTCACCAACCTTCTTGACCCATGCCTCTTTCTTCTGAGCAAACCCATCAATCTCTTTCCTCATCGCAGCCATCGAAGACTTCATTTTCTCCTTCTTCTTAGAAAATTCTTCATACTCATGCATCCTCTTACGAAAACAAGCAACCCCTTAAGGAAGCATGGCAGCAAGGTTGCAAGTACTCAAAATCATACGAGACAGCATCATGTCATCATCCATCTCAGCAATTGTGTCATGAACCAAAGGAGGAGCAATATGGCTCAACACATCTTCACAAACATCAGACCATTCAGGCACATAAACCTCATCATCATTCAACCCTTCAACGTCCCTGCTTGAGGAACCCTGAACAAGAGTAGCTTTAACCTTCTTGGCTGGAGTCTTCTTCTTGCCATGAAAAACCAATTTCTTCTCTCTCTCAACATCCACATCAACATCCGGACCTTCGGAAACCTCAACATCATCACCTAATTCCGCTGGTTCAGAAGAAGCAGATTGAGGTGCACTCTTTAACAAACCACGAGTAGATCGACGGGTTGAAGCCTTGGGAGCAGCAGGCTTAGAAAAGCCTTTGACATTGGAAACAGTAACATAACCTGAACCCTCGAACCATTGATCAACACTCCTAACCACAACATTTTCATCAGGGACAGCTGGGGCATCCACAAACGCAACATCAGAAGATTCGTCGCTTTTGATGAAATCAAGTGCAGACATGACTGCAAATAACCATAAAACAAAAGCACATAAGACATAAATTAAGAAAACACAAAAGGAGTAAACAAGAAAAATGCATACCCGTGCCATTCCTCATTAGAACCGGATCCTGATTGGCCTTTTCCCACAATTTACTAATCCCTAACAGAACCAGCAAATGTTCAGGGAAAGGACGAACCCTTGAAGGGCACTCCCGGATGGCTTTAAGAAAAACTTCATTCAAATCGGATTCAGAAGGTTCCGGTTCATTGAGAATGGCATCCGGGTGCCTCCACACCATTTTGAAGGGGATAATAGAATCGGAAACCCAGAAAAAATGGTCTTTCCAGGTACCAAGTGTAGTAACCATGGAAGTGATCAGGCAAGTATCAACCTTTGATGTTTCAAAGGTGAACCAATCACCGTTTTTTGCCAAACGGAAAAACCAACGGAATAAAATCAATGAAGGGTCATAACCACAAGCACGACATAAAACCTCGAAGTGTAAAACCCTAGCCATGCCCTTCGGATGAATTTAACCAAAGGAGACTCGGTAATACTCCAGCAGATTCAAAACAAAGAGGGAAAATGGATGACGAAGGTTAGAAAACTCAAAATGACGACAATAAAGAGAGCAATCGAACCGGCCGGACATTTGTCGATCGGAACGTCACAAGCCGGAGCGGTTGGTTTAAACTTCTGGCCTATCCCCCATTCCATACAAAACAAATCGACTTCCTCTTGAGTCATCCGAGAGAATGACTTCGCTAAATCCTTACGTGCACCCATGATCAAAATACAAAGAAAGAAAAGCACACAAAGATATCGGAACTAAACTGGAAAATGGAAAGGATTATGGAAGAAACTTGAAGGAAATAAGAGAAATAATGTTGTTTGCTCTGAATAATAAAGGAAAATAAAACCTAATAGAGGTTATAATTGCACAATAGTCATTAACATACTCGCTGCAAAACCGCCGACCTATAAACTGCGACACATCAATCAAATCAGTTGTCAGAATTTGAAAATTCAAAAATCTCAACTGAATCCAAGCCTTCAAGCTTTCAAGCCTTTAAGCAATAAAAATAAATGTGCAAAAGTCAGAAGTCTTTGAGCTCACTTCCCAAAAACCTCTGACTTGGGGGGCTGATGATGGGGGTAGCCCAAGACCAAATAAAAAGACTTAGACACAGTAAAGATTAAAAGGTTAAAAGGTTGAAAGGTTGAAAACCCAGGAGTTTAGATAAAGCAATACGTGAACAGTAGGCAGTCACGTCTCTGATTGCTTCACCTACCTCTCCAGCCGCAAAAGTAACACAAGCCCACATAGCACAGCCTTTTATCCGCATGTCAAAAGGCTTCAACCCCAAAAAGGGCAAAACCCCCACTGCAAGCATGTTCACTAGTCAAACAGCTTCCTCTTTGAGCAATGGCTTTCCCTATAAATGTGACACTTCATTAAGTGTAAAAAACATTCCGATCAGCTCTGATTCCAGGCGAATCTCTGGTCATTGTTCTCGAGTACTTGCTTCATGCAAGTCACTTTCTTTCACACTCAACACACACATTCTTATTGCTCCCACATCCGAAGCTGAACATGTTTCAGTAGAGGATCTCGAGCAAACTACAAGATTCAACTAGTGAACCTCTCTCCACGTCTTGCAAACGTGGGGGGACCCCATGACCTGCGTTAGGCAAAGTTGAACCCTTCAACCATTTTGCCTAACCAGCCCAGCTACTATCCTTGGTCTATTATTTGTTGCATCAACAACTACATCATACAAATTTACACCATCTATCCCATGTGATGTTCCTATCTTTCGATCTATTTGAGAACCAAAAAAAGCCTAAAGATTTGATCTCGCTAGTGATACTTTAGACCCGAACAGGCTTACCTGAAAACTTCAGCTCGTTCCTTGATTTCCAAATGCACCAACAACCGATAATCACTAAGCCTTGAATAGCAACCTTCCATTGATCCGGAACTCCAACTGTCTTATAAGTTTCGAGCAGGTCTTTGAAAGAAAACGCTATATTGCTTGGGATTTTGCACCAGGAACTTACTGTAACACCCGTCTAATTTATTTAAGGGTTTTCGTATATATTACGAAAACAATTACGAGATTATAAGTAATCACTGTCGAAAGTACGAGTGAATTAAAACTTTTACAATTCGAAAATATTACAATTTAATCTCTAACGAATTGTCGTTTAAAATTTACGACAAAACAACGTGCGGAAGCTTTATTCTAGTGTGTTCGATTCTTGTACGCTGCTTGATCTTCATCCGGGAACTCTTGATATTAACCTGTGATCATAACCAACTTAAAAGTTAGTCTTGATACCTTAAACACTGGCTTAAACAAGTTTCTTGCTTCATACAACAAATAAAACAAAATTTCCGGAATTCATAGTTCTCGCGGGCCGCGTGAACTCAAACGATATATGACGCGGGCCGCGTCAACCTGTCGCGTGTCGCGACATAATTCAGGTCTCCCTTCGCGTGGCGCGGGGGAGTGCCTTTTCCAGCAGATTCAGAGCTGTGACTTGCATTTTCCCAGCAACGCTATACTTTACGGAAACGGCCATAACTTCTTCGTTATTGGTCCGTTTCACCCGATTCTTTTTCCAACGTGTCCGTAATTTAATTCTCCATCTAATGAAGTTAAAATCCGACTTCCGGATTAGCAAAATTCCAGATTTTTATTTCTTCGGCTTATTACCCTTTTTACCAAATTTTGACCCGTTCGCTTTTTATCAAACAAACTTATTTGTTTGACCCCTATTTCTCATGAACCCTTTAAGTCCAATACTACCTATCATATTAGGTTCCGATTACGGATTTCTACGCATTATTAACCCATTTTTACTTATAGTCTTATTTTGACCCGTTAAGGGTATTTATGTCCTTTTTGGCATAAATCTCGCTCATTCATTTTAAGCACCATATTTTCACATTGATTCTCAAATGGTCTTCCACCACAATTATAATTGTGGTGGATTTATCGCACTAAAATGCTTATTCCAAATTTTATTCCCCGGATATATCATTTTACGGTAAGATGCGTTTTAAGGCGTTTAACCCTAGAAAGTTTATTCCTACAACTTTTATGCGCATCCGAGGGTTGAATGGTCATAATATAAGTTTCTAAACAACCTCTAAGGGTCGTTTTCCCAGTTGACCCATCAAGGGCTTTTTGGTCAATTTTAGTCCTTCTTTTGTAACGAAGGACTTTCACTAATAGTTGACCAAAATATCACTTCTAACTACATCCTTATATTTGCGTACCTGGCTCGAGTCAACAAATAGACCCAATTTATACCTCGCTTTTATTATCACATATTCTATGGCGACGCAATTGTCCGAATCGCTAATCGCTCCTGTTAACACAAGGCTTGACAACCACATTAGTTGATATTGTCAAATGGTGTTATCATCACCATTTGACCCGTTTGGACTATATGCCCAACATTATCTATTTAATCAAAAACATTGTTTTTGATTTCCAAATCATACATTCATCCCGTCCCGGATTCTATTATCATACCTTTTTTCTTTTTAAATTCTTTTCTTACAAATTCAACCCATTTCGGCTTACGCCACGGGTATTCTTTTAACTTCGATTTACATTAGTCAACACTTGACAAATTTCCATTTTATCCCTTTTATCATTATTAGATTACACTACAAGGTAATCTTAACGGGAATTCATAATATTTAATCATTACATGATTTATTTACCGTTTTGCCCCTTTTTGCCATAAACCAAGGTTTTTATCATCTTTATATGTTCCGACTCGTATTGATCGCATCGGAAATTCATACTTTCTATATTTTCGTTATCGCATTTATATCGTATAGATAATAACAAGTATTCTACATAATTGTGTAAGTTTCACTTACCTTGCATCCCAAATACGCTTTTCCTTTATGCTTGACTCGTTCGTTCCGCTTTCTCCCCAAGCTTCACCTAGCTTGTTAAGCGCCAACTATCATTCATTATTCACAAGGTTGTTAGATTAGCCATCCCAAAACATGACTTTCACACCTTATGATTCTTTGACTATTTTTCTCTTTAAACTCAACCATAAATCACGAGTTTAATTCTTGTGTCAAGACTCACTTCTAATCAATTATGAACTCTAAACAAAATCCCTATTTTGTTCAAGTAGTTCATCCATACGAGTTAGTATGGCGTTTATAAACACCAATGTAACATTAATTTCTTTAAATCAACTAAACCCATTTCATAGAAATTATGATTTATGTACCCAAACACCTAATTTGTTCAAGTACCTTGTTTCTACTATCAATTATGATGATTTCTAGCATAAACATATCATCATCTTCATTACAACATCAAAACCCACTTAGCACATAGTAGGGTAATTATCAAATTCCTAGTTTTAGTACTAATTCATCAAGTTTTCAACTAGGGTTTGTTTCTAAGCATGAATTTCATCCTAGTTTCACCCAAACATAGATCATTCAAGCTTGAATTTCGATTTTCACAAGTTCATCAAAAATCTCAACTTCATAAACATCAAAAATTTGACATACGTTACGATCCCCACGACTAGGTGATCGTTTCTATGTATTCATGCATCGATTTTGACCTTGAATCAGGCTTCAATTTGATGTTTTGTTGAGTTCTAGGGTTTCACCCCTTTCTGGTCGCTCCTGGAGATCGATCCACACACACCTTGTGTGTGTGTGGTGTGTTTTTTTTATTAATAATAACTTGTTTCCTTTTCAACGGTTTTGGTCCCTCAAGTTTAGATTTTAATTATTAGGGACTAGAACTCCATATTTTATTTACTTATTTACACCTTATTAACTAGGTTAATTACTCCTAGTTAATTTGATGGGTTCGAGAAGCTATAACCCGGTATATTTTGAGTCCCGTTAACTCAGGCTCTTATAAACTCAATTCCTTAAAACTTTGATTCGTTTTTATTTAATATTAGGATTTCTTATTTAAATCCAAATATTTACCGGGTTATTTTTACTACTAACGGTACGTTACCCGTCTTTTAGTATTAACGGAGTTTGATTACCAATCTCGTTTTCGGGGTGTTACAAGTCTACCCCCCTTAAAGAGGTTTCGTCCTCGAAACCTTTTCTTACATAATTTATTGAGTTTAACTCAATGTATTCGATCTGAGAAATCTTTCAAACATTACTTATACTTTTATCCAATAGTTAGTATTACCAGGAAATATGGTAACATCCTTTCGGTTATTATTCGTCTACATATCTCCTACAACATAATGCAACTCGAAATAACGTAATTTCGTTATTTCTACTAGTTTTGTTAACTTAGCGATATTCATCACTTTCATATACTATTGAATCCTTTATGGATCCGTTACTTTGACCCGTTTAAAGGTCTTTAGTGAAATCTTTCACTTTTAGCAACAATTTCTTTTGTTTTCAAATTCATTTATTCGGTTCAGTTATACCGAATCCACCGCTTACAAACAACCAAATTTACTTAAACGACCTTAACCGGTCTCACTAACTAGACTTATTAGTCCAGTTACCTTTTACCGCTGGCTTGGTTATAATGTGATTCTACCTCACTTTGCATTTCTTGACCGTGACCATGTCACGTCATGTTTAATTTATATCAACCTTTCATTTTTGAAAATACCACTTTTTCGAATATATATCGTCTTGCACCTATCAATGTTAAGACCCATACTCTTTGATATTCGTTATTTCCAAATTCGTCTTATGGTATTCATATTTGTTAAAACGTTGTTTCTTACTAAAACTGTATTTTAGTTTAACGTTTTTCCTTTTTAACTATGTCAATTACTCATATTAAGGAAATTGACAACCCATAATTTATTCTTTTCCGTTCTCATTTTACGCGGGGAATCATAACTAGTCCCCTTGCTTTACACTATTGACCCGTAGGTTCTTTCACTTAGCCTTATAGGCTATTTCTTTAAATTTTTCACCTTTTTAAGGTGAGACATTAACAACTCGTTTCTTCTCTTTATGACTCGAGGGTCTTTTTGGTCCCGTAGACCTTAACACTGTGTTTAATCCTGTAGGTTATGATGATCCCATAGATCATCTTTTATTCTTGTCTATATTCAATTGTATATATATATACATAGCTTCGAGGCATCTCTTATTATGTTTGGAATCGTTTATTTTTGCTTTTGAACTTTAGTTGGCCTTGACCGTAGTCTAAAGCTTCGTTCGTTTACTCTTGGACTAATCTCCCGACTTTATGACTCTTTATGTCATTTACGCGTCGGTTTGTTCTACGCTCACCATTTTCCCGGTTCTTAATTATACTTCTTTACGACCCGTCACCCGGGTTCTTCATTATTTCGCGCTTCCATTATTCCGTTGCGCTTACTTGCACTACCAAGTTTTTATATACTTTATTTATCCCGTTTGACTTATTCTCATGAGATTTCATTACTCACGAACGTCAAACTTCATTCTTTATTTGACCCGTCCCACTTTGAAATGGTTGAACGTAATTACCAAAATTTATGTTTGTGAAAATTCTTCTCATCTTTTAGCCATGACTCATATTCCGAGTCTTTTGACTTTCTATTTCGCGTTCCTGTTTCTCAGTCTACGCATGCGTTTAAATCCTTACCCACCAACCGGGTGTTTTACCGAAGTCGTTATTATGGCAACCCTTACGGTATGCATTATGACTTCCTTTCGCTTTTATATTCCTACTTTGTTCTCAATTTTGGTGTTTTACAAAATCGGCCCGTTAAGAGTCATATTTGTATTTTCCGGGTTCGAGTGTAAGCACACCCTTCCCAATTGCATACCTTAATCCTTTTACATAAATCTTTGTCCCTTCACTCGGGCTCATCATCCTAATGTAATGCGCTTCCGTCACCCGGCTGTGCGTTTACATTATTATCAAATATTTTGCTCATTTGACTCATTTGGGTACTTTTAAGTTAGTCCCATTCACCCCGCCCTTACTACATCGGATGTAAACGTGTCCGCCATAAGAAGTTCATGGTATCATATGCCACTACTTACTTGGCCAGAGTAAGCGATTAACACATGACACACATGACCTTTTTATAGTTTTCACATCACGCCCTATGAAAGTAACGCCTCTATTTGTTTCTCTTGGAAACAATATCCCGAATACATTTTCTATTCGGGTTTTTCCAAGTTTTTAATCTACATATGCAACTTTCAATTTCTACTTATTTGTTGCATATTACTATTTGTGCGATTATTTAAAATGTGCACCTGGTAATGTTTGCCCCGACGGGCGTTCCTTGCCATTAACCTTGTTCGCGGTCATTACGCGATTTAGTCCTCGGTGAGCATGCTCCTTTTGTCATACTTCGGACCGTTCCATCATCATATCCACAATTCGTTTAACTCTCGTCGTCTTCAAACGCGAGTGTCCTTCAATTAAAACATTCACAAAAGTTAGTAACGTCAACTTCAATAATCGCCCGTATTATAATACAAGGCTTTTTCTACTATACGCGTCAACGCGCGTATTTTCGTCAACTATATCAATCATTTTAATTGGGGTAACGTGTATCACACGATGGCCCTATGTGTTGTTTACAACACTTTAGCATGCTAAACTATTAACATACATGTACTTACCGGATTTGCGATCAAGCCTCGAACCGAACACCAATCTTTATTAAGAGCATAAGGTTTAAGTCCAAGCATAGCTTTCCCGCCATACTTGAATCTCTTAAACCAAGGCTCTGATACCAACTTGTAACACCCGTCTAATTTATTTAAGGGTTTTCGTATATATTACGAAAACAATTACGAGATTATAAGTAATCACTGTCGAAAGTACGAGTGAATTAAAACTTTTACAATTCGAAAATATTACAATTTAATCTCTAACGAATTGTCGTTTAAAATTTACGACGAAACAACGTGCGGAAGCTTTATTCTAGTGTGTTCGGTTCTTGTACGCTGCTTGATCTTCATCCGGGAACTCTTGATATTAACCTGTGATCATAACCAACTTAAAAGTTAGTCTTGATACCTTAAACACTGGCTTAAACAAGTTTCTTGCTTCATACAACAAATAAAACAAAATTTCCGGAATTCATAGTTCTCGCGGGCCGCGTGAACTCAAACGATATATGACGCGGGCCGCGTCAACCTGTCGCGTGTCGCGACATAATTCAGGTCTCCCTTCGCGTGGCGCGGGGGAGTGCCTTTTCCAGCAGATTCAGAGCTGTGACCTGCATTTTCCCAGCAACGCTATACTTTACGGAAACGACCATAACTTCTTCGTTATTGGTCCGTTTCACCCGATTCTTTTTCCTACGTGTCCGTAATTTAATTCTCCATCTAATGAAGTTAAAATCCGACATCCGGATTAGCAAAATTCCAGATTTTTATTTCTTCTGCTTATTACCCTTTTTACCAAATTTTGACCCGTTCGCTTTTTATCAAACAAACTTATTTGTTTGACCCCTATTTCTCATGAACCCTTTAAGTCCAATACTACCTATCATATTAGGTTCCGATTACGGATTTCAACGCATTATTAACCCATTTTTACTTATAGTCTTATTTTGACCCGTTAAGGGTATTTATGTCCTTTTTGGCATAAATCTCGCTCATTCATTTTAAGCACCATATTTGCACATTGATTCTCAAATGGTCTTCCACCACAATTATAATTGTGGTGGATTTATCGCACTAAAATGCTTATTCCAAATTTTATTCCCCGGATATATCATTTTACGGTAAGATGCGTTTTAAGGCGTTTAACCCTAGAAAGTTTATTCCTACAACTTTTATGCGCATCCGAGGGTTGAATGGTCATAATATAAGTTTCTAAACAACCTCTAAGGGTCGTTTGCCCGGTTGACCCATCAAGGGCTTTTTGATCAATTTTAGTCCTTCTTTTGTAACGAAGGACTTTCACTAATAGTTGACCAAAATATCACTTCTAACTACATCCTTATATTTGCGTACCTGGCTCGAGTCAACAAATAGACCCGATTTATACCTCGCTTTTATTATCACATATTCTATGGCGACGCAATTGTCCGAATCGCTAATCGCTCCTGTTAACACAAGGCTTGACAACCACATTAGTTGATATTGTCAAATGGTGTTATCATCACCATTTGACCCGTTTGGACTATATGCCCAACATTATCTATTTAATCAAAAACATTGTTTTTGATTTCCAAATCATACATTCATCCCGTCCCGGATTCTATTATCATACCCTTTTTCTTTTTAAATTCTTTTCTTACAAATTCAACCCATTTCGGCTTACGCCACGGGTATTCTTTTAACTTCGATTTACATTAGTCAACACTTGACAAATTTCCATTTTATCCTTTTTATCATTATTAGATTACATTACAAGGTAATCTTAACGGGAATTCATAATATTTAATCATTACATGATTTATTTACCGCTTTGCCCTTTTTTGCCATAAACCAAGGTTTTTATCATCTTTATATGTTCCGACTCGTATTGATCGCATCGGAAATTCATACTTTCTATATTTTCGTTATCGCATTTATATCGTATAGAAAATAACAAGTATTCTACATAATTGTGTAAGTTTCACTTACCTTGCATCCCGAATACGCTTTTCCTTTATGCTTGACTCGTTCGTTCCGCTTTCTCCCCAAGCTTCGCCTAGCTTGTTAAGCGCCAACTATCATTCATTATTCCCAAGGTTGTTAGATTAGCCATCCCAAAACATGACTTTCACACCTTATGATTCTTTGACTATTTTTCTCTTTAAACTCAACCATAAATCACGAGTTTAATTCTTGTGTCAAGACTCACTTCTAATCAATTATGAACTCTAAACAAAATCCCTATTTTGTTCAAGTAGTTCATTCATACGAGTTAGTATGGCGTTTATAAACACCAATGTAACATTAATGTCTTCAAATCAACTAAACCCATTTCATAGAAATTATGATTTATGTACCCAAACACCTAATTTGTTCAAGTACCTTGTTTCTACTATCAATTATGATGATTTCTAGCATAAACATTTCATCATCTTCATTACAACATCAAAACCCACTTAGCACATAGTAGGGTAATTATCAAATTCCTAGTTTTAGTACTAATTCATCAAGTTTTCAACTAGGGTTTGTTTCTAAGCATGAATTTCATCCTAGTTTCACCCAAACATAGATCATTCAAGCTTGAATTTCGATTTTCACAAGTTCATCAAAAATCTCAACTTCATAAACATCAAAAATTTGACATACCTTACGATCCCCACGACTAAGTGATCGTTTCTATGTATTCATGCATCGATTTTGACCTTGAATCAGGCTTCAATTTGATGTTTTGTTGAGTTCTAGGGTTTCACCCCTTTCTGGTCGCTCCTGGAGATCGATCCACACACACCTTGTGTGTGTGTGGTGTGTTTTTTTTATTAATAATAACTTGTTTCCTTTTCAACGGTTTTGGTCCCTCAAGTTTAGATTTTAATTATTAGGGACTAGAACTCCATATTTTATTTACTTATTTACACCTTATTAACTAGGTTAATTACTCCTAGTTAATTTGATGGGTTCGAGAAGCTATAACCCGGTATATTTTGAGTCCCGTTAACTCAGGCTCTTATAAACTCAATTCCTTAAAACTTTGATTCGTTTTTATTTAATATTAGGATTTCTTATTTAAATCCAAATATTTACCGGGTTATTTTTACTACTAACGGTACGTTACCCGTCTTTTAGTATTAACGGAGTTTGATTACCAATCTCGTTTTCGGGGTGTTACACTTACGAACTGCCAATCCGACGAAGCAACCCAGTAAGTCGTAAACAAGTGTTCAACTGATTCGCTCCGAAGTTGCACAGCGAGCACGAGACTTCCAGGACTGAAACATTTCTTCTCCTGAGCTCGGATAAAGTGGGAATATTATTCAGGAAGGAACGCCAAGCGAATACGTTACTTTTTTTGAGGTAACCATTTGCACCAGCTGAAAGTCTCAATAGAATTAGAGACAACCCTGTTTTCAAGACATCTTCTCACAGCTTTGACGGAAAAGTCCTCCAAAAAACCACCGATCCACTTCCAGTCGTCTGAATTTTGACCAAGAGAAACTACAGATAAAAGGCTGCATAACTGCTGGAATTCAGCAACAAGACCAGCCGCAGCCGGTTGGTTTTTCCAGTTCCAAACCAAACTCGACATAGCACCTTGTTGAATCCGATCACTAACTTTACATTTTTTAGCAGCCTCCAAAGAAAAAAGAGCAGGAAATTTATTTTTAAGGGGCTCGTTACATAACCAAGGGTCGAGCCAAAATGATATATTGTTACCATTTCCGACTATTCCTTTAAAACAACTCCGAAGGGGCTCGTTATTCAGTTTGACCTTAGTAAAAATCTTAGCAATATTAATCCAGGTCCCTCCAGCCAAAACTTTGAAAGGAAAGCATTCCCAACTCCTCCGATTGCAATGGATAGCTTCAATAATTTTTTTCCAAAGGGAGCCTTCTTCCGATTTAAACCTCCAACCCCATTTCGATAATAATGCCATGTTAAGACCTGAAAGTTTAGAGATTCCCAAATCACCAGCTTTTTTGCGAGAAGTAACCATATCCCATGAGACCCAGTGCATCTTTTTTTCTTCACTTGCTCCACCCCACAGAAAATTTTTCATCATACGTTTAAGATCCGAAATAACTTTTTTCGGGGCCTTGTAGAGAGAAAAGTAATAGGTAGGTAAACTTTCTAAAACCGCTTTGGTGAGAGTAAGCCTACCACCCATTGAGAGAATATTAGCTTTCCACTTAGCCAACCGGCTTTGAAAAATCTCGACAACCGGAAGCCAATTGTTGATCCTATTCATATTAGCTCCAACCATAAGTCCGAGGTACTTGAAAGGAGTACTATCCGGATTGCACCCCACCTCGGAAGCCATATTGCAAACCTCCTCCATAGATAAGCCGATCCCGTATATATTGGACTTTTGGAGATTGATCTTAAGGCCCGAACATAAGTGGAAACACCTAAGTATCCGTAATACGTTAGAGATGTAATTCTTAGACCATTCACAAAGAATAATAGCATCGTCCGTGTATAAAAGATGCGAGACAACCGGGCCACCATTAGGAAGGGAAATGCCTTTTACCACCTCTGCTTCAATAGCCTTATCGATCATACAAGAAAGCGCCTCCATGACCGTTAGGAATAAAAACGGGGACAAAGGGTCTCCTTGTCTCATTCCTTTCCTGCAAGGAAATTGGAAAGTAGTAGCTCCATTAACGAGGACCGCTGATCTAGCTGATTCCAGAATACCCTTCACCCAAACACACCACCAGTCCGGGAATCCCATTTTCCGAAGTATGGAATCAACGAACCTCCAGTTTACGTTATCATAAGCCTTCTCGAAGTCGATCTTAAAAAGAAAGCTTTTGACTTGGACTTCTTCAGCCAAGCCAAAATCTCATTAATAATAAGGGGCCCGTCAAGAATACACTTCCCACTGAGAAAGGCCGATTGAGACTCCGATATGACCTTGTTAAGAACATTCCTCATCCTGTTCGCCAAAGCTTTGGAAATGACCTTACTGATGATACCAACTAAATTTATAGGATGGAAGTTGTTTAGAGAGATCGGGTCTTTCACCTTGGGGACCAAAGTGATAAAAGAGGATCCACTCCCGTTGTTGAAAGTTCCTTCATTATTAAAATGATGGAAGATGTTTTTAAAATCCTCTTCAAAGAGGTTCCAAAAAGCCTTAATAAACTTGAAATTCATCCCGTCAGGACCCGAGGCCTTGTCGTCTTAACAACCAAAGACAGCTTCTTTAATTTCTGGCCCGGAGAACGGGGAAATCAGAAACGCCTTATCCTCCTCCGAAACTTGCTTGAGATTATCGCAAACAAGGTCCGGTCGGACAGGTAAAGAATCTCCAAATTTGTCCCTAAAAAACGAAAAAACATGTTTTTTGACTTTGGAAGGTTTGGAACACCATACCCCATCTATGTTGAGCCCATGGATCCGATTAGCTGCTTTCCGATTATTGATCGTGGCATGAAAAAAATTGCTGTTCTCATCTCCGTCAATTGCCCACTTGATTCTGGATCTTTTCTTAAGGTCTTCGTTCCTTCTCGATTCGATCTCTTTTAGTGGTTTCCTGTTCTCGGCTAGAGACCATTCCTCGTCTTCGTTTAAATCTCTGCTTTCCATCTCCTCCTCCAATTTTTCAAGTTCTGACATAGTAGAAGAGATAAGCTCATTTTCTTTTTCCAGATAGTCATCCCTCCATTTTTTTAAAAACACCCTAATACGAGCAAATTTTTTGGTCAGAACCACATCCGGGGGATCATAGGAGCTAAAACCTTCCACCGCCTTAAAAGCTGCTTCTTCAAAGCCTATCCTACCTATCCAAGAACTATACACACAGAAAGGGCGAGGACCATAGTTAAGATCAATCACCGAAAGCACAATGGGACAGTGATCGAAAAACAAACCCGGAAAAACCCTCACACATGTTTCTGGCCATTTGTTAAAAAACGAATCGCAGACTAAAAAACGGTCAATCTTACTAAGTTTCTTCCCGTTCTCTCTACTACAAGAAAATCTTCTTCCCTGCATAGGGTACTCCAATAGGCCCTGATCATAAATAAAATCATTGAAATTCCTGGCGTAAACCGATTTGAAATTGGAATGTAACACCCCTAAATTTATTTAACTATATATGTTATTATACATGTATAAGTTATATAAGTGATCTTCCAAAACCCTAATTTCACAATTTCACTTAAAACTCAAGAATCAAAACCAAATTGAAGTTGATTCAAGGCTAAATAAGTGATCTTCATACTTAATCCAGCAAAAGGTATGCTTAATTTTGATATATGAAGATGTTTTGATGATTCTTGAATTCTAGTAACAGAGAATTTTAGTGAATTGATGAAAGTTATGGCTGAATTATGATTAATACAAGTCTAAGAATGAGTATTAGATTATGGAGTGTACCATTCATACCAAAATTTAGAGGTTTAGTAATTTTCATATAAGGGTATATGGATTTTGTGAAGAATTCATGTAGTCTTGTGATATTGGATATTGATGGATGATTATAATGTAAATTATAGAGTTATTTAAGTGTTCTTGATATATGAATTGAATAACTATGCCTAAACATGGTTAAGGTTACTAATCAAGAACATGATAGTGTTAGAGTGCTAAATATGCACACTAGATGTTTGATAAAATGCTTGATTGAATGGGAATGTTTGAAATATATGAAGTAATCGCTTAATTGATTAATCAATTGAATGAAATATCGAATCTTGAACTATGAGTTCTAAACTATATGTTCGGATCACACTATATAGGTGATTTGGGTGGATCATCAAGTGGGCAAGGCGGAATGGATACTCGCCTAAAAGGAAAGCTTTGAAAGGTACGCGGCTAATAGCTTCGTAATATCTTGTTTTAGCACTTTCATGCTTATTGGTTGAATGATAATCAAATCTTTATAATATTGGATAATACTAACACGAAGGATGTCGTTGGTAATATTCAACAAGAAAAAGTATAAATTTCGCGAAATTAGAAAATGAGGAAAGTGGTGGATTCCACTTGAATGTTAAATGAGCCAAGTTGACTCGCCAATTACATGATTGATTTCAAGAAGGCGATGGAATTCGCTAGAGAAATCAAACGGGTCGAAAATCACCAAGGCATTGAGCTTGGGATAAGTTAAATCGATGAATGTTGTTAAGTGAAATAAACAGGTTGATTAATACGTATATATCTCGTTAATGACGCTTGAGTTTTAATAAAAATTGTCATTAAAATATGAATAGGTTGATATGCAAGCTCCTATAGAGGTTTTGGAACTTGTAAGTGGAGTCTATGGGTCATAATTTGGAAGGGGTCGAATAATCATGAAAATATTAATATTCCGAGTGTTCAAATGAAAGAAATTTGTTCATGTGAATGTATTATTTTCATTCTATGTTATAGATTATTGAATTACGGTCACATAGGAATAAACGGGGCCTAATTCGGATAATAACGTACAAGTTATGTCCGTTTTAGTAACTATTAGTGAAGCTGGGAATATGCAGGATGTTTAAACAACAGTTCTGTCAATAAGACATGCTCGCACCACGCCATGACCAACGTTTATGGCCGTCGCGGCCCGCGACCTTGGTCGCGTCATGCGACACTCATCAGCTCCACCTGTCGCGTCACGCGACGGGGTTAAAATCACTGAATTTGTTGCTGCTATGCATTCTAACCTCCTGAACCCATTAAACCAAGTATTCACTATCATAACTAACCAATTTGGGTGTGTTTGATTGTAGGTAATAGTATGATGTAAACGGATGGCGATCAAGTGTAGCATTGAACCGAATACGTGCTTAACTCAAAGCTTCCGCGACTAAATCAAGAGTTTTGTCACACAACTTTAGAGTTGTGTTACCATACTTATGTAAATATAGTTGTAAGGTTTAAAGTGAAGTATGTTGTGTTTCAACGATATGTTTTGAAACGATAGGTAACGTTCTTTTGAAGGTCTTGAAAACTTATATAAATGTCATTTTGAGAATTCAGCACGTAATATATTATAAATTTTAAAAAGGTAAAAAAAAAGGGTCTTACAAGTTGGTAATCAGAGCCTCGTTAAGAAAAAGCGTGTTCGGTTCAAAGCTTGATCAAGATATCCGGCAAGAGTTATTTATAAATAAGTTTAAAATGTATAGATTTAGATGATGTAGTTATACAAAAGTGTATGGGAGGAGGGTATTATTATACTCTAACCCGGGAAATACACTAAGTAAGAAAGGTAAGGCAAGATATGTACTTGACCAAACCTAAAAAGAAATACACATTACTTGTGATTAAGTATGTGTAATATAAATTTCCATGTAACAAGGTGGAAATAAAGTAAATAGTTATTGATTAACTATTGTGAATATTTCAGTCAAAGAAATGGCCGGTGAAACCGGAAAGGAATCAACATCTCGAATAACTGAAGAGATGAAAGCTACTATTTCCAAGGAAGTCGGAAAAGCTTTAGAAGCTAGTCTACCGCAGTTTATCGATATACTACAAACAACGCTTTTAGCAGTGATAGACGATAAGATAAATGAAAAGAGAGATGCGGGTAAATCGAAAGCGTCTCCATACAATAAATTTATGGCATACAAACCCCCGTTCTATCATGGTGAAGTTGATCCGATCATTTGTCAACGATGGATTAGCGATATCGAAGGGGTATTCGAAAGGACACATTGTGAGGAGACTGATTTCGTGGCATACGGAACCGGTCAATTGAGGGCCAAGCTAAGGATTGGTGGGATAATCTGAAGAAGGAACAGGGAATTGAGGCCACGAGAACTATGACGTGGGAGGAATTCAAATCTCCGTTCCTTAGACACCATAGTCCAAAAGCTGTGATCAACAGGATTAAAGAAGAATTTATTCAGCTAAGGCATAGTGGTGAATCGATTGAGAAGATTACGGGGATCTTTCTTGATAAGCTCAGGTTTTGTGATGAGCTGGTTCAGACTGAAGAACAGAAAATATATTATTATTATAATATGCTGAGCGCGGAGTATCGGGAGTTTATAACTCCTTCAAAATACGGGCATCTTACAGAGATAGTAAATGCCGCACGTGAAAGGGAAATTGAGCTGAAAAAGCAGATCGAAAGGGGTGAGCGAAGGGTGTTTGATAAAATCCCAACCCCTGCGAAGAAACAAAAGCTAAATGAAGCTCCAAAGAAAGGAGTAGAAAAGGAGGGGATACCTCCAAGCAAAATTTGTTGAAAGAATCACAAGGGCGAATGTTATTTTAAGAACAAACCATGTCCTACTTGCGGTAAAGTGGGACATGTGGTTGCAAATTGCCCAGGAAAGGTGTCGGTATGGTATAAATGTTATAAACCGGGAGACAAAAAGTCTGAGTGCACGGAGTTTGCTGGAACCAAAGACACCACTGATGTAAAGCCTGATGCCCAGAAAGCAAAGGCTAGATCTTTCCACATGACAGTTGCGGAGGCTAAAATCGAACCTGATGTCGTTTCAGGTATATTTCTTGTAAATTCAATTCCAGCACGAATTTTATTTGATACGGGTGCAAATAGATCTTTTATATCACATCGATTTATACAACACCCTACATTCACGTTAACGAAATTACCTATACCACTAGAAGTAGAAATAGGTGATAATAAAAGTTTTATTGTCTGTGATATGTGTTGGAATTGCAAACTGAGCATTGACGATGAAGAATACTTTGTTGATTTAATTCCCATGTCAATGGGAGAATTTCAAGTGGTAATCGGGATGGATTGGTTAGCTCGATATCACGCGAAAGTAATATGTAACCGTAAAGAGATACAACTAATGTCTCCAAGCGGGAAACATGTTACAATTTGTGGGGGGAAAGCTGTAGACCCATAATCTGTTCTTTCATCAAAGCTTGCAAGCTGGTTCGACATGGATGTAAAGCATATATGGCCTACATACATGATTCAAATAAAGAGGCTCCAGAAATCAAAGATGTACCAGTAGTACGAGAATTCAAAGATGTTTTTCCTGAAGATCTACCTGGATTACCACCAGAGCGTGAGGTGGAGTTTGGTATTGAATTAATCCCGGATGCGAAACCAGTAGCCAAGGCTCCATATCGATTAGCGCCGTCGGAACTGCAAGAATTGCTGTCGTAATTACAAGACCTTTTAGATAAAGGATTTATTCGACCGAGTGTTTCTCCATGGGGAGCACCAGTATTATTTGTAAAGAAAAAGGACGGAAGTATGAGGATGTGCATTGATTAACGGGAATTGAATAAACACACGGTAAAGAATCGATATCCGCTTCTTAGGATTGACGACTTGTTCGATCAATTACAAGGCGCGAGTTGGTTATCGAAGATCGACTTAAGATCGGGTTATCATCAGTTGAAAGTCAAAGAAGAAGATATACCCAAAACAGCATTCCGAACGCGTTATAGGCATTATGAATTTTTAATAATGTCTTTCGGATTAACTAACGCACCTGCGGCTTTCATGGATCTTATGAACCGCGTCTGCAAGCCAATGTTGGATAAGTCGGTAATTGTTTTCATCGACGGCATTCTGGTGTATTCAAAGAGCGAATCGGATCATGAATGTCATTTGCGTGAAGTACTTAAAACGCTTAGGCGTGAAAGACTTTATGCAAAGTTTTCAAAATGTGCCTTTTGGCTACATGAAGTGCAGTTTCTAGGGCATGTTATTAGTGTCGAGGGAGTTTCGGTAGATCCGTCCAAAATAGAAGATGCGTCAAAATGGAAACTTCCAAAGAATCCATCAAAGATTAGGAGTTTTCTAGGTCTTGCGGGTTATTATCGGAGATTTATACAAGATTTCTCCAAGATCGCAACTCCATTAACTAAATTGACCCGTAAAGAGGAGAAGTTTGATTGGGGTAGTGCACAAGAAGATGCCTTCCGTATCCTTAAAGAAAGATTGACCAGTGCCCCGGTACTAACGTTACCGGATGGGACAGAAGACATGGTTATTTATTCAGACGCATCCCAGCTTGGTCTTGGGTGT